>OU612046.1:93372574-93972574 GCA_914767935.1 Coremacera marginata | reverse complement strand
TTCAATGCTATTGTCACCTGCTAAAGAAATTACCTCCTTGTGATCTTCGAATGATGTGAACATATTACGGTTGCAGCACATATGTGACGTTGCTCCACTGTCTATACACCACGTTTGACGATTAAGCATTTCTGTGTCTGCTCCACAAAGAATGGAATAGTTTTTTGACGAAGATGCACTCGGCTGCTGTTTTCTAGGCCCTCTACATTTTGCTGCGTAATGACCTCTGCGCCCACAGTTATAGCACTTACCGATAAAGTTACTTGTACTTGATTTTTTCTTGTCAACGCTGTTAGATTTTGCCAAATAAGCCTGTTGACTTTCATCATTATTGCCAGTAGTCATATCACGAACACTTCTTCTTTCGTACTCCTCTAAGATTTTGACTTTTAAAGTACTTAATGTCGGTAACATATCGCGAGTCTCAATAGCGATTACAAAACTTTCATAGGTTTTTGGCAAACTGGAAAGCAAAATGATTACTTGCAATTCATCTGGCAGGCCAACATTAATTTCTGCTAATTTTTCAATAATATCGACGAATGCATTTATGAAATTTGAAATATTGCAACCTTCGGACATACTTAGATTTAACAATTGTTTAAAAAGTGATACCTTTCTGGCAGGACCTCTAGGCTGGTAAATCTGACAAAACTTTTTCCAAGCTTCAAAAGATGTCTTACAATGCCTTACATGATTTATCTGCGACGGTGATATACACAACATTAGAGATGCCAACGCCTTTTCATCTTGCTTGCACCATACAGCCTCTTCTGCTTCTGACTTGCTATCCGCCCTCACATGCTGACCGCTTACGATCTGCCACAATTCCGAATGAATTAGAAGACTCTTCATCTGGACACACCAAGAATCATAGTTCTTTTCATTCAGCTTTTCAATCTGATAAAGAGACGAACTCATTTTGATATTTAATCAAACGCTTATCTTTTTTTGAATAGTTAAATGAATGCTTTAGTGGATTCTGGGCCCATAACCTGTTGTGGATATAATTTCCGATGGAGCCAGTTGATAATGAAAAACAAATGATGTGCTTTAGTTTCAAAATTTATTTTAGAATAGAAAATTTTTGTTCAAAGGAAAATTTTCTATTTATGATTAAAAATACAAATACGAAAAAAACTTGGATAAGAATAGTTTTTTCATAACAAGTATTTTAACAAAGTAGAAATATTTTTGTGTTGCTTCAATATTTTCAACACAAATGATCAACACGTTAAATACAAAAACTGCTTACTTGAGGCTCAGAAATAATTTAAAAATACACAGAAAGCAGTTATTCGACTGTCGTTTTATATATAGCGGATCAAGCAATCATTCTCAATTTTTTGACATGGATTTGTAAACACGAACACATGCTGTATTTAAGAGAAATAAAATTAATTTTTATCAATTTTTTTTTTTCATTTTGTCCTGCTAGAGCATACTGTGCTTTCGACACATGCTGACATAAAAACATTTAATATATTTTGAAAGATGGCTCAAAGGAAAAATTTATCAGTTCAGAAATATTTTTTAACAACATTGGAAATTTTTGCTATGTAATGCTTTTTTATAATTTTTGGCTTTTTTGGTTGTGTTTAACAGATCTATTCTTGAAAATCTACAAAAAATTACAACAAACACATATAAATATAAAAAATACTGGTTGAGAATTGTAGATTTTCTCGAATAGGTCTGTAAATGCAAAATTGTATAAATGACTATCAATCCACCCAGTTAAAAAAACTGTTGAGAAAAAAAATGCAACAATTTTTCGATTTAGGCAATAAAATTAATAATTTCAAACATATAATAAGCAATTCAGAACTGTATAAGCACATATTTAATGATGTCGTGAATCACCTACTTTAGTTAACTTAGTTTTAAGCGAGGATCTAGTAGAAACATAACGTAATTTTAGGATTCTTTTTTGAAAAAATCTTGTGGCATTTATTAGTGCATATTTTAAGAACATTATACAATTTTTTCGATAAAAAATAATTCAAAATGGTGGCTGAAGGTCTCGCTAGTCAAAGCCGTGCGCGGCGATAGGCGATATGCGCTGTACACTCTACATCCCCTATAAGTGATTTGAAACGAAAAAAACCAAAAACATTATAAGTCTAGACAAAATTTGGAGGGCCTTATAGATATCCGATTTTAATAAAACCCTTTAAAAAAAAAAAGCCGGCCCTTTGAAAAAACCCTGTTTTCTCTCCTTTTTCTTTTGCTTTAACGTAAAAAAAATTATAATAATAAATTTTTTTGGAAAAAACGGTTTTTGAAGGCCCTTTTAATTGAATAAGCTTTAATTTGAGCCGTCAAACATCGAAATCGGTTACGTCGTTGAAGCGGAATCGTGTACTGCGCGAAAAAAAATGTTTCGAGAAAAACGCGTTTAAAGTTTAGCAAAGAAAAAATCGTAAGTAGTGTTTGTTTTGTGTCACTTACATCTAATCAGCTATTCATACAGGGCCCCTTCCTCATCCTCGAAGAGCATGTTTTGCTGCACCAGGGCGCCCAGTTTTTCAATTCTGGCTTTTTTTGCTTCCGCTGACTTCACACGCCAGTCGTCAGTCTTCGCAGGGAAGTTTACGCAGTTTGTCCAGATGACGACTCCTAATGCCTGCATTGTGTTTAATATGGATTAATAGCCTTCATCCATCCAATGTCGGAAGATAGATATGCTGTTATTCTGATAGTTTGTGCGCCACAATCAAGGTGTTTGGGGACCAGTTTCCACAGACAAGAGTTAAAAGACTCATTGTCGCTTTGCGTGTTTATACCTATCACTTGAAGATTATCACTTGAAAGAGCTTCATATCGCTCAGGGTCGAATCGCTCCTTGAGCCGATTTTTGAAGGGCAGGTTCATGGTGAAAACCGAGTTCATTCTTTGCTTCTGCAACACGCCACTTACACCAACTTTTTTCACCGAGTGGGCATTTTTCATGTTTCAGCTCTTTATCCGTGGAACATTTGTGATCGAACGTTGCCCACACAGATGTTTTCATCTCTTCGGCCGAATCAGGGTGTCGTCTAATGGCAAGTCCATAGTACATAGTCAAATCTTTTATTAATTTGTCTGTCAATTTTCCTACGCCTTTACCTTCAATTCCTTTATGTTGTTTCTTGACTGCGCGCAGTCTTGTGCCCATTTGCTTCTGGACGTGACCAATACATTCCTTCTTCTGAATAATAAAGTCATCGTAAGGGTCACGGTTGAGGAGAGCTTGGAAAGGTTTTGAGTCACCGTCGCCGATATATGCAGCATATTTCACGCCGTACGATTCTGATCGACAAAACATGTCCTTCATACAATCTACCTCCATCTTACCAGCACTTTCAGTGTGATTTATGCTGCCTTTTATGTTCTTCATGAGTTTCATACCACATATCGTACTCATTAGTTTCTTTTTTGCTGGCGCAGTTGCTACAGATTTGGCAGAATAACGACTTTACAACAAATTTCAACACTTTGTGCGTATATTTTCCGATAAGCGTTGCAGTTCCAAATAACGACGAAAAGCCACTTTTTTCCACGAACCGTCGCCCAACACGCTCAAATGTGTTTCTTCATTTCTTAACAATTGCAATTGCTTAACGTTGTATAACTTCGAATGTACTCTTTGATGCTCTTGGTACTCTTTGAGCAGATTAGTAATAAATGCATAGTACATTCTATTTGCAAAGCCTGCAGACAGTTCCATTAGGGAACAAAAAGTATTGATCGACCGTAATCCGAGTCCCAGAATCCGCATGACAAACATTAAACGACGGTTTATTTCGTATGCATCATTTACTAAACGGCACGAAGAAACACGTTGTTGGTTTTTGCACTCACACTTAATAACTAAATTAAAACCAAGTCCACAGATACTCGAACGAGAAGACTTTACACCCTGTTACAGTTTTTACATTTTAAACACTGAGATCAAAAATGGAAAACAGTCAGAAAATTTATAATCACGTTGTTATGGCCACCATCAATTTCGACATCGTCGTAAATCGTGTCTTTAATTTTTTTCGCTGAAGTACTAGTATACTCAGTTTCCGCTTTTATTTTATCGGGATCATAAGGCCAAAACACATTGCAGGCATCGCGCATCAAGCATCGCCGCAAGGCTTTGACATTTCAGTTGAATACACGAATGCTTACGGGGCAACACACATTATACTTCCAGGCATGTAGGCATCGCATGCTTGATGCCTGAAGTAGGCAACTTTTCAACTTTTTCCAAGCTTTGAGGCATTGACAGCTAGAAAACAGCTGATTGTGAAAACGTTTTTTAGAAAACGTTTCAATTGAAATTATGTCCGAATTCTAAGAGCTGCTCATAAATGAGATAAATAAATTCCCATGCATATTCGATAAGAAGAACTGGGAATTTAAAAACAAACTGCAGCAGGAAAAAGCTTGGGCTGTAGTTGCAGGAGCTACCAAGTATCCAGGTAAGTTTCTGGTTTGCTATCCGCGAATATGAGCTTACTTGTTTAAAGTATTTCAGTTTTTAGTATTTTATTTCTAATTTTTAAGCACAAAATATTGAATCACAAAACGTTTTTAGCTTTCAAAAGTTTGACAGAAAACATATATTTTCTTTTCTGACTCTCTCCATGGTTGCTTTAGGCATGATGCATGTTTTTAATGTATTTTAAAAGTGTGTGACGTAGAACCGTGAAAGGCTTGCGGCGATGCTTGATGCGCGACACCTGCAATGTGTTTTGCCCTATAATCAGGGAATTTCTTCTCTCGAGGCCGAGCTGGCCGATAATTTTCCCCTGATTTGCGAGTGTTTGGCTTTTTTGGAACACTGCTTACTTGCCACACGTTCGAAACACAACTGAAATACGTTACGGCAAATAGAAGTGTATACAACGTTAATACGTCCGAGGATACGCAGCTATACGAGCATACAATAGCCAGAAATGTACAGAATTTCTCTGAGACAGTCGCAAACTTACTACTTGCACTAGATACACCGCTTAGGTAGTCAAAAATGTCCGTCCCTCGAAGCCGCTCCGAGCGCGCATTTATACCTGTTTTTCGGCCGACGCACTCTCTCGTCTAATACGCTATGACTCGTAAAATAAATTAGATAGGGAAATATCGTTTTGACTACATATTTTTAAGATCCTAACGATGTAAATAAAGCAAAAACAAAAATGTTCCGTCGATTTCTACTAGAACATCCCCTTAAGCTATTTGTCAGTGGATGCTCGATTTTTTTTAGGAAAGCATTCGTGTGATTGGAATATTCTAGAATGCCCAGGTATGGCAATAACCTACAGATATAAGGCGAATAGGCTTGAGAGTGCAACTCTAAAAAGTAAAATATTCATAAATTGTATATTAAAATGAATATTTGACATGTAATGACAAATAAAATGTTAAAAATGTCATGCATATGTAAGAGAATTCAAATAATTTTTGGTCTTAAGTAAGCCAATGATATTTAATTAAATTTTTTTTTAAATAAACTGTATGTTAGCATCAATTTTATTTTTAAACTAATAAAATATTCTGTGTGAAAATATTTTCTTGATTTAATCACCTGCTTAAGAAAGTGTTAAATCATAAAGCACTCTCAAAATCTTTCTAAACTGACACAAAAAGCTTAAAATACCCGAGTACAATATTTATATTAATGTTATCACACCTAAGTGGGACTTCTCTTGTGTGCAATGCATTATATATAAAAAAACGAAATGGCCATCTCAGCCCTTGAAAGGACTTTGAGCGAGCTTCTTTTGATCAATTGTGTTGTGTGTGATGTGAAATGTTTGCACACAGGTCGAGAACTGGACCTACGTGTTTTATGCCGACTCTGAACGGCTTATGTTCTCAAGAAGCTTGTCATGGCAGTTTTTACTCTATGAGGTTTGCCATTGTCTGCAGAGAGGTGACGGCTGAACAGAAAAATTAATTCAATTGAAACAACTTTCTGTGTCAGATGGAGGATTTGAACATTGGTTCTCTGGCGTAAGAGTCACACACTCTACCCACTACGCCACGCCGCATTATATAAAAAAAAAAAAAAACTAAATAGCCATTTTCAGCCCTTGAAATGGCTTTGACCGAGCTTCTTATGATCAATTGTGTTGTGTGTGTTGTGCAATTTTTGAACACAAATGATCGAGAACTGGACCTACGTGTTTTATGCCGACTCTGAACGGCTTATGTTCTCAAGAAGCTTGTCATGGCAGTTTTTACTCTCTGAGGTTTGCCAATGTCTGCAGAGAGGTGACGGCTGAACAGAAAAATTAATTCAATTGAAAAAATTTTCTGTCAGATGGAGGATTCGAACATTGGTTCTCTGGCGTATGAGCCACACACTCTACCCACTACGCCACGGCCGCCACCCGCATTATATATATGATTTTAAATTCTCAATACGGTGAGTATATGCAGTTGCTCAATGTTGACAATTTTAAAATTAGGATACTATATTATTAATAAAAAAGGTTGAAAAGGGTTGAACATTTTAAGAAAATGACAGTAAAAGATACTACAAAAATGTATGTGTTAAGCTTAATTCAACTTATAAAAATTGTTCAACTAGGCAAATGATTTTATTCCGATTATTCTGTTTTATAATCATTAAGCAAAGTCTTAAAGCTATAAAGTAGTTTTCCTATGAATGTCCCTATTATTATTTTTAAAATAATAGAATAATATTAATGATATTCACAGAGAAATTCGTATAATTTTACACATACTTCCATTTTAAAATCCTGTTTATAAGTTAAGCTAATGTGCTTTATTTTATCCCAATAAAGTACAAGTCAGTGACTTCATACTTTTTTATAATTGAAGACATAAATGAATGAAGGTGATATGTCGCAATTATTTAGTTTCGAGAAAATCGAGTTCAAAGTTTCACATTTTTACTTTGCCAAGTAGTTTATTTCTAAAATAGCCACAAACATTTTTGTTTTAAGTTTTAAAATATTTTTTATGCACATAAGAACTTCATCCATGCATAGAACACAAAAAATCCGAATATGCAACATATCACCTTCATTCATTCATGTCTTCAATTAAATTACTATGAATAATCTAGGTACGTAATCGTAAACGAACGAGTTGCTGGTCTGTGCAAATTAAGTGATAAAATCGGGGTGCCTTACTCCACTGTGTGACACAGGAAAATTATGATGTAATTAAAAGTTTCTTATTTTACATTATTGTTACACCACGCTAGACCAAAAAAATACAAAATCTTAAAAATAAACCACAATAAATTTAAATTGGTCAAATAATTTTTACACATTTCTAATAGTGATACCATATATATCTGAGTTATAAATGGTTAAAATTGGTAAATTTTTAAGAAAAAAACAAAAATAATTAAATTCGGTTTGTAAATTTTTCGACAATCCATCAAATTTAAAATTGCACCAAGTTGCAGGTAAAAATGCAACTTTTCGGCGACCAAAAATCAAATTTTTTTTCTTACATTTTTCGAATATATAACATCTTCAAAATATTCTTAAAAAGTTTTGAGTCGATTAAATAAAAATTGTTGTAGTTATAAGCACAAACGTCCAAAGAGAAGAGAATGTACTTGCCTTAGTGTACTTATACACTCAAGTGTATTTTTTTAAGCTAAGACACATTTGGTGCCACCGAAATTAAAAAAAAAAAGTTCAAAAAATGCACAGGCACCAAACCTCATTTCTCTTGCGCCGAAATTTTTAAATTTCAACACAAGTGGAAAAAAACTCATGTATACTTAAAATAAATTACTTAAACTTTTAACTCGTTTTTCTCGAAAAGGCTGTTTGAAACCGGTGGAAAACATTACTCGAAAACTATGCCAAGGATCGCTACCAAATTTATTTAGCTTGTTAAGCAAATATGATCGGTACTTTTGATCGTTCGATTTTTGTTTTTGAGAAATACTTCTTATTTTATAACCTAAAAACAATGACTCTTTTACTCAAAAATCAGTTTTTTAGCTGCTATTTTGGTAAATCTTCTGATCTTCGATCAATAGCACAAAAAGCCTTAGCAGAACCTTAATCATTCGTTTTTTTCTTTTTCAGATGAACAAGCTGTGATAAATCGTGTCCACCGCATATTTAAGGTAGCTTACTAAACTACGAATTCCTGCTATATGGTTGAATATTTGTTATCCAAAAATTCAAAAACTTTTCTTCAAAAATATATAATTATAATGTGAGATTTAATCTAAAAAAAAAACCGTAGTTTAAATATAAAATTTTTAATACAGGATTTTTTTCCACTTACATAACTTTAGTAGGACTTTAACGTACTTTTCCGAGATACCGCGTCAAACAAATGCTTATTCAACGAAAGGCATAATCTATATATATATTTAAAATTGTAAAAAAAAATCTGTACATGAAATATTTGTTGGAAATTGCTTTTGCGATGGACATTTTGAATGACGCTGAGTCCAAAAATCGCATTTTAAAATTTTTGTCTGTGTGTCTGTCTGTCTGTTAAAGCATTACGCGAAAACCACTGGATGGATTTAAATGAAATTTGACATCTAGGTTCCTTATATCCTCGGTCAACATATAGGCTTTTATCCGGTAAAAAGGTTTAGACCCGGTAGGGGCGCTGCGATCGGGTTTCAGGCATTATTTTTTTTAGCTTATCTCCGAAACCGTTCATCCGATTTGCATGAAAATTTGTATATAGAGGTTTTCGGATATGGTGAGATTTTATTACTTATCTACTCTGTTCTATCTTGAACACCAGAGGGCGCTGTAGTGCAAATATTTTAAAATGGAATTCAGGCGTTTTCTGATATAGTGAGTGTTTTAGACATCCTTTTTTTGCTATCAGTAACACCAAAGGGCGCTGTAGTACAAATATTTTAAAAAACCTCGAAAAACTCCAAAACCGTTCATTCGATTTGAATGAACATTTGTATGTAGAGGTCTTCAGATACGGTGAGTTTTTCTGACTTATCTATTTGGTTCTATCTTCAGCACCAGAGGGCGCTGTAGTACAAATATTTTAAAAAAGTCGAAAAACTCCTGAGCCGTTTATCCGAATACATGTGTATATTGAAAATATATACATATATAAACATTAAGATGGGTCAAAAAAAAAACACTTTTTTCGACTGGGAGCTGAATTCAAGTAGATCTTAAATCCAAAAGGATACCGAAATCGGTGGAACCGTCTGCCAGCGGTTTTGATTTAAAAAATCACTTTTTCGCCAAAAATTAACGGTTTTTCGCGGTAAGTTTTTATAAATTTAAAATAACTTCCCAAAAGTAGAGTGCACATGAAAGGTATCTAAGACCCCAAAGTTCTCAATAGGAAGATTGTTAGATTCGATAATTTTTTTAGTACAACGGTTTCAGAGTTTTGTCCAAATTTTTGGTATTTTTCACACAAAGTGCTATAAATCTGCTATTTTTAGGTAAATTTTAGAAAATTTAGTATTGTTCAATAACGCTTGATGTAGTATTTATGTAAATAAAAAAAAAATCAAAATAGTGGAATCACGAAGAGATTTCTTAAATTCAATTCAAAGACTTTCCAATAAGAATTCATTAAATAAAATAAATTCCACTATTTTGAATTTTTTTTTATATCAATAGATTACATCAAGTCTTTATTAACAATAATAAATTTTCTAAAATTTACAGAAAATTTGCAGATTTAAACGCGATTTTTGTGAAAAGTACTCAATCAAAAATACTTCTTCAATGAAAATTCATTAAAAAACTGAATTCTGCTTTTGTAGAAGTAATTAATTTTTTTTACAAAATTATTTTGATTTTTTTTTTTATATATAGCAATAGGTTACATCAAGTCTTTTGTAACAATACTTAATTTTCTAAAATTTACCTAAAAATAGCAGAAAAATGCCCAAAATTTTGACCGAATCCTGAACACTATTGCACTAAAAAAATTCTCGAATCTAACAATTTTACTATTCACAACTTTGGGGTCCTAGATATCTTTCGTTTGCACCCAACTTTTGGGTAGTTATTTCAGATTGATAAAAACTTACGCCGAAAAAACCGTTGATTTTTGGCGAAACAGGGATTTTTTAAATAAAAACCGCTGGTAGACGGTCAAACCGATTTCGATATCCTTTTGGATTTAAGATCATCTTGAATCCAGAATTCAGAATATGAGTGTCGAAAAAAATTTTTTACCCCTGAACAAAACGATCCACCTTGATGAACATATATATATATACATGGGCGTAGTGAGGGTAGAGCAGAGGAGGGAAGGTGCCCCCCTGATATGCATATGTATATAAATTTATATATTATACATAACAACATATATACATATACATGGGCGAAGTGAGGATAGGGCAGTTTCTCCCCCTGATATGTTTATATATATAACTTAGAGCGGGCCAAATTTTTTGTCGATTAGAGCCGCCCCCTAGGATGATTCTATGGACAATTCTAAGCAACTTTGGTGAAGGAACCATAGGTCTATCTCGATTTTCGAGTCTCCCACTTTTCAAAAAATGATTTTTTTCCCTATAACATCATTTTGATTCAAAATTCGATTTTTTATTCATCGTTATATTATCTTTTTTATGTGTATATGGTGGGTTTTTGGGGTCGAGAAATTAATTTCTGTTCTTTATTTTTACCTATGACCACCGCCAGAGGGCGTTTTGGTACTCGTTGATGTTGTTGCGGTTTGCGATGTAGACGGCAATGCATTTGGATCCATTGTATACTTTTACTAAAACAATTAAAAAATAACTGAAATTAGTATATTTTAAAACATTTGGTTCGAATATATTTTTTCCACCTACAAATTGGTAAATACACAGTGGTAAAAATGGTGAGAATTTTATTTATATTAGTTACGTTTCTTATTAGAACGTATTAGTTTTTACGCACTATGTGGGCTTTTTACTTATTACTCAATATGTGTGCCTTTTTATTTAATTAAAAGAGTTTATTTAATTAATTTCTGCTGTTCACTTATGTGAACGTGTGCTTCGCTTTATTAACTTGAAAAACTGACCAAACTTACAACTTAAAATGATGTTATAGGAAACAAATCATTTTTTGAAAAGTGGGAGACTCGATAATCGAGATAGACCTATGGTTCCTTCACCAAAGTTGCTTAGAATTGTCCATAGAATTATCTTAGGGGGCGGCTCTAATCGAATTTTTCGGCTCCATACAATACATATATAAACATATATATATACACATATACACATATAAACATATATACATATACATGGCCGTAGCAAGGGTAGGGCAGGGGAAGGCAGTTGCGCCCCCTGATATGTATATGTATATACATGTATATATTAAACATAACTACTGTTCAAGGCTCTATGCCTTGAGCAACGAATATGCCTTTGAGCACTTTAACGCAAAGGTTTGTTGTAGGTTGGGCCTTTAAGCACTTGAACTTAAAGGATGTTAAGTTGGAGTAACTTAAACTACTGGTGTTGGATGTCAAATTAAGTGTGTTCTTTATTAATTAAAATTGGTGTTTAAATACTAAAAATAAATACAACGTAAACTAAATATATTGAGAAATAAAACAGTGCAACATTCAGCAAATTAATTTAACACAATTAAAACAATCGAAAAGAAATCAAAACCAAAATATGCGAATTACTCAATTGTACACAAATAATAATAAGAATCAAAATATGCGAATTAATCAATTGTACACAAATAATAATAAAAATCAAAATATGCGAATTAATCAATTGTATGCAAATAATAATAAAAATCAAAATATGCGAATGTATGTATGTACAATTGTGCATTCTGCCCGGGTTGAATGAAGTTCAAAAATTATATTGCCAATCTCCAGAGCTATATGTGTACAGAAAAGTCTGCTGCTGTTCTTCTCCTGGGTGCAGGATCTGGTTTCATATCTGACGTTGTTCTTGCCTTGGATCTCCAGCGCCATATTCCAATAATTAGAAACAGTCCGCAGCATATGACTGCTATGCTCGACAATGATGTAGTGACGTGATATTGCGTCGTAAAACGATGAGGTAGAGATCTAAAGTCAATTTTGTTGAGCATTGTTTGGAGTGTTGTTAGGTTCTGGACTTGTTTTGCGTAGTCTGCTGTACTGAAGATCGAGAGTAGCTGTTTTATTTGTGTGGGCCTAGCCAGCTGTGAGGCATTACCAAAGCTTGTAAATGCCGTTTTTAAGGTGGTTGAAAATGTTTGGTATCCCGTGATACTAATTGATTCTCCCTTGATGGTACATTCTGGTTCTGGTTCTGGTACAATCTTGGTCACATACGGTGGTAAATCGAGTTGGTGTGTGTAGTGCAAATTCTGTGAATTTTTTCTTTTTTTCTAATTGAATCTATGTGCAATTTGTTCGAACTCTTTCCAGAATGCAGGTGGGTTGAGGTTCATTCACCAAAAGACCCAATTCGTAGGCGCATAATTCAGAGGATTTTTGATATTTGGCTTGAAGGTTGAGACAAAGTCGCCGATCAGGAGATATAACTGTGCATTGTTATAAATCAGCTGTATCTAACGGTATGTACTGATCCCTGTGAGGTCCTACTGCCAATGCTGAGGCGCATGGTTTTATAGTAATCATTGTGTCATTTATATATGTTGGAACAGGAATCATTTTAAAGATCTCGCACTGTGCTGGATTGATGAGAAGAATCGTTATCTCAAACACAGCATTATGTTGCCCTAGACCTCCCTTGAGTGTCATCAACTTGTAGAGTTGCAGAAAATCGTCGCTGTCTACAGGTAACTCTAAAAGGGGTGGTAAGTGAGCTCTTATTGTTTTTAATTCTTATTTTAATTGATTTGTAGATAACAATAAAGAGTTTATTTTTCCATGGTGTTTATCGGCTAGCACATCGAGTAATGCCCCTTGAACTCGTTGCATATTAACCATTAGTAACGTAAGTTGAGCAAAGATTGATAGAAACATTTGATGCAGTTTAGTTTGAAATTCATCAGTACTAACATGATTGAGTTGTTGTGCAAGCTTGTTTACCTGTGAGTCTATTTGTTTAAACCGCAACCTTGTAGTATTAACGTCAATTTGCAGGAGGTTAATAGTTGAGTCAATCACTGAAGTTTGATTGCGCAACAAGTTCATCAGGTGGTCCTGATGATTATTCCGGATTTCATCAATTGTTTGAGACATCTTCTTGGCATATTCATTGTCTCCAAACAATGATCCAGCAATGTTTCCGACTATATTCAGTGCTCCTCTTTTAGCTCGTTTGGAAGATAGTAGTGTATCATCGAGGTGGAGGGATTGCATGGTGACCTGAAAATGGTGTATAATTTTGTCGCAACCCATTTTTTGCTGCCTTTCCTCGCATAGCTGTTGTGCTATACGAGTTCCATTCGCTAATGCTGATAATTCTGCCTTTAATGGCTCAAGGTCATAATATATAAGGAAGTTCCATTGACTTGACGCTATGTTTAATGCACTTATATCTTCAAAATGGATACCCAAGTGAGGTCTGAATTTGGTAACTTAAATTTTGCCTGCATAAACCAGTGGTAATAGCAAAATTACGATCATGGCTGTGGTGATGTTGCTAGTTACTGATGTTTGACGTTTTTTCGTTGTTGGCCTTTCTGTGTCTTCGTCAGCCTGATTTGTAGTTGTTGAGATACTTATTTTTTCTATGGCCTCCTGTGAGTCGTGACTGTTTGTGTTGCCTGTGTTAATTGGAAGTGGTGCTAGACGGTGGATTGCTCTTTTCAATATCTCTGAAGATGTTTGCACGTTCGCAACTCGAATAAAACCATCCTCGCCAGTGTATGTATCGATGATTCTTCCAAGAGGCCATTGCTGACCAGGCAGGTTGTCTTCTTTTATAAGAACCATAGTACCTTCCTTGATATTGGAAGATTTATGGTTCCATTTGTTTTTGTACTACTGTTCGTTCTTCCAAAATTCATGTTTAAGTTTCGACACTAATTTCCATCTATCTAATCTACTGGTTTTTAGAGGTAGCGCCTTTGTGTAATTTTGTGCATTCATCGGTTCTCAAATTAAGAAATGACCTGGAGTTAAGGCAGTTAGATCAGTGGGGTCGTTCGACATTGGAGAAATTGGTCTAGAGTTGAGTATTGCTTCAATCTCAATGATTATCGTCTCTAGTTCTTTGTATGTCAGCGATTCTGTTGAAACGTTTTTTAGTAGTAGATGTTTTGCTGACTTCACCGCCGCTTCTTTATTTCAAATTTAAAGGTTATGCCCCGCTGAATGCATGTTGATAAAATGATTTCTTGTGCCTTTGATTTGAAAATAGTAGTTTCTAACTCTGCAAGCTTGTTATTTGCTCCTACAAAGTTGGTGGCATTATCACAGTATTTTGTTTTAATGCTCCGATGAATGCTTCTGTGGTTAAGTCGCTCACCAGTTCCATGTGAATCGCCTTGGTAGCGAAACAGGAAAATAAAGCAATGTAGGCCTTGTGTGGTCTTTTGCCTCTCAGTTTATAGTGAATCCAAAAAAGGTCCACAAAAGTCCACTCCTGTGTTGATAAAGGGTCGAGCGGAAGTAACTCTTGTTGCGGGCAGGTTTCCCATAGTTTGTGATAGCAATTTTGGCCTTGCTTTTGCGCAAAGCACGCAATTTTGAACAATAGATCGTGCCTTGATGGGCCAAAATCTTTGCGGAGTAATCGATAGAAGTGTTATGGGTCCACAGTGCATATTATCCTTGTGAATCATTTGCATTATTAGTTTGGTTATTACATCATTGTACGGCAATAGTATTTGGTGCTTTGCATCATATGGTAATGTTGAGTTTTTTAACCGTCCGCCAACTCGTAGAAATCCAGTATTCTCAAGAAATGTTGTTAAGCTGAGCAGTGTACTGCTTTTTTTGATTTCATTTTTTTTTCATTAGTTGTTTTATATCATCACTAAAATCATACCCTTGCATAGCACGAACTATAGACATCAAAGCTTTATCTAATTCTTGTGTTGTCAAAACAACTTCATGTTGACGTAACAGGTTGCTGCATTTGCTGTGTTTAATGAAGCGATGAACATATCCTACGACACGTTGAAGTTTTTTAAAAGAGTTCCCATGGTTAATTGTATAGAATAAATCGTTGTTGTCAAGCGTAGTTAGAACTGATGGTAGTATTTTTTTCTTTCGTTCTTCTTCAGTCTCTATCATTAGGGTCTTTGAAAACTTAACTGGCCAGTTATCTTCTGTTGCATATAAAAACATTGGACCGAAGTGCCATAAGCATCATTTAGCAAAATCCTTTGGAGATATTCCTCTTGATACCAAATCAGCCGGGTTATGACGTGTGCTTACATGTCTCCATTGTTCAGTTATGCTTAATTCGCGTAGTTTTGTTATTCTGAGAGCAACAAAAACTTGGTATTGTGCTGTATCAGAGTTTAACCAAGCCAATACAATTTGTGAGTCTGACCAGTAGAACGTTTTGTATCTATTATATTGCAAATCTTCCTTAACTTTGGTTGTCAGCTGAGCTCCCAATACGGCCGCGCATAATTCTAACCGCGGTATTGTATTTTTTTTTATTGAAGCAACTCGAGATTTGGCGCACAATAACCTTACAAGAATTTTACCACTGGTCAAAACAAATCTAATATAAACTGCTGCACCATATGCCTTCTCAGATGCATCAACGAAGGTGTGAACTTGTATTTCCTTCGGTATATGGGATGAAAATATGTGTCGATTGATCTTGAAGTTGTTTAATTCTTCCATCTCTCTCTTGAAGTTATTCCATGTTGCTTGTGATTCAGCCGATAGTGGATCATCCCACGATAGTTTTTGTAGCCACAACTGTTGACAAATTTTTGCCTTTACTACAACAGGTGCGAGAATGCCCAATGGATCAAAATTTTTTGCTAGATCTGATGCAACAACGCGTTTTGTTAGTATGGTGCTTTTGTTCAAGTTGGCTTTGACGCAGAATTGATCAGTTTTTGACAACCATGTCAAGCCGAGCGTTTTTATTGCTTGTGTACCATCATCGTCAAGATCCAAGCTGACTTCTTGATGTTCTTCTGGAATTCCTTTTAACAACCTTGGGTGGTTGGCGCACCATTTTCTTCTCTCCACCATATGAGTATCTTCGATCTTCACTATGCATGTTGATTTGTCGATACATTTTATTAATATCGGTTGTAAATATGAATTTAGGTGTCCTGAAGCGAAGTAGAATTGAGAATAATTCACTTTGGACGGTGGGGCCGTTGAGCTGTATGTCGTTGAGCGATAATCCTGAAGACGTTTTGCACGATGCGTCGAATACTACCCGAAGTTTTGTTATCAGGTTTAAGGACACAATTGTGAGGAATGAAATAATTTGGAACCAAAGCATTCTCCACGTTTATCTTTGTCATGTGGCCCAAATCTTCATATTCGCGCATAAAATTGATGTATTGTGTCCTGAGGTCAGGGTTTTGGGTGATTCGCCGTTCTAGTGCCATAAATCAATTATACGCTGTATTTTTCGAAGTTCCCAATTCTGTTGGTTTTCTGGAAAATGGAAGCCTGACAATGAATCTGCCGTCGTTACCGCGTTTTGTATTTTTTGTGAAGTGATTTTCACATTGTCGTTCAACTTCTGTTAGTGCTGGTTCAGTCTCATTTAGTTATTCGACCTTTCAAAATCTTTCACTTAAAGTATTGGTTTCGCCTTCACTAGTGAGAACTCCACATACAACTGTGTTGATGCATGGTTGAGTTATCTTGCCAGAGAACACCCATCCAAAAACGGTGTTTTGTAATATTGGCATGTGGTCATCTATCTTAATTTTTCCTGCAGACAAGATTTGATGGTAGAATTCGGCTCCAATCAGCACATCAATTGCGGTGGGCTGACTGAAGGTTGGATCTGCTAGTGATATATTGTCGGGAATTGTCCATTTAGAAATATCCAATGCCGTCGATGGTTGTGGTGACACAATTTGTTTTAATACAACAGCCTCTAGTGGGGATGTGTAGTTATTTGTTTTGGATTGAATGAATGCGATGATGACTGTTTTGTTTTCTTTTTCCAATACCTTCCAAGTGAATTGATGTTGATTTAGGAGACAATCCTAATTTCTTTACAACTCTTGATGTGACTACGTTCACTTGCGATCCTGAATCCAAAATCGCATTGCATTCTACTGTCATGCCATTGGAAGCCATTAAGATAATTTTTGCTGTACCTAGTAAAACATATGACTGTTTCTTGTTATTGCTTAATGCTGACAATGAAACCGAGCTCTTTTCAGGTTGTGTCGATGGATGCTCTTGTCCCTTTGGTTTCAATGATTCTAAATGCAGCAGTGTGTTATGTTTCTCATTGCATTTAGTACAAGTGCGCGAATTGCATTCTTGAGATGTGTGTCCTGCCTTGAGACAATTCATGCATAAATTCTTGGATTTCACTTGGCAAATTTTATCCTTGGTGGTTAGATGCAAAAATTGGTTGCAGCTATATAATGGGTGTTGACCATTTTGACATACTGCACAGATATTAGTCTTTTCTTTTACAACGGAAGAAACCATTTTAGTGGATGCCTTTTTATCCTTGCTCCCTAATGCCTCAAGTGATTGGAACCTGTGTTCCAGAAATTCTAAGAAGTGAGATAATGTTTGCAATTATTTTGGTTTTTCTAACGTTTGCTCGTATAACACATGTGTTTGCTTATCCAGTTTTTTAGCAAAATATACAACAATAGTTGATCCCAGCTTGATGTGTCGATTCGCAAATTGTTTAACTCAAGAAGACTCATGAAAACGTCATGCAATGCCTTTATTGTGCTGGCGCTTGGTGTATCAGCAGAATGATTTGGTTGACTGAGGATTTTTTGAATTAGTGTTGATGTTAGTAGACGTAAATTGTTGTATCGGTCTTGGAGCATTTCTAAGCAGCTTCATAGTTCTCTGAACTCAACGAGAAGTGTTGAATTAATTATGCTGCTTCTCCACTCAGTGAAGACTTCAGGTACCAAATTTTTTTCACATTCGGAATTGTTTTTTTTGTGAATCATTTCATTAAATAGGTCATAGAATTGTTTCCACGATAGATAGTCTCCATCGAATTTAGGAATTTGAACCTCTGGCATTATGATAGATTCTTCCCGTGGAACGTTATTGTTGCCTTGTTGCACCTGACAATTTTATTGTTAATGCCTGTACTGTTTCTTCCAACAAAAGGTGTTCTTCAAAATTGTATCCACTGCCTTGGAGATCATCATGCAAATCCCAAATTTGGTAATTGATTAATTCAACTTCTTCCCACAACTTGGTAAGTTTAATTAAATTCATCTTGTAGTACGTATATTGTGGAGATTGTGGTTCATCTTCCCTTGATAGTGTTGATATCAGCCGTCGTAGCGACAACATGGTGGCTGCTTTCGTATTAACCTGGTTATTTCCGCAAGCTGTGCTGAACTGGCTAAAGGCTTCGGATGAATTTGTAGGCTAGGTCTTGATGTGGTGCTTAATGCATCCTGAAATATTTTGCTATACTGTTCGAAAAGGTCTCGAATCACATCGTAATAATTTTTTGTGAAGTATTCATGTCCCGGATCTAGAGTGTCAGTTTTTCAAATCTCTGAATTATTTGCATCGAATTGGTTCCACGAAGAATTCAAATCCCGGAGTCGTTGTTCATAATACGGATTTGTCTTTCGATCCGTTGAATCTTTTTTAAAATTGGTGATGATTCGTTGAATCGAACTTCCTTGTTCCGTTTGTTTGGTGTACAAGGCATCCATGATGTAGATGGCTTCCTGCAGCACCTCGATCTAGTATGTTGAATCGTGATCTTGTGTAATCAAGTCGGGGTCACCAAATGTTCAAGGCTCTATGCCTTGAGTAACGAATATGCCTTTGAGCCCTTTAACTCAAAGGTTTGCTGTAGGTTGGGCCTTTAAGCACTTGAACTTAAAGGTTGTTAAGTTGGAGTAATTTAAACTACTGGTGTTGGATGTTAACTTAACTGTGTTCTTTATTAATTAAAATTGGTGTTTAAATACTAAAAATAAATACAACGTAAACAAAATATATTAAGAAATAAAAAAGTGCAACATTGAGCAAATTAATTTAAAACAATTAAAACAATCGTAAAGAAATCAAAACCAAAATATGCGAATAATCAATTGTACACAAATTATAATAAGAATCAAAATATGCGAATTTATCAATTGTACACAAATAATAATAAAAATCAAAATATGCGAATTAATCAATTGTATGCAAATAATAATAAAAATCATAATATACGAATGTATGTATGTACAATTGAACAACTACACATATAAACAAATATGCATATACATGGGCGTAGCGAGGGTAGGGAAGGGAAGAGCATTTGACTCCCTTATATGTAAATGTTTATACATGTGGAGTAGATACTTGTTTTGTATATAAACACTTGTTCTACTTGTTAATATTTTAATCTTTATAGTTTTGAAATACTTTTTAAATATTCAAACTGTAAAATTTGCTTTTTCATTAAAATAGTTGGATTCTAGAAATTTTATTCAAACAATAAACATTCATCTTTATTACAATTTGGGGGCTCAGCAAAAAAAAATATATAAGGAAGTGAAGACGCAAACTGCTTATTCAAAGACGATTATCAAGATTTGTTAAGACGAAGGCTGAAGATTAAAAGACGTTTAGCAAGAGTGCAAAAAGACGAATTTTAAAGAGCTAAACTATGACTTCACTATCACACGTCGATAAGTTTATCATTGGGCAACTGCGAGCTGAGCTCGAAAGGAGAAATGCGCCTATCACAGGCAGCAAGGCTGTTTTGAAGCTGCGGCTGATGAACATGGTAAACGATGATACTGTGGATGGCCAGGAAGATGCAGAAACTGAGGAAGAATTCGAGGAGGCTGAAGAACGGGTGGTTCAAGATGTAGTGGCATCTGCAGCTGTAGCTTCGAGAAGTCAAACATCGAGGTCAACTTTGACCAACGTCGTTCGGATGTCGTTCCGTGATGCTGAGGGAGTCGTGGAGTATTTCAACGGCGAAGACGAATCGTTGGTAGAGATGTGGCTGCAAAGATTAGAAGAGGTAAGAGAAGATTTTGGATGGTCTGAAATCGACCTAGCAATTTTCGGCAAAAAACAATTGAAAGGTGCGGCAAAAGCTTTCATGTCCACCGTCCAGCGCAGCAACAATTGGGGTGTATTCAAAAGCGCACTTATAAGGGAGTTCAAGATGTCCGTCAGTTCCAAAGAAGTTCACGAGAAGTTAAGAAGACGACATAAGGGTGCAAACGAATCATGGAGTACGTATGTTTATGACGTTCGCGAAATAGCTGCATCAATCAAGCTGGAAGACGCTGCCACAATACAGTATATAGTCGACGGTGTTAAGGACGACTCAGCAGAAAAGTTTATCTTGCATGGTGCTACAAGTTTTGAGGATCTCAAAGTGAAGTTTGCTGAGTACGAAAGGATAAAGAAAGGGAAAAAGTCACGAAAGCCGGTGCAAGAAGCCAATACAAAAGATTTGGAGAAGGCGATATCAAGAAGGATTAAATGCTATGCGTGCGGAGAAGATGGACACACATCAAAGAACTGCCCTTCTGCCAATAAAGGACAAAAGTGTTTTCGTTGTAATGCTTTTGGCCATATTGCAACCAAATGTACCGCGGCAGTACTGGAAAAAAGGAAGGTTGTTAACTTCAATGGTGTTACCGAACCCGTAGTAACAGTTGCTATCAATGGCAAATCGTTTAGCTCCCTAGTAGATACCGGGAGTGCAGTGAATCTTATGCGAAAGGATGTACACAAGGCGATTGGAAACACAATGCTTCGACAGACGCTACTCAGCTTTACAGGACTTGGAGCAAAAGAAACGGTACCAGAAGGCGTTACTATTGAAAAGATTTTGGTTGAAAACGAAACCTTTAAATGTGAATTTTACATCATGCAGAAGTCGTCAATGAGCTACGAGATGATATTGGGGCGCGAGTTTTTGAAATACTGTGATTTAGCTATGGTTTCCGGAGAACTTACGCTAAAGAAGAAAGACAAGACGGATGCAGGTGCTAAGGAGCAAATCTTAGATAGAAAACTTGAAGAAAAAGTTGTCGAAGTAAACGCAGAATATGCCAAAATGGAAATTGATGCTCTGATCTTGGAGAATTTGGAGATAGATGTTCCTAAAGACTATGAAGATAAAATTTTGAAAATGATCGAAAATTATGTGCCTAAAAAGAACGAGAGTTGTCCAATCACAACACAACTTATTCTCAACGACGAGACACCAATATACCAGCGACCGCGAAGACTGGCACCACTAGAAACGAAGGTAGTTCGTGAGCAGATCGACAAGTGGCTACAAGAGGGAGTTATTGTACCCAGCAACTCAGAATTTTCAAGCCCAGTGGTGGTAGTTCGCAAGAAGGATGGACGATACAGGGTATGTGTGGACTATCGTAAATTAAATAAAGTCATCCAAAAAGATAGATTTCCAATGCAAAGAATCAACGAGCAACTGGATAAGCTGGTTGGCGCAAAAGTATTTTCAACAATTGACCTCAAGAATGGTTTTTTCCACGTTCCGATGCACGAAGACAGCATGAAGTATACAGCATTTGTTACATTTGATGGCCAGTTCATGTTCAAAAAGACTCTATTTGGATTAAGCAACTCGCCGTCAAGCTTTAACCGATTTGTTTCGCACGTATTCAAGGACTTGATACGCAAAGGTATGGTTATCCAGTATGTCGACGATATCATCATTCCATCAAAAACGTACGAAGACGGCTTGAAAAGACTTCTTGAGGTGATGGAAACAGCTGCACAGAATGGATTAGAGGTCAACTGGAAAAAATGTCAATTTCTTCAAGCAAAAGTTGAATATTTGGGTCACGTTATCTCTGACTCCAAGATATTCACCTCACCGGAAAAGAACAAGGCTGTTGAAAAATTCCAAGAACCTAAGACTTACAAGGATTTGCAGAGTTTTCTGGGATTGACGGGCTACTTTCGGAAGTTCATACAAGGATATGCAAGTCTAGTGGCTCCACTCAACAAACTTTTGCGAGGTAACCAAAAGTACATCAAATTTGAAGACGAACATCACTATGCCTTTAAAGAAGTAAAGAAGAAACTCGCAAGTGGTCCTGTTTTACAAATATACGATCCAGAAGCTATTACAGAGTTGCACACAGATGGCAGCAAGTTGGGTTTTGGTGGAATTCTGTTGCAGAAGCGCGACGAGATGTCTCAATTTCATCCTGTATTGTACTGGAGCAAGGCCACAAGTGATAGCGAGAAGAATTATCACTCATACGTGTTGGAGGTTTTAGCCATTATCGAAGCTGTTAAGAAATTAAGGCCATATCTGCTTGGAATAAAATTTAAGATCGTAACGGATTGCGCAGCTTTCCAAAGAACTGTCAACAAGGTCGACATTCCGCCAAGGGTCAAACGTTGGACGCTGTATTTGGAAGAATACGACTACATCATGGTACATCGTTCTGCTGACCAGATGAAGCAAGTGGATGCTCTTAGTAGATATCCTGCTATGGCTGTTGAAAATTCATTGACTACACTAATAAAGAAGAATCAAGAGGAAGACGAACGCATTGCAGCAATTAAGAAAATTCTGGACGGACAGCAATTTGGAGATTACTTAATGAAGAATGGAGTTTTGATGATACATAAAGAAGGACGCGATTTGCTGGTGGTTCCGGGCTGCATGGAGAGAGAGATCATACGAAGAGTTCACGAGAAAGGACATTTTGCTTGCGAGAAAACAGAAAAGGTAATAAAAACAGAATATTTTATTGAGAAGCTGCACGAGAAAGTTTGCAAGTGCATCCAAACATGCATTCAGTGCATTTTGATGAACCGGAAGCGTGGTAAACAAGAAGGCAAACTAAACCCAATCCAAAAAGATGACGTTTCATTGGTAACTCTGCATATGGATCACGTTGGTCCTTTGACGGATACGACAAAAGGTTACAAGTATCTATTAGTTGTTGTTGATTCCTTTTCGAAGTTTACCTGGATTTTCCCAACAAAAACTACAAATGTAAAAGAGGTGTTGGATCGGTTTGATAGCATTGTAAAGACATTCGAATATCCAGCAAGATTAATCACGGATAAAGGAGCAGCTTTTGGTTCTGTAGATTTCAAAGACTACTGCAACAAAAACGAAATTCAACATATCCAGACAACTACAGGAGTTCCTCGTGGAAACGGACAAGTTGAGCGGGTCAATGCTGTTATTCTATCCGTATTGAGCAAGTTGGCGATGAATTGTCCAGAAAAGTGGTACAAGAACGTTGACAGCGTTCAAAGGTGTATAAACTCAACTTATCATCGCGTTATTGACTTAACACCTCACGAAGTTTTGACAGGTGTCAAAATGCGGACACAAGAAGATACGAACATTTTAAAAATTCTACATGAGGAGCTGATTCAGTCGTTTTATGACAATCGCGAAGAGCAAAGAGCAGAAGTCAGGAAAAAGATACTTGAAGCTCAAAAACAACAGAAAGCATCTTATGATAAACATCGAAAAGAAGCTGTAAAGTACAAAGTTGGTGATATTGTTGCAATCAAGCGTACTCAGTTTGCAACTCGAGCCAAGTTGAAGAGCAAGTACTTTGGGCCGTACATCGTGAGGAAAGTTAAACTCAATGATCGATATGATGTTGAAAAATTAGGATCTTCTGAAGGACCAAGATTTACTTCAACTGCTGCAGATCTTATGAAGTTGTGGGTTGTATCGTCAGGAGACGATGACCTGTCAGGATAGGCCGTGTGGAGTAGATACTTGTTTTGTATATAAACACTTGTTCTACTTGTTAATATTTTAATCTTTATAGTTTTGAAATACTTTTTAAATATTCAAACTGTAAAATTTGCTTGTTCATTAAAATAGTTGGATTCTAGAAATTTTATTCAAACAATAAACATTCATCTTTATTACATACATGCATATATTATGCATATATACATAAAAAACATACATACATATACATGGGCGTAGCGACGGTAGAGCAGGGAAGGGCAATTTCCCCCTGATATGTATACGTGTATAGATGTATAAATTATACATATAAATATATATATATACACATAGAAGAAGCTAAAGAAGTTTTACTTCAGTCGTGTGATCTAAAGTACACTCTTATTGTTTTATGTGCTTCCTTGAGCACCAGAGGGCGCTTTAGTTAAAATATCTTAAGAAATGGTAAAACACTCCAAAACCGCTCATTTGATAAGGAAAGGATGCACATTTTGTATGTAGGGCTTTTCGAGTATGGAAAGGGGGCGCTATTGTAAAAATACTACAAAAAAGCTCCAAGCTACTGATCCGATAAATATGATTTTTATAAGAGGTTTTCGGGTGCGGTGAGTTTTTTTCGCTATGTATTTTGCTATATATTGAACACCAGAGTGGGCTGTACTACAAAATACAGTAGGGCGTAAATAATACATTCTTATTTTCGCATATCAGGACAGCTGATGCCGAATTCTGTTGTATTTGAGTTCGCATCAACACATGCGCAAGTCAGTTGCGTAGAATGTTGGCGTAGTTTTGACATTTCAATTTCTATTTTCAGTGTTTATTTAATTGCTATCCAGTAAAAAAAGACTTACAAAATAATGGCTTATTCGCAAAAAATTAAGAAAAGAAATTGTCAATAACGTGGTAAATATTTAAGGTTCATAAAAATAACGTGGACCATTCTTGACCATAAAAATATCTCTGCAAATATGACCTAAGCTAACATTGGTTAAGCTTATCTCTAACGAACAGGCTACAACATGCATTTTTCTATTTAATGCATGTAAATATTTAGTACATATTTACTTAAGTACATATTTATTTTCAAAATTTCTTAAGGATAATTAAGTTAAAAATTTACCGCTAATCGCTCATAGCATTAATTTCAAAACAATAGATATTCTCAGTAAAACGCCACAGCTTTTTTTCCAGGAAAATGTCACAAAAGTTTAAAGTTTTGACTTTCGATGCAAGTTGCTCTATACATATAATACATTTCACTCAATTCTTTTATGTCTGAAACGTCAATAAGAGTACTTTATAAAAATAATAAAAGCACTTAGATAGGCATTTAAATTTTTTAAATTTTTGTTCAAGAAAGGTCCTTAATATTTAATGGTTTCTTAAAAAATAGCGCAAAAGCTTATGTTGCAAATATAATTTAAATTCAAAATTGCTTTTTTGACACATTAACCGCTACAGAAACATTACGACACGATGTCAAAAGAGAGCATTTATGTATGAGAAAATTTACATAAATGGTTGCCAAAAATTAGTTTTTGCTCTGACGTTTTCAAAAATGTGCAATTTATCGAATAAAATGTAAAATTTGAAAATATACTTTTGCAAGCGATCACGATCACACACATCACGATTTTCCTAACTTTTTCTCATTCTTTTTAGGTGTTGAATCTACATTTTGCTTATTTCGCCAAAGTTACCGGTTTGAAAGATGCACACAAAATTCCTTCAATAGTGTGTGAAAAGTTTTTTCAAATCGACGAATAAATTAAAAAATTATTTATATCAATTGCCGAGTAAAGCCGGGTATACAGCTTATCCGAATTAAAGAGCTGCACGGGTATGTTTGCTAGGCATTTGTTTGTGGTTCGCATACTCACTCTATTCAACTCTCATCTTTAACAGTACCCAGCGGTAAATTAAGCAGCAATTTTGAGAAATATCCGAATGTTTTATATGATCTCTAACATTCAATTTTATTCCGATTGTCACTAGTACGGTTGTAAAAGAAAATGTTACGGATTGCGAGAAGCAAAAAACAAAACCACAAAGCAAAATTAAAAAATCAAGAGTTCCTTCTTGAATTAAGAACAAAACCGGCTGGTAATGCTGACACGAATGTCAGCTTCTTGAATTAAGAAAAAATCGGCTGGCAATGCTGACACGAATGCCAACAGAGAAACTTTAAAAATTTTAAATTCCACCAACACGTGCTTTTGCTAACAGTCATTTGGAAAATTAAAGTTTTGTTGAAAAAAATTCGAGTTGAAAAATACGAGTTTGATATTTTAAACTTCTAAAATATTTCAAAGTGTAATTTATCAATCAAATATATTTAAAGTGGGGGGAACAGGGGGCGAACCTTCACATGGCAACGTGTCTTACTGCCTCAACCTGGCGAGGCCAGCATTATCCATGTCGAAATCCATGAAGAAATATGAGAAAAATGATCACCAAATCTGATGACGACCACCGCAAACGAAAAACTGATGATGATTTACGGATATGCACCTGGAATATCCGAACTCTTAATTGAGAAGGTGCCTCTATCCAACTGATTGATATCTTGGAAAGATACAAAGATGATGTAACTGCAATCCAAGAAATGCGATGGAAGGGACAGGGTTGCTCTCGGCAAGCATCCTGTGATATCTACTACAGCGGCCATGCAGAGAATCACGAGTTTGGGTGCGGATTTGTAGTTGGCAAGAGACTACGGAATCACGTCCTGCGATTCACTCCTGTATGCCATAATCCACCATAATCCGCATCAAGGATAATTTCTTTCATATAAGCCTAATAAGTGCGCATGCTCTGACAGAGGACAAGGACGATGAGACCAAAGATACTTTCTACGAGTGCCTTAAAGACGCTAACGAGCGCTACCCCCGACACGACATAAAAATTGTGCTTGGTGACTTCAACGCCAAGGTGGGCAAGGAAAACATCTTTGGTCCAACAGTCGGAAAGTTCAGCCTCCACGACAACACATTCGATAAGGGAATGAGGCTGATTGACTTCGCCGCAGCACGAAACATGGTTGTAAGTAGCACTAAATTCAAGGATCTCAATATTCATAAGGCCACCTGGTTGTCCACTGACCAAAAAACGCGCAACCAAATTGATCACGTTTTGATTGACGGAAGGCACTTTTCCAGTGTATTAGATGAACGCACGATCCGTGTTGCTAACATAGACTCGGATTATTATCTTGTCTCTCACTCTATGCGTACGTCTGCCGATGAAGTTATTAGTTTTTCGACGCCACTGCAGAGAAAGAAGCCGCCTGTAAAGCCACCCTGCAGTCGGTTGTAATGCTGCTAAGAAGCGATACACAAAAAAGAAGAGGGACGAGAGACGTCTTTTCAGGCGGAAAAAAGAGAGGCAGAAAAGCGCGAGTGCGAGAAGATTGAAATGTATGGCGACAGTAATGAGTAAATTTTCGGGACTTCGAAAAGATAAGACGCCTGGCCGATGGCTCTAAAACCAAGGTCTCTTTCTGCAAGGATGAAAACGGGAATCTAGTGACAAATATCCAGAGTACACTGACGTTATGGAGGGAGCACTTCTCTAGTCTTCTGAATGGTTATGACGACAACAATCCCGCCAATAGAGATGATATCCCGGAAACCCCAATTATGGATGACAGCGTTGAAGTTCCGCTGCCCGACTATAATGAAGTCTTGACAGCAATAACACGGCTTAAGAACAACAAAGCCGATGGAGCCGATGGAGCCGATGGTTTACCCGCTGAGCTGTTTAAGAACGGAGGCGAAGCTCTATTTAAATGCATTCACGAGCTTCTATGCAGAATATTGTTGGAAGAATGCATTCCAAACGATTGAAACCTCAGTGTACTCTACCCAATCCACAATAAAGGCAATCCCACTATTTGCGCCAACTACCGTGGGATAAGCCTCCTAGATATCGCCTATAAGGTTCTGTCTAGCGTATTATGTGAAAGACTGAAGCCCATCGTAAACCAACTGATTAGGCCTTATCAGTGTGGTATCAGACTGGAAAATCTACCACCGACCAGATATTCTCGCTACGACAAATCTTGGAAAAGACTATAGAGAAGCAAATCGACACCCACCATCTTCTTGGCGACTATAAAGCCACTTTCGACATTCCAATAAGGAATCACCTATACTCCACCATGTCTGAATTTGGTATACCTGCAAAATTAATCCGTCTATGCAGGATGACACTGAGCAACACCAGCAGTGCAGTAAAATCGGGAAGAACCTCTCCCCCCATTTGTTACCAAACGAGGTTGCAGACAAGGTGATTCTTTATCGTTCGTCTCTTTTAATCTAATTATGGAGAAGATCATTCGAGCTGCTGATCTGAGACAATACGGTACAATATTCTATAAGAGTGTTATTCTTCTAGCGTATGCCGATGACATTGATATCATTGGCCATAACACACGCGAAGTCAGTGCAGCATTCTCCAAATTAGAAAAAGAGTCGAGTCGCAGGGGTCTTGCAGTAAACTCAGATAAGATGAAATATCTGGTGTCAACTAACATACAGTCCCAGCGTATTGGCACCCACGTCACTATTGACAACACCTCCTTCGAGGTTGTGAAGGACTTCGTCTACCTCGGTTCCAGCATTAACTCCTCCAACGATATGAGTAGAGAGATAAAACGAAGGATAGCTCTTGCCCACAGGTGTTACTTTGGGCTCAGTAGGCCATTGAGAAGCATAGCCCTCTCCCGACGAACAAAAGTCACGATCTATAAGTCACCAATCATGCCCCCGTGCTTTTATCTGAAAAGACTTCTTGAAAAGAGCTCTGATGAAAAGACTTTGGGAGCGTTCGGGAGAAATATCCTTCTTAAAATCTACGGACCAATCTGCTCCAATGGCGAGTACCGAATACGATGGAGCGATGAGCTGTATGAGCTATACGCCAACATGGACATAGTAAAGCGCATAAAAATCGAGCGGCTTCGCTGGCTAGGTCATGTTGACCGGATGGAACACGACGCTCCAGCGAAGAAAATATTCGATTCGATACCCAGCGGCGGACAACGCATAATAGGACGACCGCATCTCCGTTGGAGGGATCAAGTGGAGGACAACCTGACGAAACTTGGAGCTTCCAACTGGCGCCAGCAAGCGCAAAACAGAAATGGCTGGCGCAATTTCTTACAACAGGCGGAAACCGACTTACGGTTGTAGGCGCCATCTAAGTAAGTAAGTAAGTAAGTAAGTAAGTAAGTAAGTAAGTAAGTATATATTTAAAGTAAGTGTTATTTAAAAGTCTTCAGCAACATCAGGATAGATGGATTCAGCAACAGAAATTTTAAAGTGGCTGGCAAAAAAAGAGGAGGAAACTCTTAGAAAAAAAAGACGTGGGTTCACCAATTTAACTTCATCTGATTATGTAGAACTTCCCCTTGCTAGTTTTGATGTCCCTGATGAGGCAGAGATTCCAAGCGCAAGTACTTATAACTGTTTTAAAAACTTAACATCACCTGCTGGAGCAGAACATCTCAGTGCAGGAAGTGAAACAGAACTTCCTTGTGCAAATGACGAGTTTGACTTGCAAACAATCCCAACTGAAGCAGAATTTGATATAACCAATGTTTCGTTAAAAGTCAAACTTGCCTCTTGGTATCGTAAATACCTGCCAGGAAGAAGATGTTGTGATAAGTTATTTCAAAGAAAATGAAATAATAACAAGAAGAACTGTTGCCACTGGAACGTACTCCCACATAGGAAGAAGGCATCATATACAATCGAAATTGCTGAACTTGAATTGCAAGAACTACTTTTAGATATAAGTGAAGATGGACTTCCACTTCTTCAGAGCTCTCAAACTTGTTTATATCCAATTATGGGACATTTTTATAATGTACCAGTTTCTAGTGTCTTTTTAATTGGAACGTTCCATGGAAAAGCAAAACCGTTAAGTGTCGATAGTTATTTACACGATTTAATGCACGAACTTCAAGAAATAAATTCAGCCGGAATTTATATAGGTAGATTTGCAGTAAAAGTCAAAATTCGAGTTTTTATTTGCCATACTCCAGCACGCTCGTTTTTATGTGGAATCGTAGGTCACAATTCATTCCATGGCTGTTCTAAGTGTGAACAAATTGAAACTCGCATAGAAAACACCACAAAATTTATGACACAAGCTGGTCCTTTACGTACTGATGAAGACTTTTTAGTTAGAAAGGATTCCCTGCATCATCTATCTCTTTATGAAGACAATAGGTCTATATTAAAAGTTCATAACAGCAAAATGGTGTCACAGTTCCCAATTGAGCCAATGCATTTATTGGACTTAGGTGTGTGCAAGAAAATTTTGTCTTGATTTGTTAATAAAAAAATATTTAGTCAAAATTAACAAATAATGATTTGGATTTAATATCCAAAAAATTACAATCGTTAGCCAAGTTTGTTCCCTGTGAATTTGGAAGAAATCCAAGGGGCTTAACTAACTTACCTCGATGGAAATCTACAGAATTTCGTCAGTTTGTTTTATATACTTCCATTATTGTTTTAAAAGATGTGTGGAATGAAGATTATTATTATTTTTTTTCTGTTTCACTGCTTATATAGAGTGCCTCTTTCTAAAAACTGTTTAACTTTTCTTCATGTTGTAGATGATATGTTGAGAGATTTTGTAAATTATTTTAAAGTTTCGTATCCGAAAAAAGTGTTAACATATAACATTCACAATATGCTACATTTAATATAATGTGTTAAAGAGCATGTTATCACATACAATGTTTCAACATTAGTTTTATTCAGAAGTCATTGGATACAAAAAATCCTTCAGACTGATTTAAAGTAAAGTATACATTAAATAACAATTTTATGAATTACAATTAATAAAATAATCTTAGTTCTATGATAAGAAAATACTATTAACAAAGTTCTTAAAAATTTGTTTCGGAACAAAGAGATCGAATTCATGAGTTATATACAGCATTTAAGGCGTAATTGGTTTTACAATATTTTACATAAAACAATTTTGATTTTCTTAAATATCTTAATGGAATATTGAAAGTTATAAGCTCTAAAAGAGATGGGCAGTCAATCTGACCAGAAATAATATCGAATACAAAAATTAATGATGAAATTTTGCGTCTAGATTCAAGAGACTTAAGTCCCAAAAGAATTAACCGCGAATTATAAGGTGGTAATGGATCATGAAAGTTAAATGACTGCAAGGCATACCTGGTAAAATTTTTTTGAATTCTTTCCAATCTGAGAGATGTTGATATATAAAATGGACTCCAAATAATTGAAGCATATTCCAATCTAGACCTCACAAAGGAATTATATAACATTTTCAGAGTAAACGGATCTGAAAAACCGGTACTGTTTCTTCGAATGAAGGCAAGTAATGAGTAGGCCTTAGGTATAAGGGCATTGACATGGTGGGTAAATGTAAATTTTGAGTCGAAAATTACCCCAAGGTCGCGGATTGTAGAAACAGTTTGTATTTTAGAATCTAAAAGAAAATAAGTATTACCTAATGTGCTTAAAGAGAGTTTAGAGAGGGTGATATGGAAACATTTTGAATAGTTTAAAGTAAGGCCATTCAATTTACTCCAATTTAAAACTCTAGAAATGTCGGCTTGCAAATCAGCAACATCTGCAGAGCATGATATTTTCTTGAAAAGTTTTAGATCATCCGCATACAATAGAAAACGAGAGTTCCAAATGTGCTTATAAATATCGTTTATGATTAAAATGAAACACAAAGGGCCTGGGATACTACCCTGAGGAACACCTGAGGTGGTAACGAATTCAAAGGACTTGATATTGTTTATACAGACAAAGCATGTCCTGTCCGACAAATAAGATGCAATCCAGTTTAAGAAACTTGAATGGAAGCCCATTTTTGATAGCTTACAAAGCAACAATTTATGCGAGACTCTGTCAAATGCTTTTGAAAAGTCGGTATAGATCACGTCAACTTGATATCCAAGTTCAAAAGATGATACACAGAACTCCGACAGAAGAGCTAGATTTGAAACCGTGGAGCGACCAGCAACAAAACCATGTTGCTCAGGGCAAATATAACGTTTGCTTAAAAAACTTAATTTCACTTTAATAATACTCTCAAAGAGTTTAGAAACATTTGACAGTTTAGAGATAGGGCGGTAGTTTTCCACATTATTTTTAACTCCAGATTTAAAAATAGGAGTGATGGATGAAATTTTCCAACACTTAAGAAAGTTCCCTTCAGATAAAGATTTATTAAAGATATCACGCAGAGGAACAGCTAAGATATGTGCGCATTTCAGGAAAATAATTGTAGGAAAACCATCAATATCTTCTTTAAATGATGTTTTCATATCCATTATGGAATCTATGACATCGTCAACTGACACAGACATGGACCCAATATCAGTAAATGGTTCAATGGAATTCTCAATATTATTTACGGATGAAACATTGTCTAGAACGAAATTGGACTTGAAAAATTTAGCAAAAAGGTTTACTGTATCAGCAATGGTAACTGAGGTGTTATCATGTAAATACATTGAAGTGGGAATTTGCGAACCACCTCTTTCGACTGAACAAAATTCCAAAAAGATTTAGGGTTGGATTTTATGTTAGATTCACATCGCAAAATATACTGCTTGTACAAAAACTTATTTAGAAAATTAAATTCACGCATGAAATGTAAATAATTTGACTTGTGTGTAGGCTCATTAGTAGCCTTAAATAGCTTTAAAAACTTATTACGTAAGTTTTTTAGTTTTTTTAGACCCTTCGTATACCAGGGAAGTTTATGTTTAATTTTAGGAAGGCGTGGAATAAAAACATCGCAAATAGTTAAGAGATGCGTTTTAAATAAACTATAACATGACTCTGCACTGTTACCACCAAATAATACGCGCCAATTTACATTATGCAGTACATTATTTAAGATGTTAAAATCACAGAGGTTAAAGTTATACTTCTTAATTTCTGGGTGTGTGTCAAAAAATTTATAAAATTCAATTACAACAACAAGTGACTTATGATGCATACAAGATATGGAAAAAGGATGTAGACATTCACTTATATCATACTTAATATTTGTAGATATGTAAATAAGGTCTAACAAATTATTTAAATCATTAAAGATATAATTGATTTGATGTAAATCGATACTGCAAAGGCTATCGATAGTATTAATTTCGTGAGTTTGGTTAATATTTGTTGGAGTTAAGTCCCCTGAAATATATGTCCAAATAATTTTTGGTAGATTAAAATCGCCCATTACGCATATGTGAGAGTTGGCCTCCATAGATGAGTTAATATCTATTATATTATCAAGATGTGCCGCATATAATGCATCATTGCTATTTGGTGGAATATACGAAGCACAAATATATAGAGATCCATTCGCAGTTAACACACGAACGCAAATTTGGTCAAGCAAAGTATCTGTATTATGAAGTGGTTGGAGAGAAGAGCACAGTATACGCTTAATAGCAATGAGTACACCGCCACCACGTAAAAGTCCAGTTTTCAACGCATCACGATCCTTACGATATACATCAAAAATGCTGAGATCAAAAAATTCGGCATCACAAAATTCAGGGTTAAGCCAGGTTTCAATTAGTATGTAAACATCAAATTCTTCATGCGATGTAAAATTAAAAATATCTCCAGCCTTAGTTCTCATACCAGACACATTCTAGAAATAACATTTTATATTTTTGCAAAATTTGCGTGATTGAAAGTAACTATTAGTTAATTCACTCGTGTTTTCAATTTCTTTTTGTGAAAATTTGTAAACATAGAGACTTTTATGTTTTCTTGCCAAAGCAATGGATCGAAAATAGCATCAATGCACTGCTCAATAACACCATGCTTAAAAGTTACTCTTTTAAGATCTTCCAAAACAGAACCTTTTTTAATAAGCTTGCGGCAGACCAAGTTTTTCTCATCAATAGATGAATGCTTGACAATATATTTAATTATGTCTTGCTCAGAGACATTAGGGTTAAAAGCACCAATATGGACATAAACCATTTTAGGGCTAACATTTAGCTCATGTCTTTCACTTAGACCAATAACACATTTCGAACGTTGAATTGATCTTTTATTTTGCACAACTTTCCACTCTTCATCAGTATGTGATTGATATTTACCAACAACAGCACACTCAGATTGCGAAGATTCAGAAGCAGCAATTGTAGAAAACGTTGGCACCCCAGAAACAGCAGCAACAACAACATCTTCAGTATCCACAACATTAGCAGAGACCGGCAAAGTAAACGCAGAAGAGCAAGTAGCCAGTTCCACAGTTTGAGTATTTCCACTAGAGACAGCAATAGAAGAAGATTTCGGCACATCTACAACAACAACTTCTTCAACTGCATCACCAAATGCAGTAGAGGCAGGCATTAGCGCAAATGAGTACGAGCCCTCTCCCACTGCTGGAATATATTCAGTGAGGTGAACATCGCCGTCAGCTTCAACAACAATAGCAGGATAGATCAGCGGAGAAACAATAGCTGGTTGGCTAATAGTTGCGTTGCTATCAGAAACCGGTTTTTTCAAACGAGAGCGCGATTGAGCAACCCCCCGTGAGGTGTTTGTATTATTGATAATAGCCTTGCGGGACCGGAGACGAGGCAAATCAAGTGCAGCAGCAACAACAGAGTTTTGCATGTCCGCAGCTGGTAAACCAGCAACAACGATTTTGTTTTGCACATTGGCTGAATGTGCGGGGTCACCAACCTTCCCACCAAGAGTCTGCAATAGCAGAGTTTTAATTTCATTTATTTCAGCTGATAATTTATTAAATATTAACGCGAAATTAGAATTTTCATTTAAACATCTATCGCATCGAAAAGTAACATTTATATTACTTTTTATAAGTTCCACATGCGAGTCAATTAAATTGAAACATTGCTTATGGTATTTATTGGCGCACACGTTGCACTCAATGATTTTATCAGCAGTTAAACACTTCGAACATTTAACGCACTGCATGATTTAGTTTGTCCGATTAGACTCGCGGCTGATCAGAGACTGATTACATTAGATATATCCGACGTCACATACAAGGTTTCTACATTGGATATATCCGACGTCACATACAATGTTTCCACATTAGATATATCCGACGTCACATACAATGTTTCCACATTAGATATATCCGACGTCACATTTTTGTTTCCACATTAGATATATCCGACGTCACATACAATGTTTCTACATTGGATATATCCGTCGTCACATACTATGTTTCCACATTAGATATATCCGACGTCACATGCAATGTTTCTACTTAGGGTGTATCTGCTGCCCATGACAAGCTTGAGTATTTGTAAAGTACAATTAAGCATAGGCTTATGGCCTAATTAGCCAAACATATATCTACGCAACACAGCCGTTGCTTTTGTCACATACAAATCTACCGAACGTCTTTTTCGTGTATATAATTAGCCGAAACGTAACGCAACGCAGAAGTCTGTTGAATTTTGATTTCTGTGTTACGTCGACTGACATTTCAGTATACAATGAGCTTTTTGTAAGGTTGTTAGCATCACACTTTGATTTTTGAGTAAAATTTCTTTGTTTGCGTTAATTTATTGAAGCGAAATCTAAGTATTTTAATTTAAATTGATTTTTTATTAATTAATGAAACATGTTTCAGAATGGTAGACGGTGAAGAACTAATTGATCTAGTGATTTATTTGACACTTGCTGTGGTTGCTACATTGGTAGTATAATCAACAAAAAGTCATATTACGTTGCGTCATGTTAACCTATGTTACGTCAAGTTTGCATAATCAGCCCATTAGGATGCATCATACATACATTGTATGTTAGAGATCATAGGTCTTGTTAAGGGCATTTTTACCGCTGGGTATTTAAACATAAACAACATAGAGAGCAAGAACAAATGAGCATAAAACATAACGAAAACAAGAAAAACGAGCACTTTATCAAAGCCAAGGTTCATTAATATAGGTTAACACCCCTATTCTGACAGCTTTACAAAGCTCACCACATTAACAAAATATTAAATATTAACAAGTTGTTAATGTTTAGTATTCTGGTAAAAATTTAAAAGCTCTTTTCTTTACTATATTGCTAATGCCAGAAAGTATCTTAACAACAAGTGTATTGAGCTAAATAATAATTGTTGTCAAAATAAAATTTAGTGCTTGGACAGTTTTATTGTACTAATTTTTGTGAAATTACAATTTAAGTATAAACATGGAAGAGTTTTTACTACTTTTGTACGTTGATACTGAAAAAGAACAACGAAAAGAAAAAATTGAAAGGCGACGCTTTTTAAAACGCCTTAGGGATGAAAACGAGCAATTTTCTTTAAGCGACAATCAGTTTGTGAAGTATTTTTGACTGAAGAAGAAACTATGCTAGAATTTCATTGAGAAGATATCTCATTTTAATACTCAATGTAATAATACTCAACTTTTGACTACACTTTATTTCTTTGCACACGGTTTTACCAAAAATGCGCTGGTAATCATCAAGAATGATATAAAATAGATTCCGTCTTGCGCGAGCAGAAATGCAAATCTACTGCGCATCTACGTTAGAAGTGAAGTCACGTGATTTTGCTAACACATATAGAACGAAATGTCAAAATAAAATTACACAACAAACAGCAACCATTCAATGCTGGTAGAAAAATAACAAACTTCAGTTTATTTTATTAACCGACTTCAAAAAGGAGGAGGTTCTCAAGTTAGTCGGTTTCTTTGTATATTATTTTTTCTTTTTTTTTTTTTTTTTTGTAAATGTATGTGCATCGATAACTCCTGTGTATCTCGAATAATATTGACACTAGGGTACTGCAATTTAGTGTAGCGCTAGGCACAATTATTACAAATAACGGGCAAGAAAATGGGCGTAATTCGACAAATGGGCGTGGCAATATTAGAAAAAAAGTTTATCTTGAATAATTTTGAGACATGAGTACTGCAATTTAGTATAGGGGTAGGCATTATTATTACAAATTATGGTCAATAAAGTGGGCGTTATTCCACAAATGGGCGTGTCAATATTATAAAAACACTGTATCTCGAATAATATGGACACTAGGGTACTGAAATTTAATGTAGGGGAAGACACAAATAACACAAATTACGGGAAAGAAAATAGGCGTTATTTAGTAAATGGGCGTGGCAATATTAAAAAAACAGTATATCTCGAATAATATTGATACTATGGTACTGCAATTTAGTATAAGGGTAGGCAATACTATTAAAAACTATGGCCAATAAAGTGGGCGTTAGTCGATGCACAATTGGTGGTATGCACAATTATAACAAATTTCCGTCAAGAAAATGGGCGTTATTTGTGAAATGGGCGTGGCAATATTAGAAAAAGAGTATATCTCGAAAAATATTAATACAATGGCACTGCAATTTTGTATAGGGGTAGACATTATTAGTAAAAATTACGGTGAAGAAAGTGGGCGGCTTTCGACTACTGGGCGTGGCAATATTAGTAAAACAGTGTATCTTGAATAATATTGACACTGGCACTGAAATTTATTGTAGTACAGGGGTAGGCAGAATTATTAAAAATTATGGTCAATAAAGTATGCGTTATTAGATAAATGGGCGTGGCAATACTAGATAAACACTATCGCAGTTAATATTGACGCTGGGGTACTGAAATAAAGTACAGGGGTAGGCACAATTATTGGAAATAATGCTCAAGAAAGTGGGCGCTTATATAACAAAGGGGCGTGGAAATATTAGAAAAACACTAAATCTCGAATAATATTGACACTAGGGTAATAAAACTCGTTACAAGAATGGGTATAATAATTTCAAAACATGTGACATCTAATTTAAATTTAAAAGGCAGATATTTGAAATAACCAACAAACTTTCAGAATTTAATAGAACAAATTTTTTCGGAACAATTGTACTAATGTTGTGTATACTCTTTTTTCGAAAATTTATCATATTCTCCAAAAAGGAAGAAATAAAAATTAAAAAAAAAAAACAACCGACTACAAAATCACTACAAAGTAAAAAATAATTTTAAAAATACTTTTCCTTTTAATTTCTTGGTCATATTTGATAATTAATTTAAACATATTATATATGAAATCTTATTATCTTAATTTTTTTCTTATTTGTTTTATTATCATAAATATATTCATTTCTTGATGAATACAAATGCTTTGAAGTTGGCGCTTCTATTTAACAGTCTGATTATATTAGCGCCGAACTTAAAAGCATTTGTATAGATTTTTAAAATTTTTTTTTCTTTTACCGTTAGGCCGTGGTGCCACTTGAATCGCTTCGGGGTCGGCCCAAAAACCATGTTTTAGGGTTTTATTTTTTCTCTTATTACTTTATTTCTAAAATAGGTATTGACTTGATTCAAAAACAGTTTTACAGAAGATTAACTGTACTTTTTAATAATGTAAAATAATAGCTTGTCAACTACTGTTTAGGTTTTAATAAAATCATCTAAGCTTTTGCAAAAATATTCAGTTTTATTCGATTTTTAGCATATGAAATTAAGGGACCTTGATCATTTTTTCTACATTTCTTATTTTTTACCTGTTTAACATAATTACATTCAAAAATGTATTTAAATAATTGCTGGTTTGCAGAAATAATGACTTTAAAATATGAATTTACGAAAAATGTGTCAACTTTCGTACCTTGTTTCTCAAAAACGGCACATATTAAAAATCTTTTTTTTGTTAGCATAACTAATTTTCAACATACTGACAATATTTTAAGAATGTGTCTTTCCTTGTTTTTGAAAAAACAAGTTTTTAAAAATGTACCAAAAACCATTTTAATACAAAAGCGTGAACTTACGTTCATTGCATATAAAAGGGGCACATCATCGAATGCCGTTATATTTTGCATGAATTAAGTTTGGCATATTTACAATGTACTTATTAAACCTTAAGACTATACCCCCATAGCTTAGAAAATATTAATTTTTAAAAATGTGCTATTTATTAAAAAGTAAAAAATTATTCTTAACGTTGACTTTGTATTTTACAATCTGTGAATTAGTGGCATTTATATTTATTATTTCAGTATTTATTTTATTTTATTTATTTATGAAAACATAATTTAACATTAAAATCTTATATTAAGTTAATTTAGAGCAATGGCATTTATTAATTTTGTTTAATTTAATCTTCTGTAAAACTGTTTTTAAATCAAGACAATGCCTATTTTAGAAATAAAGTTATAAGGGAAAACATAAAACCCTAAAACATGGTTTTTGGGACGACCCCGAAGCGATTCAAGTGGCACCACTGGCTAACGGTAAAAGAAAATAAATGTAAAAAATCATTTTTGTTGTGTCTAATAATGGGGCATTCACCTATATTTTTGAATGAGCTTAATGTTTTATACGATTGCGATGTATCTTGCTGCAATTTGTCTTCTACGGATGGAATAAAAGTTTTCTGCTGTATTAACTCACATGGTTTGTATTCCTTCGTAAATCAACTAACCAGACCAGCATCAGGCACATATCTTGATCATATTTTTCGCCGTTTCTCGAAACTTTCTTTGAACGAATGTCATGTGGCTAACTTAGATCACCGGGTGACAGACCATTATATGACAGGTATACTATTGCAAATACATCACTTTGCGTGCAACAAACATAAATCTTCGACTTGTTCAACAAAAATTAAATTCACAGATCTAAACTATGCTCTACGCTTCGAAGAATGAAATTCTGTTTATTCTGAACAAAATGTTCCCCAAGCTATTAGTTTATTTTTAAATATCCTGTGTGCACACATTAGCAGTTCAAGTTATATAACCGTTTTAAAAAGCTCCGAACGCAGCTTAAAGCCGTGGATAACTAGCCAAGTACTTCAGAAAATCATGCTTAAAAATAAATTGCGGAAAAAGTGTTCGAAGCATCCTTTAAATCTCAGCCTTAAAAACGCTATGATATTGTTTGTAAAAATTTAAATGTTGAAATTTAATCTTGTAAAAATAACTTTTCCTACAATCAGCTCTCTGCTCTAGGAAACCCTAAGAAAGAGTGGAAAGTTGTTAATAGCCTTTTAAATCGTAGTGAATCCAACTCAGCAGTCTATTATTTTAAATAATGGAAGTAACGTCCTAGCTAACTCGAACGACGTAGCTAATGAATTTAATAATCACTTTGCCTCAATCGGCCACCATTCCACTACGTTGGAAACATATCCTCCGGAAAACTTTTGAGCGATAGTTTTTACTTTGATTTCATTTCTGGACAGGAGGTTCTAAAAATTATTAAATCATTGGACAGCTCCTCCTCTTGCGGTTGTGATGCCATTTTCAACAACATCATGAAAAATATTGCACTGAATGACTTTGATGTTTTAAAACACTTATTCAACTTTAGTGTTTTTTCTGGAATATTTCCTGAATATCTCAAGAATGCGATTGTTATTCCTCTGTTTAAAAAAGGTAGCAGGCGAGATAAAACAAATACAGGCTAATTTCGTTGTTGTCTTCAATCTCGAATCTTTTTGGTACTTAAAGCTAGAGTAGTAACTTTTCTTCAAAGAACAAAATTTTAAGTTCATGTCAATATGGATTCAGAACTGGAATGTCAACTGAAGATGCTCTACTTGATTTTTACTCTTCAATTTACAAAGGTATTGATGATAAAAGAAGTTGTGCTGGCCTTTTTGTGGATATCACAAAATATTTTGAAATGTTAAATCACAAAATTCTAATGAATATATTGTATAATGCAGGCTTCCGAGGTTTTATCTATGATTGGTTTAATTCCTACTTAACATGTAGAACGTAGAGTGTAAAAGTTGGTGTTGATTTGAGTGACCCTCAAAACAGTCATCTAGGTGTTCCACAAGGCTCTGTCCTAGATCCTATACTATTCTTAGCTTACGTAAATTCATTACTTTCCCACCACTTTAGAGGAAAAGTCCCAGCATTCGCAGACGATCTTGAGATAAGCTATTCATCTGCTAGCCCCTTAAACTTAGTCACAGATATCAACTACGATATTCATTTGCTGAGAGTCTGGTTTGCGGAACTCCAGTTAATTGTAAGCTGCAAGACGAAATTGATTTATTTTAACCTAAGTGGGTTGAGGACCCCTGACATCGACATCAAATTTCATAGTCATGACTGTTGTCAACTTTGTTTACTAATGTGTACGCGACAAAGTCATGGTATTACTTATGATAGCAGAGCCGCATGTACCGATAAATGCTTTGTTGTTGAAAAAGTGCAGTGCTATTAATATCTAGGTGTTATGGTTGACCAAAATCAAAGCTGGTCTGATCATATAAGCATACTAAAAAATTATCTGCTTTCCTCTACAAGATGCTTCCTTCGCCTAAAGAAGGTTTGCTCCACAACCTTGTTAACAACAATGTATTATGGCATATTTCATTCTGAATTGCAATATGGTTTGAATTGGCAGGGGAGGGGCCTATATCCAAAAAATTCGACCCTTGCTTACATTACAAAAGTCTGTCCTTCGAAGTATTTGCAAAGTTAATCGCTTTTTTCCAACATTGACCCTTTTAAACGTTTGAAGATTTTACCTGCAAGGCATTTATATTATTACAAAGTCTTGAAATTTATCTTAAAAAGATCTGGGTATATGCAGTGTCCAATATCTGGTTCATATAATTTAAGGAGGAATTTCAGCTCAGCTTTAACTGTGCACGCTTTTCGAAACACCCATTACCGGAATTTTTATTCAATTTTATCTTATAGATTATTTAAGTGAGCATTCCTGATTGAAAGGCTGTTTTGGGACCCTTTTTGAAAATCTGCTTTATTTTGTATTGTATTAAGAACATATTCAATTATATAAAAATTTTTTCTTTCCTTTGTACGAGGGCTGTTCAAAAAGTTGTCGGCCTTCAAAGTTGGGCGTCGAAAAAAAAGGTATGCTGCTTGCGGCTCGGATAACTCAATTTTGGATCATCTGAAATGAAAAAAATAAGCAGCGCTAGATTAAGTACAGATGTAGTTCTGATTTCTACTTCAATCATAATTTTGCGACTATTTTTTACAAAATGGCGGTCATTGAAAAATTAATAACGATTTTGGGTATTTTTTTTTTGTAGTTTAGTGTAAAAAAAAATTGTAAAAAATTGTGATTGAACTAGAGACCAGAATGGTGACAATTCTGCGTCGATTGCACTTGGTTTCATCAGTGCACTTGGTTTCATTGGTTCAGTAGAACCGGAGAAAAGTGTCTTCGAAGTTCAAAAAAGTGATTTTGAAAAAAATCGAAGAAAATTGAAATTTTAGGCAATAAAACATTTTTTTCTTTTAGAAATACTTACATATATCAATATGCAATGCCAGTCCCATAAAGAACTCCTTTCTCTTCTTCCAAAAATGAGGACTCAGAGCTCTTTGTGCTCTTCGGGCAGTTCTAACTTTTTTTGATGCGGCCAGAGCTCTGGCTTCGAACCTTTTCAAACATTTTTCGTTCCGGAACATGGCGAAATCATATGTGACGTTGCCAAACGGGATGCCCATTAGGTTCATTTTTTGAAGTATACAACAAAAATCCTTCGTTAAAGATGACAGTTGCAATATAATTGACAATCTCAATAGTGCGTGTCGTCATCTCTTTCGTGTTGGTTACAACTAAACTGGCGTGTCAAGGGACGAGTTTTTCGATTGCTACCACTGTTTCTTTTATTTTTATTTCTATTATTTTTTTTATCCATTGTCTTTAGCACAAACAAAAATTTTTATCAAAACTGTACTTTTCAAAGCTGTATGCGCGTTCGCATGCGGTTTATAACTCAATTCAAAGTGAACTAAACGCTGCCAACATCCAAATACCTATGCTCTAAAATGTGTATTCATTTATTTTTAAAATGCGTATACAAACAAGTTACTACCTACTAAAGAACGCGTTGAATAAAATTCGGTGGTTGCTTTAAGCCGTTGCATTCAAAACGTAGCCAAATTAAGCAAATCGCATTTTGGCGAAAACATTGCTGGACAAAAAAGACCATATCTTCTAAAGAATTTCGAATTTCAAAAAACCCTTCTATGACGATATTCTCAAATATCCAAGCTATTAAAATTTGCAAAAACTCGAACAAAATTTTTTGTCAACCAGGAATACTCCCTTAATAAACTCCCTGCAGACATCCGCATTGAAAGAAATTTGTATGCCTTTTTGAAGAAAATAATAATCTGGCTTCTTGTTAATAACACTCACTCAGAAATCGAAATTTTGTTGCACTTAATAAGGCAAAACATAATTTTTCGTGCTTTAAACCTTTTATTTTATTCAGTTGTCTTGTTTTTCATATTTATTTCTTTATGTGTTCTCATTGCATCAGTTTTTGCTTTTTTTTTTTTTAGTTATAATATTCAAATTTTTATAAAATTTCACGCCACAACAAAATTTTTAATTTTTTAATTTTAATTTTAATTTTCATTTTAATTTTTAATTTTAATGACCGTATTGTATTTACTTTTGATGAAGTGACATTAAACATTATTTTTTTCAAATATACAAAATGTCAAATTTAAGCACAAATTGTAAAATATGTACTAAATAAGAGAATAAAGAATATTAATTAATAATAAAAAAAAATGAACACTTTCAAGTGCTACGACTATACGGTGAATATGAAAATCGGTGAATCGATTCAAGTCGGAATCGGATTTAACCTTCAACTTCAGGTAATTTTCAATGTTTATTAAAAAAAAATAGCTTGAAAAACGTCCGTGAATATTTTATATATTTTTTAAAGCTTAGAAATTTGGGTGTTCTTATAAATGGATGGGAAAATGGATAGTTGTGTTTCAGGTTTGCACAAACAATTTTTTTTTAAATCTTTATACTCTTGTTTTCCATTTACAAAAAGAAATTATTTGCGAATTTTTGCGAAAGACTATATTAGCGAGTGTTTTCTGTTCTAACTCTTTACAAAATTACTGGTTGCAAAGTATCATCATTGCGCTGTTGTTGTTTTCGTTTTCTGTTTTGTGCATATTTAAATTTTTGTTATCGTTGCTGTTTTGTTAATTTATGTGCATTATGTGTTGTTAATGCACAATTTATGTGCAACTAATTTAGTACAAGGTTGCTTTTATTAACGCTTATGTTATTTCAGGATCCAATTCTTACAAACTTTTTATATCCCGTCGGGAACTCTTCAGTATAATGAAGAGTTCAGATTCTAACAATATTGAAGAGCGATGTAAATTTTTAAGGGAGGCAATTAAGACCCATACTAGATCTTCACTAGATAATAAAGGGTGATTTTTTAAGAGCTTGATAACTTTTTTTTTAAAAAAAACGCATAAAATTTGCAAAATCTCATCGGTTCTTTATTTGAAACGTTAGATTGGTCCATGACATTTACTTTTTGAAGGTAATTTCATTTAAATGTTGACCGCGGCTGCGTCTTAGGTGGTCCATTCGGAAAGTCCAATTTTGGGCAACTTTTTCGAGCATTTCGGCCGGAATAGCCCGAATTTCTTCGGAAATGTTGTCTTCCAAAGCTGGAATAGTTGCTGGCTTATTTCTGTAGACTTTAGACTTGACGTAGCCCCACAAAAAATAGTCTAAAGGCGTCAAATCGCATGATCTTGGTGGCCAACTTACCGGTCCATTTCTTGAGATTAATTGTTCTCCGAAGTTTTCCCTCAAAATGGCCATAGAATCGCGAGCTGTGTGGCATGTAGCGCCATCTTGTTGAAACCACATGTCAACCAAGTTCAGTTCTTCCATTTTTGGCAACAAAAAGTTGCCGGCCGAAATGCTCGAAAAAGTTGCCCAAAATTGGACTTTCCGAATGGACCACCTAAGACGCAGCCGCGGTCAACATTTAAATGAAATTATCTTCAAAAAGTAAATGTCATGGACCAATCTAACGTTTCAAATAAAGAACCGATGAGATTTTGCAAATTTTATGCGTTTTTTTTAAAAAAAAAGTTATCAAACTCTTAAAAAATCACCCTTTATTAAAGATTTTAATGGCAAAATATGCCGTTTTATCACTGATTGTAAGATTCGGTGGAATAGAAGTGCCAGAAAAGAATATTTTTTTGAAAAAACTTAGATTGGGTAAATTCTTCCATCAGCTTTGATTATTGTTAGCAAAAAAACGCAGTCGCAAGGAAATTTTTTTTTGAAAAATGCAACGAACGATCTAAAAATAAAAAAACTAAGATTCTTCAAGACAATACGCCACTTCCTGCATTATTGCATGCTACTATAAGAAAACTGAAAGCTTCCGGTCAACTTGAGGCATCAAAATTATTGCATGAAATAACTGCATCGCCCTCGAAAGCAGCCTAATATTGGGAAAATTTTAGAACAAAGAAATTGGAACAATTGTCGAATGATGAAGCGTTGTCTGTTTTGGTAGAAGACAATCTATCTCGGCATCAATATGATGTTGTTTACCGGACCGCTCCAGAAAATTTTCCGTCATATATGTACATGTGTTCAGTCGGCAAGAAAAGATTATTACCCTAAACGAGAAAGCATTAAAATATGCGAAACTTCAGCAGAAGTAAGTTTACAAGCGCTTCTGAATCATACTGTTGAACGATTTCTGTTGTTACAAGAAGATATACAGTATAATTAGCTGCCAGGCACTTAGCTGCCTTACCGCTTAGCTGCACATTCCGGATAAGAGCACAAAAAAAATCGTGTTGGCTGCATTTTATTGCAGCATTTGTATGAAATGTTCTTTTTAACCGACTTCAAAAAGGAGGAGGTTCTCAAGTTCGTCGGTTTCTCTGTTTTTTTTTTTTTTTTTTTTTAAATGTATGTACATCGATAACTCCTAAACCATATGCCTGATTGCCATAATTTTTGTGGAACAGATAGATGTCATAAGCATGGAGGTGCCCGTACAAAAGTGGCAATAATAGATCTCGCAATACTACACACTACTGTATCTCGAATAATATTGACACTAGGGTACTGCAATTTAGTGTAAGGGTAGGCACAATTATTACAAATTACGGGCAAGAAAATGGGCATTATTCGACAAATGGGCGTGGCAATATTAGAAAAAGAGTGAATCTTGAATAATTTTGAGACTAGAGTACTGCAATTTAGTATAAGGGTTGGCATTACTATTACAAATTATGGTCAATAAAGTGGGCGTTATTTTACAAATGGGCGTGGCAATATTATAAAAACACTGTATCTCAAATAATATGGACACTAGGGTACTGAAACTTAGTGTAGGGGTAGACACAATTAATACAAATTACGGTCAAGAAAATGGGCGTTATTTGACAAATGTGCGTGGCAATATTAGAAATAGAGTATATCTAGAATAATATTGATACTATGGAACTGCAATTTAGTATAAAGGTAGGCATAACTATTACAAATAATGGCCAATAAAGTGGGCGTTATTCGACAAATGGGCGTGTCAATATAAAAAAACACTTTATCTCGAATAATATGGACACTAGGGTACTGAAATTTAGTGTAGTGGTAGAAACAATTATTACAAATTTCCGTCAAGAAAATGGGCGTTATTTGACTAATGGGCGTGGCAATATTAGAAAAAGAGTATATATCGAATAATATTGATACTATGGTACTGCAATTTGGTATAGGGGTAGGCATTATTAGTAAAAATTACGGTGAAGAAAGTGGGCGGCTTTCGACTACTGGGCGTGGCAATTATTATCTTGAATAATATTGATACTAGGGCACTGAAATTTATTGTAGTACAGGCGAAGGCAGAATTATTAAAAATTATGGTCAATAAAGTATGCGTTATTCAATGGCAATACTAGACAAACACTATCGCAGTTAATATTGACGCTGGGGTACTGAAATAAAGTACAGAGGTAGGCGCAATTATTGGAAATAACGCTCAATAAAGTGGGCGCTTATTTAAAAAAGGGGCGTGGAAATATTAGAAAAAAAACTATATCTCGAATAATATTGTCACTAGGGTAATAAAACTCGTTACAAGAATGGGTATAATAATTTCAAAACATGTGACATCTTATATAAATTTAAGAGGCAGATATTTGAAATAACCAACAAACTTTCAGAATTTAATAGAACAAATTTTTTCGGAACAATTGTACTAATGTTGTTTATACTCTTTTTTCGAAAATTTATCATATTCTCTAAAAAGGATGAAATAAAAATTAAAAAAAAAAAACAGCCGACTACAAAATCACTACATAGTAAGAAATAATTTTAAAAATACTTTTCCTTTTAATTTCTTGGTCATATTTGATAATTTATTTAAACATATTATTATATATGAAATCTTATTATCTTAATTTTTTTCTTATTTGTTTTATTATCATAAATATATGAATTTCTTGATGAATACAAATGCTTTGAAGTTGGCGCTTCTGATTAAAAGTCTGATTATATTAGCGCCGACCTTTGCGCTTTTGTCTGAGGGAAGCAGCCCCGGATGCTTTACAACCGGGCTTTTATACTTTTGTCTTGCACTATTATATATAGACAGTATCAGAAGTTGTGACTTGCTGCTTTTATACAAGATGATTATTAGCAACTTATTGCATTTCTGGATAGACCTCATATGGAAAGTGTTGTTTGCGATTTATTGTGTTTAGATGGGGAGTTGTCATTAATTTGACTTAATTTTATATATTTTAAATTAATTTCATTTAAAATATATTGTAATATAATTTAAAACACTTATTAATTTTGTCCTATAAAATAATTTATAGTTTGACAAGTGTGTTGTGTTCATCCATCTATCATCTTTGACTTGTGCACATAGTATAAGGAATCCATCGGTATTTTTTAGGGCTATTTTTATACGTCTGATTTTTACAACTAGTTGTAAAAAAGGCTTATATTTTATTTGTCTATAATATTATTAAAACAGCTGTTTTTTATATTAGGGTGTTAAATGTTCTATATCTCTCTGACACATATGTGTTGGGAGGTTGGATTGTTTCTCACCTTATTATTGTTATATTAAAGGGCTTTTAGTGTATTTAGTGTATGTATAGGAGACTCTTTCTATTAGTGGAGTAATAAGGTTGTATCTGTTATCCGTTTAAGCATGTTTGGGGTCTAAAATAGCTGCATGTCATTTAGATTTTGTGGCATATACATTACCACAACGGGATCTCCAATTTATATACGACTAGATAATTATCTATATCATTATATTTTGTGAGACCAAGGTGGAATGTATTGAAGCGTTCTGTCGTGATAATGCCTAGGCTTGCATCTCTGATTGGGGTTGGAATTAAACCCCAATTGGAGTGCATTTCTGCAATGGTGCATTTAGTTTTGATTAGGAGGCAATGTATACTCATTTGTTAGTAGCTTCATGTTGGTCATTTATGACCAATATGTTGTGGCTTTCATTGGGGTTAAATCATAGCGTTCTGTCGTGTTAATGCCTTAGGCTTGCATTTTCCTATATAGAGTTTATCGTATTTAAACTCTGAGGGGTATCCCTCATTGGAAATGCATTATCTCGGTTTTACCGTGTTTTTATAGATGTTGACTAGGTTATGCATTTGAGATGAACACATGCGTATAATGGTTTGTGTATGTTATTTTACTAAAATACATATAACTTTCTCTTCGTTTGTGTTGGTCTTAAACAGCATTGTAGCGGTGTAGCCGTGAAAATATGACATAGTGGGGGCGGGTTCAGATGCGGCTCCCATAGATGGTAAGAGACCTCTATGTTATAAATATTAAGATTATTTATTAGTTTTAATTAATTGGTTTATTTATTTAATTATTTATTGATTAATTGTTTTGCATGCCGGTGTACATTTTGTCAGTTCATGCGTGACTTTGGTTGAGTGCGGTAAGTGTTTTAGAATAGTTCCATTACATGTTTATGAAGAATGTGCTTCATAGACACCAATTGTATGTAGGACTGCCAGAATTTTTTTTTTTTAAAATCGGGATTTCAATTAAATAAAATCGGGACACAGGCACAAAAATCGGGACAAGTGCATTACTTTTTTGAAAAAAAGCAGCGAAATGTACATTTAAAAAAATATAAATCATGCAAAACTCAAAGAGACCAAATTAATTAATAAAGAAACATAAGGAGCATTCATTTTTATTAACATAGATACATACATCTTTTAGTATTAACTAATTTAAAATTTGTATTTTATTTGAGATTTAGCTGCTTTAATTAATTTTTTGTTTTTTAAAACAATATTTTTTATAAAATTCTTTACAGTCCATTAAAAAGTTAAACTTTATTTGAATTTCCGCTTTCACATTTTCAATGGTTAGAGAATTTCGATAATCCATCCAAATTGACTCGCTTAGTGAAAACAGACGTTCTGCATCGGCATTTGATGTTGGGATTGATGAAATAAACTGAGACCTTTAATATATTTGGCAGCGGGTTTGATTGTAATATTAAATTCCACTTTTCAATTGGTTTTTGATTCTTTTGGGTCTTTGCCAATTGTATTGCTTCTTCGATAATTGAGATTTTTTCGTATAACAGATCCGAATCAACGCATTTATCCAATTTAAGTTTAGTTACAATATCAAGAACAGTTAAGTAATCGAAGTGAGTTTTCGCATCTAATGAAAATGGTTGAAATACTGATAAAATATTATGAGTTCATAAATCATATCTGGTTTCCAAATATGTCATTACATGTTTATACCAAGCACAGCAATTTGTGATTATTTCAGTTCTAAGATTTTCATCAAGCCTTGGGAAAATGTTTATGCAGTAAAATCCCATGAATTTGTCGCGCATGCATTGTCTTAGCTTATGATACAATTCTGTCATGGATTTGTGAACCTCAAAGCATAGTGTATCACTTCTTTCTAAAAAAAGTACAACGTCAATCAAAAGCTTGAGTGCATTATGGAAGAAGCCAAGAAAACATTCAGTTGCTTCTGACTCAAAAAAATGTTTTATAATGTGCGGACAATTTTCTCCAATAGACTCAAAGTACGTTTTTAAAGCAGGATATAATTTAATAAGACACTCTACTGCTGGATGTAGGGAAAGCCATCGCGTAGGTACATGCCTGAGGATTGATTGGTACTCAATTTGTGCGAAATCGCAAAACTCTTTAAGGCTGTTATTACGCTGAGCATATTGGGAAAAATATGCATATACCTTCAATACCAAATTTTATAAATCAAATGGACATTTATTAAAAGCGAATTTGGCAGCGTTGTGTATAATGTGTGCAGAGCAACCCGCTGAAATTATTTGATTATGTTCATCTTTTAGAAGTTTGAACACTGAATGGTGCTTTCCAAAGTTCACATTTGCATTATACCGAAACCGTTTAGCCTGCTTTTTATATTATCATGGATTGCAGTCGCGTTTTCTTCATGATCCTCATAGAAATCAATAACGCAACGTTTGACACCAAGCTCCGGTGTATAATATCGCAGAAGCAATGGAAATGTTTTAATGTTGCCATGATTTGAAGCATCGCCACACAAACTGTAATAAATACCTGTTTTCGAAATGCATATGAAGGCATTTTATCGAAATTACAATTCCTTTAAACTTACCTTCTTTTAAAATGCATAGAGTCTCTTCAATAGAAGCTGGGCCCAAAACATTATGCGCAATTGCACCAGCTTTTGTTCTTCCCAACGTCAGCTTCTCAGCGACTTTCGAATCCGGAAAAATAGTTGAACTTATTTTGGAATCGCAGTCAACAGACACAAAGGAATTACTATGTTTAACTGCATGATATACTTTAGTAACCTCACACGCTATAATATTTTCTTGCTCTGTCGTGATAAAATTATTTTCTTTAAAAAATTTGGCCACACTTGTAGTGGATAACTTTGCTTTAAACAGGCGCTTATGATCAAGATATTCTGAATGTTTCTTTGCAATTTTTTTTCCTCCGTGGCTGATGCTAAAACTTTTTGAGCAAATATTGCAAAACGCCCTAAATTTGTCATCTTGAACAGCTCTTATCCAAGTGAATTGCTTGATCCAGTCTTCTTTAAAGCAGCACATTCTTCTTATATTTTTAGATATTTTAGGATTCTCATTTTCTGATTCGGAATCAGTCATTTCTATAAAATTAAATGCGATTACTTTTTACAACTGATCTTTTTGAACAAATTTACTTTTTTAATAGAAGTTAAACCTAACGAACATTGTGGAAGAATATGAGCAAAACAAACTAAACAATTAGCACAAAGAACGTTAAGGCTCATACACAGCATGGTAGAATTATACAAGGTAGTCTCGTTAGACCATGGTAAGTAACGCGAATGTCAAATATAAGGAGAGCGTAAAAAAATGTTAGTACAAAATGCCTGCTTATGCCGTGGATACCACCACAAATGTAATTCCGCGGCCTAACGAATCTACCTGGTTTAATTTTACCATGATACACAGTATAGAAATAATAATAATAAATAATAATGCCTCCAATACCCATATTGGGTGTTTTGTGCGTTTTGTTTTCGTTCTTTCATGCACTGTGAATTTAATTTAAGTAAATATGCGTTATATATGCCATATATATACGTTAGCTGTCTAGCTGGGATGCGAAGTTTGTGATGTAGAAAACACAGTAAGTGAAAAAGTATATCAGTTCAAATTTAGTGATGTAGAAATAAAAACATTTGAAATATTTTTAAAAAGTAATCAAAATAATACAAAACTAAATTGTTTTCGGAAAATCGGGACATTTGGCGTCCCGCGTAATGTCCACGCGGGACGCACATTTTTATGCTGAAAATCGGGACAACCCGAGTGAAAATCGGTATGTCTGTGAGGAATGTGCTTCATAAGCATAAATATTTTTTGCGATTCGTTGTTATTAAAATTTTTAATTAAAAACTTAATGTAATTTGTCGCGGGGACTGAGGGGCTGTGCTTCATGGTATGTTTTTATATTGTTATTTTTTTATATTTTTATTTCTGATATGGTTTTGATAGGTTTTTTCTAATTTCTTATTTCTTCCTTTTCTTTGTGACTGATTGTATGTTTCTGTATGGGTGTGAATGTATGATTGTGGTAAATGATTGCAATAATCCAATTATTCGCGATTGAGTGAATGGTTGGAGGCTTGCAATTGTTTATAAATGAATTTTTTCTTATTTTTGAGTAGATTTAGTTTTTTTCGAATGCGTAGCATTCAGATTTTAGGGGTTGGGTAGGAATTTCAAATTAGAAATCCTTCTGATGAGCTTACTTGGCGGTAAGCGAAAAAGCGTTTTAAAGGTAGCCCTCGTGCCTACACGGCAAGGTTTAGGTCTTAGGTCGGTTTTCACTCTTTGGCATGGGGAAGTATTTTTTTTATCTTTTTTCAGAGGTTTCAGCATTTTTTTCCAGTTTTCATTAGTGTATTGTTATTATTTTATTTATATTATGAATTTATTTTCAATTGGTGATGGTTTTCGGTAAGATTCATAAGAGCATTTTGATTGGGAATACTTAGTATTTCTAACCTTATTGTATTTTCTTGATTTGAAACGGAAGACACCACCGTTTGAATTCAATATAATGTTAATATAGATATTGTCTCTTGTATATGAGCACATGTAGATTGTGTGATTAGAGCTGCGATTGTGCCAAGCATGGGCAGTTCTAAGTTATTTGGACGGTTTATGTTTTGGTTACAATCAGTGTGTAGGTAAGCTTTATTTAATTTATATATTATTTGATTTTATGACTAATGGTACATTATGTATATGTATATATGTGTTGTGGAAAAGTACATGTTGTTAGATATATGAATTTTTCCATATATAATGCATCTATACTAGGGCGGGTCGACCCCTATGGAAGAAAAAAAAATTTGATTTGTTACCGACTTTTTTGAAAGATCCTATTGAGAGGATTTCAGACTAGAAAAAAATTTTTTTTTAAGTGGTCTACATCAGAGGTTGCCAAGTGGTGGGCCGCGGCCCCCTGGGGGGCCGAAGACCGCCTCCAGGGGAGCCGCAGATATTTCCAAAAAGCTCTTTTGTCTTATCTCTGAAAAAACAATTAAAAAAAAAAAATTACGAGAGACTTACATTGTAACATATCTTGCGTAAAAGTTACTTGTACGTAAATTTTTGAAACCTCTGAGCGACCCTGTGTATTCTGTACACTTTTTGACAGCTCTTGCAACGGTGTTAACTTGGCGCAAGTGAAATCAATCATTTCTACTAATTGTCAAAATATTTAAAAAACCTGCAACTTTGACCGGTAAACATAGCAGTCATTTTTTAAGCTAATTTAATCAGGAGAAAAAAATGGATAAATGGTTAATAAAAAAAACACAGGAAACAACACACAATTCGACACAAGGATTAACAAATGCAGCAGGCTCATCTTCATCTGAGGAGAATATTTCTGAAGTGGTTCCCGTTGCAAAGAAACCAAAATTTTCTTTGGTTGGGAAAACAAGAAAATATGACGAATCATATTTGCAGTTTGGTTTTATTATAACTGAGGAAAATTCAATGCATCCTTTGTGTGTAATCTGTCAAAAAACATTATCAAATGATTGCATGAGACCAGGAAAACTTAAACGCCATTTGAGTTTGGTTCACAGTGTGTTTAAAGAAAAACCAATTGAGTTTTTTAGAAGGAAAGCTGAAATTATAAAAACCCAAAACAAATGTTTGATTAAATACACAAAGTTAGAAGAACAGTGCTTAAGAGCTTCTTTTGAAACAGCTTTGCTTATTGCAAAAAATAAAAAGGCTCATAGTATTGGCAAAACTTTGATTTTACCAGCAGCAATAAAAATTTGCGAAGTTATTCATGATTCGCATATAGCAGAACCACTAAAAAAGATTCCGATGTCCGACAGTACAATTAAAAGGAGAATTAGTTCCATGGCTGATAATATCAGTTCAGCGCTTATATTACGTATTAAACAGAGTAAAATATTTGCTATTCAGCTTGATGAATCAACGGATAACACAAATAATGCAAACTTAATGGTGTTTGTGAGGTATCCACATGAATTACAACTGAAGGAAGATTTACTATTCTGTAAAAATCTTATGGGAACAACAAGGGGGCTTGACATTTTTAAATTAGTAGATGAATTTTTTGAAGAAAACGAGCTGGACTGGAGAAAGTGCGTTGGTGTTTGTACCGATGGTGCTGCAGCTATGACTGGAAGAAATGCAGGCTTCATAGCAGAGGTAAAAAAGGTGAGCCCAAACGCAATCCACGTTCATTGCATTATTCATAGAGAGCATTTAACATTTCGAAACACATCCAGTCAGCTAAATAAAGTTCTGACCGATGTTACGAGTGTAGTTAATTTTATAAAACGCCATGCTAGTAATTCAAGACTGTTTACTATTGTATGCAAAGAAATGGGTTCGGATCACGAATGCCTCTTGTACCACACTGAGGTAAGATGGCTTTCTCGAGGAAAAGTTCTGAAAAGGGTTTTGGAATTAAAAGATGAAATCCGAATTTTTCTTCTGGAGAAAAAAGAATGCTTAGCAAATAGCTTTTGTGATAAAAAATGGCTCTGCCTTCTTTCTTACTTATCAGATTTTTTCGAAAAAGTAAACGAATTAAATCTTTCACTACAAGGTAGATCCACAAATATCATCACTCTTAATTCAAAAATACAATCATTTCAACAAAAATTAGTTATGTGGTCCAAAGTTTTGAAGAATGACAATTTTGATTTTTGTCCATCTTTACAAGCTTTCACAGAGGAAAATGATATACTGATATCAAGTGATCTGAAAAATATCATTGGAGAACACCTTTCGCAGTGCATAAAATTTTTTTAAAAATATTTTCCAAACCTAAATAACGATGGAGAACATGATTGGATAAAAATTCCATTTTCTTCGAATTTAGACTTCGATCACCTTCCATTAACAATTCAGGAGAATTTAATTGAAATGAGGTCTGATTCAATCATTCAAAATGAATTCATCACAAGTGATCTCTCAGAATTTTGGATGAAGCGACTTGAGGAGTATCCAAATTTAACACACATGGCTTTAAAAATTTTAATTCCTTTTGCAACCACATATTTGTGTGAATCCGCATTTTCGTCCCTTGTTTACATAAAAAATAAACAAAGATCTCAACTTGCACCTGAATCGCTTGAGCATAATTTAAGACTTTCGCTTTCAAGTATTGAACCAGACATAAATTTTTTATGCAAATCTCATCATACTCAAAAATCACATTAAAATCTATAATTTACTGTTTTTGTTTTGTTCTATAAAATTTTTGTTATGTTTTTTCTCATATATTTTAAAGTTTGTTTTTTATTAATTAATTGTTTACTAATTACTTTGAATTGACTTCAAAAATAAAAAATAGTTGATCTCATTAAAAATATGTAAAAAAATGTATTTAGGGGGCCGCACATTTTTAAGGGTGGTGTTAGGGAGCCGCGAGCAAGATGAAGTTGACGACCACTGGTCTACATTAACAACCAAAATGGTCTTTTTATTATAACTCGGTTATTTGATGTCCGATTTTGAAAAAAAGTCTATTTTTAGAAAGATCTTAAAAATGCTAACAATTCGTAGTCAAAAGTTATTGACCTTTGAGGTCATCTTCAATAAAATAATTCAGTTTTTAACTTTTTTTGCACTACGACCCCAAAACTTTGCCCATTTTATATTTTGTAATTAAAGTTCATAAAAAATCAATAGGTCCGTGTGAAGAAATTTTTTAATTCCACTCATAGGAAAAAAAGTTACACGCGCTTAAAATTTAATTTATGAGCTCAAAAATTAAGTTTTAAGCGCGTGTAACTTTTTTTCCTATAAGTGGATTTTAAAAATTTCTTCACACGGACCTATTGATTTTTTATGAACTTTAATTACAAAATATAAAATGGGCAAAGTTTTGGGGGTCGTAGTGCAAAAAAAGTTAAAAACTGAATTATTTTATTGAAGATGACCTCAAGGGTCAAAGACCTCTGACTACGGATTGTTAGCATTTTTAAGGTCTTTCTAAAACTATACTTTTTTTCAAAATCGGACATCAAATAACCGAGTTATAACAAAAAGACCGTTTTGGTTGTTAATGTAGACCACTTAAAAAAAAATTTTGTCTGGTCTGAAATCCTCTCAATAGGATCTCTCAAAAAAGTCGGTAACAAACCAAACTTTTTTTGGTGACCGACCTTAATGTATACATGTTATTATTTTTTTACTATTTTATTATAAAAAATTTTTATTGATAGTTAGTTTGACTGAGCTATAGATAGACTCTAGGATTTTATGGTAGATTAGGGAGGTGGGGTTTGTGTTGACATTGTAGGAATTCACTTTGGACAGTACTTCTACTAAAAAACTGACTTTTGACGGACATTTACAACAGAAACTTGGTGTGGATATGTTTGTAAAGTTTATTGTTTCTTTCCATAAGTTATTGTGGAAAATGTCAGTAGATCTGCATTCATGTTTCTGCACAAACACTGACTGAGACTGTACTTTACATAGGCCATCTGGCAGGTATTTAAGTAATGTCTCTTAAGTAGGTTAGATAAGTATAAGATTTTCATTGTGGGGTTGAAGGGCTATCAGCTGGTATGCCCTGACTTGCAATTATCTTGTGTATAATTTTTGGGGGTTTTGTACGACAAGATTTTATGTAAGATTGAAGGTCATACTATAGGATAATTTTTGACTCACAATAGTCTTTTACGCGTTAGGGAATTGTTTGAGGGGATCTTTTTTGGATTTAAATTACATAAGAAGATGTCCTTTGATTGATGGAGTCTGAAATGGATTCTGTCGTCAAGGGGGAATCGGTTGTTGAGGAGCATTTATGTAGTATGTCGTTCAAGTTATGCAATGATATCTACAGCTTAATAAAGGTTTTTCAACTTCTGTAAGTTAAAATAAGTCATCGCTATTTTTCAAAATTTGTTAGAGTAGCCTAGGTTTTAAAAAAGAAGATCATATCGACACCAGAAAACAAAAAGAATTTCCTTGAAATGAAAAATCCAAAATTTATTTCATTTCAGCTTACACACATGCATTGAAATCAGTGTATCAGTGTATCAGCTTACACACACACATTCAAATTTGTATCGACCTAAAAAACACTTCCACATGCGCTACTGCTTGCACACATTCATTCACAAATCAGTATTAAAAAAAAACACTTGCGCATGCGCTGAAGCGCGCACATGCGACTTGATTCATGTCTTAGCTTTTTAGTTCCGTTTAGTTCCGTTTCTCGTTTAACTTCAACCCACCGTTTATCATTTTGTGCTCGTTTCAGTAGATTCCATTTCTTTAGTGTTCATGTATTATATGAAGAAATAGTTTAAAAAACGCAATCAATGTGGTTTCAGGTCTTTCTTGAATTACTTTGTTTATGTTTTCTGCGGTAAAATATACTCTTTGTCCGTTTTACAAATGTTCATTAAATTTAAATGTAAATTAAATAAATGAATTGCAACACCAAAAATTCTATATACTGCTGAAGAAATGTTCGGACCTCATCACTGCTGTTTTGAACCAAAAATCTAGCTGGGTCATTAAATTTAGCTTGTTTGAGTGGCCACGCCCCCTCGTTCTATTATCGCTCAAATATATAGTGACCTCCTCTTGGATCCACAGCACCTTCCTACCAAGGTTAAGTATCAAAAGTGGGCGTAGATAGAGTTCGACTACGCCCATTTTTAGTACAGTTTCCGAGAGTAACCATACGAACTAAATTACCACATTTAAATCTAATACGACCAAAACCGTCTGAAATACAGTGTTTATATTTATAAATAGGCGTAAGAGGGGGTGTGGTAAAATTTGTATAGCCTTTTTTCCAATCGGGTATAAAAGCAGTTAATTAGCATAAAAATAATTAAAATCCTTTCAGCCGTTCTTGAGCTTTTACGTAACTAACATACATTTTTACTCTTTTATATATATAAATACTCAAGAGAGAAGTCATTTAAAGCAATTATTTTTGATCGTGTTTGTTCTTGAAGGAAAAAGTTAATTTTTTTCGAACTTTAAAAGTACAAAAATAATAAAAAAAATCTTCATATAAATTAAGAATATGAAGAAACTTTTCCCAAAAATTAAGTAGTGGTCGTTTTATAGAGATACAATATTTAAACAAAGCTACTGATTCTTATGTAATTTTTTTATTAAATTTCCTTTTTTTGTTGTAGGTGTTTTCAAATATTTCTTTGTTTAGTTTTCTGATTCTAAAAAACATACTGGCTCGAACAACAATTCTTTGACTTTTATGTCAATTTTTTCTTCGAGTTCACAATATTTATGCAAGTACTCGTTTGAAATGCCTAATCCTTCATGGTTAACGTGATCACTTTTTGCATTAACTGCATTTGTTGCATGAGGTCCGCAGTTGGCTTGGAAAGGCCTCCTTCGGTTAAGTGGCCCACCCATGTAAAAGTCTTGTCGTTTTCAGGATCAACGCAAATATTTGGTACTTTTTCTTTTAGTTTATGGCAAATGTAGCCGGCTTAGTTTTCGAGTCCATCGAAAGCCAAAGAATCATCGTCCAGCTCTTCTTGGAATGTTTCATTTACATCTGGTTGGATATGAATACTTCTAAAAATTTAACCTGAAATTATATTAAATATGAATTCAGCAATTTCACATATCGAGTTGTATAACTGTTGGCAAGAATTACCTGTAAGAAGTTCTTCTTTTAAGTCGGGTGTATCATTTACCTCTACGTTAGCGCTGTCGGATAAGACGCCTTCGTTACATCTAAGTATGTAAGAACGTAACCGATATTTAAATTCCTGCTTGTCTGGATGGCTGTGTAGGCCTCCCTTCGATCGAATTATTCCCAAAAATTTTCCAGCTCGTCCTGGTTGAGTCGGTATGTCAAAACATATTCTAACTCAAACTTGGTTTTCATTTCGGCAAAAAGCATTTTGAGGAATAAATTTGTATTTGAATAAAAGCATGTGACGTTTACCTTTTTGAAATGGCATTAAGTTGTTCTTGCCAATCACTCGCATTTCAGACATCATTTCGGCCATATCGTCTAATATTTTGTTTTGTTGCTCAAGAGCTAGGCCATAAGCATGGGTTCTTAGTCTTGTGTCAGATCGTGGAACCGTCACCTTCATTACATCAAACCAGTCATTTGCCTGTATGAAAGAACGGATTACATTTCTATATAAATAAAACATATATGGAATTAATTATTACAATTTTAAATAATCGTGAGCATTCATCCCAATTCTTTCCATTTAAGATGCCTAGGCTGGCTGCTCTTCTGATCGCCATTGAATTCGTATACGACAGCAGTTTTGTTGCCATTTTTACCTTTTGGCGCTCAGCATGAGCTACGCTCAAGAGTTTTGGCGATAGCTTATGGGTGATGGTCAATTTTGAAGATGTATGGAAAGAAGGTCAACAAGAATATCTTTCTGTACAGGACTGTTTCTGTTTCTTATCAGTTTGAACACATGTGGAAAACAATTTTTTTCATTGTTATTTATGAACTTGCAATATAAATGTAACTATATAAAAATTTGATTTTTCTGAAATATTAAATATTACGTGTGTGCGAATTGAACTAAATTGCTGCCTAAACAAAATTGTGTCGATAAAGCAGTGTTTCCTAAATTAATTTGGGAAAATTTCGAGCTACCTAAATGCCTGCTTAATTAATGACATTTCTTAAGAGCAAAGAATAATAAGAATAATAACATTTCTTAACCTTTAACCTATTTGTAACAAGCATTAATTAACCTTAATAAATCTTAACTGCTTTACCTTAATTTAGTTTAGGTAGCAATTTAGTTCAATTCGCACACACCCGTGGAATATCAATTTATTACCTCTTAACATGGCAACCTGGATATAATTAGCAGGAGCTAAGGTTGCATCAGAACTTCAATTGTAGCAATAAGTTTTACGAACTTTCATCTCATCGAAGCTTGTCACGTAATTTTTTGTTTTTCGTCCATCTGGGTAGAGGCTAAAAGGATTTTCACGACGGCATCTAAAATACCACGTGAAATGTTCAATTTTGCAGACAATTTTGGCAGAGTACGAATAGCAGGAAGAGGAAAATTTTTCTTTCTTAAAAGTCTGTACGCTTTTGCGCTAGTGGAGTACAGCGTTATTGAATGAGCTATATCTTCTTCCTTCCATGTCTACCGCTTGAGTTCCTTTTTCAATTTATGGATCTGTCCTTTCGTAAATATGGTGTTAAGCTCTCTCCAATATTGTTCTTTTCGAAACCTGCTTGTTTGAGCCCTGAGTCCTGAACCCCGAAGATGAAGTTTTCAACCTTTAGTCTTGATCTATTTGTTCATATAAGTATATATTTATAAATGTAGGATTTAGCCTTGAATTATCAGACCATGTCTTTAATTTAGATTCAATTTCATTTGTTTTATTCAAATTAAATGAATTATATAAAGTAAATTAAGTATATAAAAAGGCTAATATTTTTCTTCGAAAGCGTGTGCGTGTATTTCTTCGACTTCCAAACGAACAACCGCCTGCTAAAACTGCAACTACCAGACTGCTTACTCTCGATCACAGGGTTACCAACCCCACATTCGGCCATCTGACTCATCATCCGACTCGGATGAAATATAGTCATCAACGACTGCATGCTTCCACAGTTTCATGCAATCGCTGCTTATTGAAGTGATGTTCGGTTCATCAAATATTGCTGCTTTCTTCACGGCAAGGCAACCGCTTCTTTTTACTTTCATTATCTCGTAGGGTCCGAGGAACTCACTTGACAATTTCTTCCCGTTGACGAACTGAGTACGTTTTATGGCGACCAGATCACCAATGGTTTATCCCAAATCTGGTTTTCGTTTTTTATCAAATGTTTTCTTATACTCTGTTTGTACCTTCTCGATTTGTTGATTTGCATTCACTCGCATTTCGTGCATTAAAGTCTTCTACCAATTCCTGCTCGAATAATTCTGCTATATTTTGTTGTCGCTTGCTACGCATCTTCATGTCGAACATAATTTCGGATGGCGAAGCTTTTGTTGAATGATGAACGCAGTTATTAATAGCACGTTGAACATCATCCACATATTTGTACCACTGCTGAGGGCGATCGGCTGACAGCTTGGCGATAACTGCAATAATTGTTCTGTTCATCCTTTCAATCTGACCGTTACTTCTAGGGACACATGTTGTTATCTGAATGTGCTCTATCTGCTCTTCCTTGAAACTCCGCCAGGCTTACGCCTGCCTGTCCCAAGCCAGGATAAAGGAGGAGGGTTGGTTATGGGATACGTCCCATACCGTAAAAGGTTAGAGCCAACCAAGAGCTCGGGGTGGCGCCCATCTTGGTAGCAGGTCACTGTATATCATTGTTAAAAAAGCCTGCGATGGAATAACAATGGTCCATATAACTTGTTAGCACGGGGATAGTCAAGCCCGTCGAATGAGGTGACCTTATCTATCCACGGCGAGGAGACATGGCCTATATGGTCAATAAAAGGTTAAAAAGTGGTGTCATAGGGCACAAGGAATGTGTGGTGACCTGTGACGTTGGGCCCAGGTCAAATTAAATCGTAGGCACTTCGTTTAAGGTATGTTAAGGGATCCATGCCTTAAATGGAAGTGCCAGTCAAATACGAAACAGTGCACAATCAAAAACAAAAATTCTTTATATATGTATATAAGAACTTTTTGTCTCTTTGTTGGGATGTTGTAGATCCCCATTTCTACGGGACCGAGTTGCCCAGGTGACTATCATGGGTTGGCCCTTCGGGGAGACTCGTGCTGGCTGTGGCTTGTGCACATCGCTTGCACAGGTCTAGATTGACCGGCGGGGTCGCACAGTAGTACGACCGGGCTGGAATACCTGCTTAGTATGCAAGAGATAGGATATATCTCGTCGTCTTGACCAGTAGATGGTAATGAAGGTACGCCATCTACCGGTAGCTAAACTGATACTATTAAGGGCAGTATGGAATTCTTATTGCATACTGCTTTTACAGAATAGGGCACAGAGTAATGCTATTGTGTTTGTGAATGTGACGTCCACACAAACTTGCTAAATCCGTCTACGACAACAAAAATATGTTTACATTGCTTTGACGTAGCATCCATTAGACCAAGTTGGTCAATATGAAGTTTGCTTAATGGAACGTATACTTTGTCTGTAATTCTGTAATGGCAGGGGTCCTCTATAAAAACATAAAGGAGGGTGTCCTGCTCTTCCTTGAAAAATTCCGAGAAGGCATTAGAGATAAAAGCCGACCCCTTGTCGCTGACAATTCTTTTCGGATTACCGAAAAGCATTTGCCATGACTTAAGTTTGGCAATAACTTCGTCAACACCTGTAGATTTTGTTGGATACATCCACACAAACTTGCTAAATCCGTCTACGACAACAAAAATATGTTTACATTGCTTTGACGTAGCATCCATTAGACCAAGTTGGTCAATATGAAGTTTGCTTAATGGAACGTATACTTTGTCAATGGTGTTTAAAGAGCCTGGTTGATTTTCAGCTTTTTTATTAAACAAAATGCATTTAATGCAGTTTTGGATTACTTTGCTGATTTGTTGTCCAGGTGTCAAATTAAAAAGTCTGCTTTATCTGATCTGCGGTTTTGGGCACGCCAAAATGCCCGTTGTTATGAGCTTCTGTGATAACTTCTTTTTCCATACGTTTTGGTACCACCAACAAATTTTACCCATCTGATTCTCTGAATAAAACGTTGCCAATCATTTTGTATCTTCCAATCTTCGTACGGTTGGTTTTTCAAATGTTCCATAATTATAGCAGTATGTTTATCAGACAACTGTGCTTTTTTTAAACGGCATATAAGGTCTGACTCCGCATTGCAAACCATTACTGCGTGCTTGCTGAGAGCGACTACGTGCTTCATTTGAACACCACTACGATGCCTGCCTGTGAATGAATAATTCTGCATGTACATTATATATCGAGCAACTACTATAGGCAGATCAGTTTTCGTTGATGTATGCTGAAAAGCTGAACAGTCTGCGACCAAGGTAAACTCTATCCCCAAAAAGTAGTTTCGCCATATTTCCATGCTTGGAGGCCGCTCTTACCTCCAAATGATAACTGTGAAGTTTGGACTCTGCATCAGTTGCTTTTTTACTGTAAAAGTAAAAAGGATGAAAGTTCCCGTCATACTTTTGCATAAGTATCGCTCCGAACCCGTATTTTGACGCGTCAGTATGCAGCTCTGTTTCTGCATTTCTTGAATAAATTCGCAAGAGTGGATCGCTCGACATAATTTGTTTCAAGATTTCGAAAGGTGTTCCGTCTGCATCACCAAACAAGAATCTAACCAAGAGTCTTTTTTAAGTAAATCCCTCATTGTCCTGGCAATACCTGAATAGTTGTCAATAAATTTTCGAAAAAAGCCCGTCAGACGAAGGAAGGATTGTACGCCTTTTATATGCACAGGTTCTGGAAAATTTTGAATGGCCTTTATTTTGTCTTCACTGGGTCGTACAGTGCCATTATCAATTATGAGCCCCAAAGTATCAAAGCGTTTCTGCAAAAATTTGCATTTGGACCATTTCATATGTAGGCCGAACTGCGCTGCTACTTCGAGAACCTTTTCTAATGTTTTCATTTTTCTTCTTCATTAACGGAATAGATAATCATATCGTCCATGTATATTTACAGATTTACGGACCAATGTGCCATAAAAAAAATTTATAAATCGAATAAAATTCGCCGGAGAGTTACAAAATCCAAACGGTGCAATATTAAATTGAAACATACCATCTTCTGTGACGAATGCTGTATATTTTCGACTGCTCTCTTCTATCGGAACGTGCAAAAACGCATTTTCAACGTCAAGCACACTGAGTATACGTGCACAGTCTAGCTGATCAATAACATCTTCCATATTTGGTACAGGAAAGCGGTCTTTAAAAACGATTTTATTGAGTCGACGGTAGTCTATGCAGACTCGTTTAGACATATCTTTTTTTCGATAGGTAGCAGTAGATAATTGTTTCGCAAAGCTGCAATTCTAGACCTGTATAACTTTGGCGCAAAAATATCATCTGCTGTATCAAAGATACAAATGCTAATTACTTCATGGATTTCGCGGTCTGATCCTACCACTGGTATATGAATAGCCATTTTCATCTGACGTATATCGAAATTTGCTTATCAAATCAAAACCCAGTATAACATGATTTTTGATTGAATAGTCCGGCACAACTATAATTGGATGACTACATTCTATGTCATCGAGCACTATTTTACTGGCAAAACGCCCTATAGGACTTGTTGAAGCCCCACCGAACCCAACAATTCTGATTCTATAATTTTCCATTAAAACGTCGGAAAAATTTTTCTTGAAATGTTTTTCCTGTATAAGAGTAACTTCAGCGCCACTATCAATAAGACATTCAAAATCCTTACCATTCACTGATGCTGTCTTTATCATATTTTGGTTTGCAGCACAATTTACTGTTTTTACAATTTTATCAGCACTTGAATTTTTTGCACTACAGTTTTTTGAAATATGTCCCATATTATTGCACTTAAAACACTGGCTCTACTGAATTTCAATTATTCCTTTGATGTTCAGTTGAACCACAATTGAAACAATGTTCTTTTTTGAAACTTTAATTTTTATTGCTATACACTGCGGGGGTGTTATATATTTTTGTATGCGATCATAGATTTCAAACTGTTGGTTTAACTCGACATAATCGCGCGCGCTGTATAGTCCAAATTTTGTTTCAAGTTTCCACTTCACACCGTCAACAATATATTATATTATTGATTTTTCGTCTATGTTTCCGAGTGACCCGATGCGAAGTATATGCAATATACACATAGCCCATAAAGTCTGCGTTCACCTGACTTACTTTTTTTAAATGAAGTAAAAACACCAGTAAATATTAAATTCAAATTAACTTTTATATGTGTATTTCTTCTTTACATTCTTAAGTTTACAAAGCAAAACAAAAATCAAAAATTATCCTCTTAATTTTTCTGATAACGGTATCTAAGTGAAGCAACTAAAATATATAGCCACCACAAAGTCTGCGTTCAGTTAAAAAATAAGTTATAAATTCATTGGAAGCAATATGGAAAAATAAAATTTAATATTTTGTAGGATAGCCACGTTGTTTTAAAAATTCACTCAGTCTGTTTGGCATTGAATTTACCAACTTCTCAGTTTCCTCAGCCGTAATCTTTGCCCATTCTGACTGCATAACACTTCGCAAAGCCTCTTTACTTGTTATTACATGCTGACGAATTTTTTTCTCTAATAAATCCCAAATATGCTCAATGGGATTGAGATCGGGCGATTGGGGCGGCGTTTTGAGCTGTTTTGGGGTATTGTATAAGAGCCAAAGTCTAACGATCTCCGCAGTATGTTTTGGATCGTTATCCTGTTGGAACCAAAACGTCGTAGATAAGCCCAGTTTCTCTGCACTTTGCTTCAAATTATTTTTTAAAATGTTAAGATAACCCCATTTATCCATCGTCGATTCAATAAACACCAGCTCACCAACACCACTAGCCGCCATGCAACCCCACACCATAACTCCACCACCACCGTGTTTGACTGTTCCGACAAGATTTTGTTTCTCCAGCGCAGTTCCTGACTTGCGCCACACTATTTGACGACCTTTTATACCGAAAATACAAAATTTGCTTTCATCCGAGAATATTACTTGTTTCCAGAATTCCGGAGGCTTATTTATATAGTTATTAGCAAACTCAATGCGCTTTCGTCTGTTCACAAGTGAAATGAATGGTTTTCTTCGAGCGACTCTACCATGATATCCCGATTTATGTAAAATTTTTCTAGCAGTTTCGGCACAAATTCTTTTTTTGAACATTTCATAAATATTTTCTACAATTTTTGTTGATGTAATTCGAGGGTTAACTTTTGCCATATTTAAAATTTTGCGTTGTTCCCGGACTGATAATATTTTCGGACGCCCAGACCGCGGCTTAGATGTTAAAATTCCGGTATTTTTGAAATTGTTTATTACGCGCTGAATGGAGGAATATGTTCTTCCAATAGTTTGGCCAATTTTTCGGAAGCTTTTTCCATCTTTCCACAATTTAATAATTTTTTTTCTCTCCGACACACTAATTTCTTTTCCTTTGGCTTCCATTTTTAATAATTATTTATACTTGTAAGCAAATTGTGCCACCGAGCTCTTTAAACGATCAATTATAATGACAACAAATGGAAAATAAGCAAAATGAAGAAACAACTTCGTAAAAAGTAACGGTATTATCCAAAGAAGCAAACCGAACGCAGACTTTGTGGTTGCAATATTTACTTGTTGTCACACTGTGATCCCGTTATCACGAACATGAATAGGAAAATATAAATTTTTGTTTTTGCTTTTTAAACTTAAGAATGTAAGGAAGAAATGCACGAATAAAAATTTATTTGAATTTAATATTTGCTGGTGTTTTTCCATCACTTAAAAAAAATTTGTAAGGTGAACGCAGACTTTATGGGCTATGTGTATATTCATGTACACTTTCGTTTTCTCTTTTATTTCGCTCACGCAATTGCTTATGTACTTCGGCAGTTTTATATTCCCGATGAAATTCCGAAATTATAAGTCTTTTTAAGTCGACATAATTGTTTACAGTTACCGACTGCAGAAAAAGATTTGCAGTTTTTTTAATTTTGTTTCTCGCAAACACATATTTTTGCGTCTTCCACCACTTGTAGGCAGTTGCATTGCTCTCAAAATTTTCAAACCACACTTCCACTGACCGGTTAGTTTCTCCATCATAACCAGGAAAAGTATTCTCAATATTCGGAGTATTTACGCTTAGCTCATTGCCGAATTTAAGTCTTAGTAACTTTATTAGATTATTTAAATCAGAATTCTCACCAAAAGCAGCAGCGACTGCATTATTGCTCTCATTGCCTTCTTCTTTGGACATATTTTCGAGCAGTAGCACGTGACACAATTGAGTTAGTAGTTCCGTTTTTTTGCTTGTTTGCACGGCTGATCAATGTTTGAAAGACTTTTTTGAAGCTCTTAATTTTGACCGTGTAACTATTTGTCTCTTTATAAAGCGTCCGCTTTTCAACCGATTTGACATACGTGCGTGCTCTTTTCTGTTCACGTTTATTAATTTTTTTTTCAATTTTTAACTGTTTTCAACTTAAATCTTTAGCACTGAATTCCGTTAAGTTTTTCTCTTATTATTTTTTTTTTCTCATGCACGACGCATTCTTTTTGTTTTTGTTTTTAAGGTCCGGTTGAGCCCCCAAGTGTAGGATTTAGCCTTGAATTATCAGAGCAATTGCGGGATTCCCAAACGCCTTAACGATGATTGTAGCTGTAGTTAACTAGCGAAAACTGTCATTTACTATAAAACTGTGCATGCACAATGACCGATAACGAAAACTATGATTATCGTTAACTGTTTGGGAATCCTGCTACATGTCTTTAGTTTAGATTCAATTTCAGTTGTTTCATTCAAATTAAATGAAATATATAAAGTAAATAAAGTATATAAAAAGGATAATATTTTTCTTCGAAAGCGTGTGGGTGTATTTTTTCGACTTCCAAACGAACAACCGCCTGCTAAAACTGCCACTACCAGACTGCTTACTCTCGATCACAGGGCTACTAACCCTACATATATAAGTACGTAAAAAAAAACGAAATGGCCATTTCAGCCCTTGAAAGGAATTTGAGCGAGCTACTTATAATCAAATTGTGTTGTGTGTGTTGTGAAAATGTTTGAACACAAATGATCGAACTGGACCTACATGTTGTATGCCAACTCCGAATGGCTTATGTTCTCAAGAAGCTTTTCATGGCAGTTTTCACTCTCTGAGGTTTGCCATTGTCTGCAGAGAGGTGACGGCGGAACAGAAAAAATAATTCAATCGAAAAAACCCTCTGCCAGGTGGGATTTAAACCAGGGTTCTCTGGCGTATGGGCCACACACTCTACCCACTGCACCACGGCTACCACAATATAAGCATTATATAAGTCTGTATTGTGGCGGCCGTGGTATATATGTAATAAAGAAAATATATACTTTTTAAAACTAACACTTCTTTTCTCAAATATTTAATTTCCTCTTCTACGTCGTCTTTGGAATGGCCAGGGATATTCATGCATATACTGGGATTTCGTGGCGTCGTATTTTCGACCAAACTTATACTTTGTCTGTTAGCTGCAAAAGAAGAGTTTTCTTTTTGCTCCTCGACTGAGCAGGGTGTCACATCAACGATGTTAGATTCCTCCAAAAGTGCATCAATTATTTCCTTTCGACGCGCTGCATCCATTGTACTGGTTCCGTTTTCTTGAATGCAATGATTCGCGTTTGAATTTGGTTCAACTGATAGAACAGTTTTAGGCTTCAATTTGTAACCGTTCTTTGTACTAAGTCCTAGAATATTATAAGGATGAAATATTGCACTGCTCTTAAATTTGGTGTCCATATTTAAATTGCATATTTTTTTGGATGTCATACAGAGCGAAGTGCTCAAAACAAATCCTTTCATTCGCAGTGTTAATGATTCTGCATTGTTTACAGAAAGCCACCCACTTTTGCACCAAGATTTTGTCCTTTGAAAAACAATAAAACTGCATTTGCTTGTAATTGTTTGTGTTTTTACAACTATACACTGCGCACTTTCATTTTTGCAAGTCTTTTTTTTTGGGTTGTGTGTTAAATTTAATATGTATATATATTTGATTTTCAATTTGTCACTATATTTTGCTTAAAAAATTTTTCACATAAATTAAAATTACCTCAAAACGCTAAAGAACAAACGAAAAGTAAAATGAAAAAAAAAATGTCAAAGAACTATCAGAACAAATCTTGCTGGCATTTGTTGAAGGGAAAAAAGGAAGTAAACACCCCTATGACACATGAAATCTTATCAAAAATAGTATTGGAAAATATTTATATACTTCTTTTTGGAGAGCATTGTTTTCAATATATGTTTTTTTAATTTTATTAATACCAAGATTGTATAAAAAGCGATAAGATTTTGAAATCAAGTTATCCTAAAAAAAAATTGTAACAACTTTTTTTTCAGCCAGTTTGACATTCTCTTCTTGCTGTTTTTACATTTTTACATCTTCACTCCTGACGTCACAAAAAAGATGGCGGACATGCGCAAGACGGAATCTATTTTACATCATTCTTTGGTAACCATTGTGTTCGACCAGTGAGCCAGTCTTCTGAAATAAAGTGAGATTTCTAACCACTCTGGAAGAGCAAGCTGCAATTAAAATAGTGTACTTTTTTAAAGATGTTCTATATATTGGCTTGTACTTATTGTTTCTTTCTTATGGAATTTGAAGATTCCACCTCAGCTTTGGCATTAAAAGTACAATTGGTTGAATTGATTGCACTCATGTGGCAATCGTTTGTGAATCGTCTGTGAATGCTAAATATCCAGGTTCGTGCCATAATTCAGGCATTTGGGCAACATCATTAGTGAAAACACACCTCATGAGAAATCACAGTTCTCAACGCGACATGTGGCGATTGGGTGATCAAGGCTACCCTCTCGAACCTTGGCTTCTCACACCAATTGCTGAGCCACATGGAGTCAAAGAGGACAAATTCAGCAAGCTTCATGAAAAGAGCCGTAATACCGTCGAAAGGAGTTTTGAAGTCCCGGTTCAAATGCTTGGCTAAGCATCGTGTGCTCCACTATTTGTATGAAAGAGCAGCAAACATTGTCAATGCTTATATGATTTTGTAAAACATCGCAATGAAGGACGTAGCGCCTGTTGACATTGATGAAAGTGAAATATTGGAAACTGTAGAAACGGAGACTTCATTCAGTAGAACAACTCATAAATGAAATCAAATCTCTTCACTAACCACTTAAGACAAGGAGCGATCATTCGCAATAGATATATTTCTACATTTTAGAATTAAATAAACTACTCAAACTGTATCTTTCTTCAAAAAACAAAAAATTGTTTTTTCTGGAATAAATCAAATATTAAGTATTTTATTTAAAAAGTCATGATTATAAATATATAAATACATACAACGAAAAAGTCCACATGTTTTAAAATTGAGCATAATGTAATCATTTTCAAAATGTATTTTTTCATATGAAATTTTTGAATTTTTTAAATATTCACATATAAATTGATAGAGTTATGTTGTTATTTTGATGAAATTGTTTTTCAATTGAAAACTTTCGTAAAAATAACAACATAGTGCTATCAATTTATATGTGAATGTTAAAAAAACTTTTCATTCATACATTTTCTAAACGATCGTTCAATGTTTGTTTAGTTACGCTCTGTTTAAGGCTTTATGAATCATCTACACAACCTTGCTTAAATTGTTATTCATACACCCAAAAAAATGTGGTGACGTTAAAGAAAATTGTCTTCTCATTTAAAAAAATCTTTTATTTTTGCGTCCATCAAGATAACTTTTAAATGTTACAAAATAGGTGTTAAATACAAAACTTTTATAGTTGAGAAATCAACAAGAATGTTAATAAAATGAAAAGACGATCTTCTCATCTTTAAAATGCCCTATCTTTTAAATAACAAGATCAGGTAAAATGAAAATGTTGTTAATATAAAAAGACACTCTTGTCATCTTTAACCCTGAAAGGTCATGCTTATTTTACATATGTTAAAACAAACACGCAAATCTCCTATTTGATTATATTTTTTTTTTTGCGCCAATGATGCGTTTTAATTAACAGCATAACAACAACTAACATTGTAAGAAAAATCGGAAACGTGAGACGGTTAGACACAACAATACAATGAATATATTGTTGTTCGTCGATTCGACGAAGCATGACCTTCCAGGATTAAAATGTCGTATTTTTTAAATAACAAGATTTTCATGCTAAATGAAAATTGTTGTTTTTGTTGTTTTTAATATGAAGATGGCACCTCTTCACATTTGAAAATATCAATGTTGATGTAAAAATTCTTGCTTGTTATATAAACTTACCCATGGTTATTGAAAATACACTTGTGGTTACTTAAACAAAGGTATGGTTTCGATTTAAAAACAGTTTTCTTTACAATTAAGATTTTAATATGGAACTGACTTCTTTAACAAATTTTATGCAATTAATGGCCTTATTTTGCAAAAAGCATGCTATCACCTAATTGGGGGGTTTTTGTCTGACAATAAATTTCATAAGAAATTTTCGATGAGATAAAGGGTTGTTTTATTTCATATGAGCACGGAACTGTGTCAAAAAAAAAAAGTCCAACTGACGTGATTGCGTGCGTTGTACAAAACAAGGCCATAAATTGGGGCCAGTTATAAGGCCAGTAATTATTAAAAGCAAGTACATTGGTTTTATTCAGTGACTTAAAAAAAAAAACGAAATGGCCATCTCAGCCCTTGAAAGGACTTTGACCGAGCTTCTTATGATCAATTGTGTTATGTGTTATGTGAAATGTTTGCACACAAATGATCGGGAACTGGACCTATATGTTTTATGCCGACTCCGAACGGCTTATGTTCTCAAGAAGTTTTTCAGGGCAGTTTTTACTCTCTGAGGTTTGCTCTGCAGAAAGGTGACGGTCGAACAGAAAAATTAATTCAATTGGAAAAATTTTGTGTCAGATGGAGGATTCGAACCTGGGTTCTCTGGTGTAGGAGTCACACACTCTACCCACTACGCCAAGGCCGCCCCATTCAGTGACTTAAGTAACAATTATGTTTGTTGAGGTATTAATAATTTTTCTTTAATAATTGCTAACTTTCTTATTAATTCAATGGCAATTGAAATAAAATGCTAGTGCTAAAAAGAAAAAAAATTTTACTTTTGGCAAATTAATTGTTACTGGACATTTGGTATTGAATCCTATCAGAATACAGTAGAACTTCCTGAGGATTTAACATCTCACCAACAACAATTACGAATGGTTGAATAGATTTGCGTACTGCTTGCAGATGTTGGAGTCGATCATCGATAGCGCTAATGGTCGGTGTTACATATATAAAAGAATTCTGGGAGTCTGATTGTGAATTAAGTGACTTTTTTTCTTGCGCATATTTTTTTGGAAGTAGGAATATATAATAATCATGGTTGCAGCAGTATGATCAATTAATTCTGGAAGAAATATAAACATATGTTAAGTTGATAACTTTAAGGGCCACTTCTTCAGTACGAGTTTAAACTTTAGTCAAATTAAACCGAGTTTAACTCACCGAAAATTAATGTTTAAACTCGTTTAAGGCAAAAAAGAAACACATCATGTGATTATTTCAGTCAATTCAACTTCAACGAATGCTTAAGTATCTAGTTAAACTTAGTTTAAACGCCCAATTTTTGTGAGTTAAGCTCGGTTTAATTTGAGTAAAGCTTAAACGCGTACTGAAAAACTGGCCCTTGTTGCTAGGAAACATGAAAACAATTAATTTTAAAATATTTTCCCGAATTTTTACAAAAAAAAAAAATTTAAAAGAATAACGGACGCCATTGTTTTGCCGCGTTTATAGTGCACGCTTGTTGCCGAGCCAAACCGCAAAACTCATTAGAGCAATAGTTTTGCGCCAATGCGTTTTTAAGTTAATTTCAACACGGCTCGGCAATAAGCGGGCACTATAAAGCGGTCATAGCATGCATATTTCTGCTTGCCAATTTATTGAATAATATTCACGATTTTGCACATTTTCCAAACTTTTCACAAAACAAGTCATTTCATTAATATTTGTGTGCGTTCCTAAAGTCTTTATGCAAAGCATCAGTGTCTTTTTTGATGTGGGCAACTAAATTGTTCTTTTTAAGCATGATTTAGTTGAGCATTTTTGGTGAAACTACCAGGCACCAATTAACAAAAAAACACTAATGCTTTCCATAAAGACGTTTAAGAACGCAGTTTTTCTTTTAAATTTGTTAATATTTTATTTTATCACTCACACAATTATTTCACAAGCACAAGCGCAACTACCAACTTCTTCAACTCTTCAGAGAAGACAGTGCTGTAAATATTAAAACAAAACATAAATATTTGTTTGACAAAAGAGAAAAAATTACAATTAAAATTAAAAATTACAGGAGTAATAATATGATTGGCAACATTGTTTTTATTCGAAAGATGCTTTCTTTATTATTACAAAATAAATATGCAATGAATTTAACGAGAATCATCTCTTTATAATAACAAGCTTCTTTAATATCTTTATATTAAAGACATTTTTTTTTTATTAACAAGAGTCAGGTAATATTAACGAATATTTTTACAAGAAATTTAACAATGCTTCTCTTTTCAATAATACAACAATATTTTTTTGGGTGTAAACATTTTTTAATTCATTGCTTACATTTGTAAAGTTTTTATCTAAACAATTGAAAATCTTTTACAAAAATAAATAATTCTTGTAGATTTGCTAATCTGTTACTGAAAAAATTTCTACAAACATCGACTATGGACCATATCTATGATATAATATCATAAGCACCAACCTTAAACGAAAAGGCGACAAAAATTGTTGGTTAAGTTTACGAGCCTTTTAAACTCAAATGTCGATGTGTTATTTAAAGTGGATTTAAAGTTACGCAGGCTTTAAAATGAGATTATGAATAAAGTCCTCTGCCCACTTACGGCACGTAACGAAACGAAACGACAAGCCGGTGAGAATTCTTTGGTCTTATAACAGGGGTGCGCAAAATTATATATTCACATCTTTGTGATTGTATTGCACAGCTTTTGTTTTAATAGTTTGCACTGAACGAAAAGCACGAGTTTGTTCATTCGTACGATCATAGCATAACGCGAGAATGATAGCTTGTCGTGTTCTATAAGGTTGCGAAAAACCATAAAAAATGAATGGAGCAAAAGAAATGCAGGCCTTATGTTGCCGTATTCAATAAGGTAACGCAGAAGCGAGCGGCCGCAAACTTACAGCATGAAGTTCACACAGCGACTGATCGTATTATTTTATTCAGTGCAAAAAGTTCTCATCTCGACTTAAAAGATTTTTAATTGAAAGCTGTCGTATGCGTGTGAAAGCTATCCGCCCATGGGCGGCCTTTTGCGTACTCCTGTCTTATAGCCACCGGCCCAAAGAGTATATATATTAAAGCAAGAGAATCTAATTCGCTCACTCAATTTTACTCGCTCAAAATTCAGCATACAAATAAGACTCTTGGGGAAGTGTTTTCGAAATGTGATATTCGAAAACATTTCTGCCGGTATTTGTGCAGTCGCCGTTGTTGTTGTCAGATTCTATACACTGGCTGAAACTGGTTTGACTGGATTTTATAATAAATTCTGCACAATGTTTACATTTTGCATTATTGTATTCTATACTGGTTTGACTGGTTTTTGTGTTATTGAAATAAATTTTCACAATGTTTACATTTTTGGCTGGACGGGCTTGCATGGATTTATTTCAATAACACGATTAGATATTTCAGTTATTAGATATTATTTTCAGGATATGTAAGAAAATAAATGCTTTTTTCCGAATTTCTTTGTTTTTCATTTTTTTAGGTCAAATAGGAAATTTTTTATATAATTCAATTTATGAAATTTTCCAATAAATTTCATAATTGAATTTGTTCAGTATGTACAATGTTACATTTTTTTGCTGCTTTTGCTTTGCATAGATTTATTTCATTTCATTTCATACTTATTTCAAGTTGAAGTATGAAAATACGAAATGTTATTTTTTCAAAGTTTTTAATTTTCTCAACTTATTGGAATTTATTTTATTTCTTAAAAAAAATTGGAATAAATAAAATTTTTTGACCACATTTTTTGCCTGCTTGCTGGTATATTGCATGCATTTATTTCAATATGCCAATTAGATATTTGCAAGATTCAGGTATTTGCTTGAAAATATGAAAGGATTTATTGGAAAATTTCATAAATTGAATTATATAAAAAATTTCCTATTTGACCTAAAAAAAATGAAAAACAAAGAAATTCGGAAAAAAGCATTTATTTTCTTACATATCCTGAAAATAATATCTAATAAATGAAATATCTAATTGTGTTATTGAAATAAATTCATGCAAGACCGTCCAGCCAAAAATGTAAACATTGTGAAAATTTATTTCAATAACACAAATACCAGTCAAACCAGTATAGAATACAATAATGCAAAATGTAAACATTGTGCAGAATTTATTATAAAAACCAGTCAAACCAGTTTCAGCCAGTGTATAGAATCTGACAACAACAACGGCGACTGCACAAATACCGGCAGAAATGTTTTCGAATATCACATTTCGGAAACACTTCCCCAAGAGTCTTATTTGTATGCTGAATTTTGAGCGAGTAAAATTGAGTGAGCGAATTAGATTCTCTTGCTTTAATATATATACTCTTTGACACAGGGTTGATATATTTTGAAGTTTTGTTACGTGCCGTAAGTGGGCAGAGGCCTTAAGTCTGATACTGTATATGTTTAAATTTATACTATTATATAAAAGGAGACTCACGTATGTGCGGCCGCGCAGAGGTGGAAAACGGCAGGCGCTATTTGAATATTTTTTTTTCCTCTTGGATAGCTTAAGTCCAAAATTATAATATAGGCTATATAAATTTGCAAATTATTATTTAAATAATTAACTAAAACTAAGAGAGCATAACCATACAATTTCTTTATTCTTATCCTCACCAAAAAAAAAAAAGCTCTCTCTTTGTAAGTTCCATTTAATGCTTTACAGGTTGTTCGCAAAGCTAATAAGATACAATACAACAATTTATTATTTATTTTTCTATGCGAGACAAAAGCTTTTTTTAAAGCTCTTTTTTGGCAAGATTATTAAAAGTCAACAAACTTCACAAAAATAGGGACAGCACTATGAACTGTGTGCGGTACCAATATTGCCACATATTTTAATGCAAAAATACCGCCTCTTTTATAAAACCAGCGAGAAAAAATTAGCTACACCATTTTTTAAGTTTTAGCTACAGACATAAATAATTTTAAAATAATTGGTTTGTGGTCTTAAATTCATCTATTTTTAGTGTATAAAAAAATAAAAATATTTTGTTTGTTCGTAAATTCGTAAATAAATATTTTGTGCGTTGTTCGTTCGTAGAGAAATAAAATTAATATTTTTTTCGTCAGTGAAAAATAGATGTTCGTTCGTTCGTAGACTACGGCAGGTATGGAGACCCAAAGAAGGGTTGCAGATAACAGCTAACCCTAGCTGTGCTTGGAAGAAATGTTGAGGGGTAAAAAATAATAGGACCAGCTCATATGTCTTACCCCTCTAGGAGCCCAGCTACGGCCGATATAAACTATTTTCGACAGTTTTGTGTTTTTGTATGGTGACCCAAAGAATGGTGGCAGATAGGAGGTGTGTTCAGAAAAAATGTTGAGTGGCAAAAAATAATATGGCCAGCTTATATATTTGACTCCTCTAGGAATCCAGCTACGGCCGATATAAACTATTTTCGACAGTATTTGCGTTTTTTGTATGGGGTCCCGGAGATGGGCAGCAGATAGGGGGTAGGTGTGTTCGCAAGAAATGTTAAAGGGCAAAAATAATAGAACCAATTCGTATATTTAACCCTTCTAGGAGTCCAGCTACGGCCAATATAAACTATTTTCGACAGTTTTTGTGTTTTTTTGTATTGGGTGAGCAATACAAAGAAGGGTGGTAGATAGGGGGTAGGTGTGTTCGAAAGAAATGTTAAAGAGCAAAAAGTAATTGAGCCAATCCATAAATTTGACCCCTCTAGGAGTTCAGCTACGGCCGATGTAAACTATTTTCGACAGTTTTTATGTTTTTTGTATGGGAACCCAAAGAAAGGTGGCAGATAGGGTGTAGGTGTGTTGAGAAGAAATGTTGAGGGGCAAAAAATAATAGGACCAGTTGATATATGATATTTGACCCCTCTAGGAGCCCAGCTATGGCCGATATAAACTATTTTCCACAGTTTTTGTATTTTTTTGTATGGTGGACCTAAAGAAGGGCAGCAGATAGGTGGTAGGTGTGCTTAAAAGAAATGTTGAGGGAGAAGGGTGGCAGATTGGAGGTAGGTGTGTTCACAAGAAATGTTAAAAAGCCAAAAATAATAGAACCTCTTTTGATGTTGATTTGACCTCTCTAGGAGTTCAGCTATGGCCGATGTAAACTATTTTCTATTGTTTTTATGTTTTTTGTATGGGAACCCAAAGAAGGGTGGCAGATAGGGAGTAGATGAGTTTGGAAGAAATGTTGAAGGGCAAAAAATAATAGGACCAGTTCATATATTTGACCCCTCTAGGAGTTCAGCTACGGCCGATGCAAACTATTTTCGACAGTTTTTATGTTTTTCGTATGGGAACCCAAAGAAGGGTGGCAGATAGGTGGTAGTTGTGTTGAAAAGAAATGTTGAGGGGCAAAAAATAATAGGACCAGCTCATATATTTAACCTATCTACGAGTCCAGGTACGGCCGATATAAACTATTTTGACAGTTTTTGTGTTTCTTATGGGGATCCAAAGAAGGGTGGTAGGCAGAGGGAGGTGCGTTTGGAAGAAATTTTAAAAGGCACAAAATAATACAACCAATTCATATATTTGACTCCTCTAGGAGTTCAGCTACGGCCGATTTAAACTATTTTCGACAGTTTTTGTTTTTTTTGTGTGGGGACCCAAAGAAGGGTAGCAGATAGGGGATTGGTGTGTTCGGAAGAAATATTGAAGGGCAAAAACTAATAGGACCAGCTCATATATTTGACGTCTCTAGGAGCTTAGCTATGGCCGATTTAAGCTATTTTCTACGGTTTTTGCAGTATTTGAGTTTTTTGTGCTACTCGCACTGGCCTAAAAATAACTTCTAAGTCCGTGAGATGTTCGTTCGTTCGTTCGCAGAAAATAATTGTTTGTTCGTTCGTTCACAGAATACAGATGTTCGTTCGCAGAAAATAGTTGTTCGTTCGTTTGTTCGTAGAAATTAGATGTTCGTTCGTTCCCAGAAAGTAGTTGCTCGTTCGTAGAAAATAGATGTTCGATCGTTCGTTCGCAGAAAACAGATGTTCGTTCGTTCTTTCGTAGAAAATAGTTGTTCGGTCGTTCGTTCGTCGAAAACCGAAATTAAAATTTTGTTCGTTCGTTCGTTCACAGAATTTTTTCTGCGAACTAACAAACAAATGAAAATATTAGTACAGCTATACACCAAAAACGAAAAAAAAAAACAGAAACACCAAAAATACCAAATTCTTGATCAGCGTCATTCTCATCCAATCAGGATTGTGCATGTAGGATTGAAGCGAAATTTACACATTTCCGGACTAATTTGCTATGAACGCATTTAATATGAGGAAACAAGCGATTTTTTACATTTTTCTTGCTTGTTGCTTGGCTTCAGAAGTCATATATCAATCCGATCTGGTAATTATGCATAGAAAGTATCAACACTGGTTAAGATTTTTTTAAAATTGGGTAAGAAAGAGAACCTATAGTCTTAAAGCGACACTGCTATCTGTCCTTATATCTTCGCTGTTAGTTAATCTCCATTAGTGATTGGTGATTATTTCAAAGTTCTGAAAAGGTGAAGTCGTTCCAAAAATTCCCGTACATTTTTAAATGTAAACCTTTCTTTTTAACAAGTAGTAGCCTTCATTAAATAAGAAAATCCTGCAGGCTAACGGAAAAGTGGAATTTAATATTGTCGACTTATGTCAGCTAAGATAAATCGCTAGAACAAATTGAGGCTAAAGAATTCACCGCATTTTCGATTTTATTGAAACTAAATATTTTTGGAAATTATCTAATTACCACTTCTGTGCATTGTGGATAAATCTGGGACAAATAATAAGAAAGCAAAGTATTTGTAGGATTTAGGAAATTTTAAGCTTTATGACAGAAAAACAGTTTTTTATTTTCGCCTATTTATAAAAGCAGTAGATTCCAGAAACAGGAGGAATGTCAACGAAATGACAACGCCACTTTAATTACTGCAATCCAGTTTTTGCTATAGATTTCAAGCAGGGCTGCCTTTTTTAACTTTTTTTTAATTGGTACTCGGGTACCAATTTCGGGTTTTTGAGTAGTACGGCGTAGTATGGATAACCTAATTACAAACTCTTTCTTCAAATAAATGAACATGGTATATGCTTATTTTAATTTCTATTTTTAAGCGTCTTTGAAAAGATATTCGCAAAATATATTTTTAATGGCACTCTTAACAATTTTTTTTAATACGAAACATTAAATAAACAAAAGATTACTTTTGTCTGTTTAATACACAGGATTTAACCAGAATGCATTTATATACGCTAAAGTTTACTAAAGCTTAAATCAAAATTTACTGACAATCTGTCGATGTTGCTCATTTTCTTCAATCAGATCAGAAATAAAAATACTTAAAAATTTCTGAAATGAATCGCAGAAATATTTGACGGAATATGAACTAAATAATGCGTAATCTTGGTAAAGATATCTTCTTTACTTTCCTCTTAAGATAACATTTTTTTTGTTACTTCATCTCAATAAGTTTTACAAGAGAAGGACATATTTCAAGTTTTTCGATGTCGCCGTGTTAGGAAACAACTATTTCAAAATAAGAGGCATATTTCGATACTTTGAAAGAGGTGAAGCATTTTCTCATGCATGTTAAAATGTTTCTCCAGATGAATCGGTTTTTTAAGCTATGACCATATTTTCTTAGAAAATATTTGCTACTTAAATTATAATTGGTATGATATAAAATCTTATACACATCTTTCTATATTAATAAAAATCATTTTCTATATTTTTGTTTGTTTGTTTGACTTTTATATAAATCTAAGCGGCTGAACGGATTTCGCTTAAATTTAAAGCGTGTATGAATTCTTCCTAGATTAGGTCATTGCCTACTTAGTTTTTAACACACTCCCTTTTACCGACCACAAATTAATAAAAATGCAATATTTCAGACTGTTTCGATTGCATGATACTAAAATTTGGTAATTTAGTTTGTACTTTCGGTAATTGTACCAAAATGGGTTTCCACGTCCTGTTTTACCGCCCCTAAATCAATGAAAATGCTATTTTTCAGACGGTTTTGGTCGTATAAAACTGAAATCTGGTAAAACGAAAACTGTACTAAAAAGTTGGTGTGGTACACTATAATTACACCCACTTTTAATAAATCATTAAGACTCCAAAACTTCTGGGCCGATGGCGCTGAAGTTTTGGCATTAGATTGTTTCCGAGCACGATATTGTTTACAGGAAAAATGTTTGCCACACCCCCTTTCCCCGCCCACAAATATAAAAAGTATGGTAGCTGGAACGTCCGTGGCGAAGCAGCGGACAACTGGGTCCAGTTATATATATATATATATATATATATATATATAATCATGATTTATATATATATGATTTATATATATATGATTTATATATATATATATATATATATATAAGAGTGTACCTTATTTGTATGGGGAAAATCTCTAAGCACTTCATGGAGCACCCCAAACGGGCTTAAACTGTTCTAATTGATGGAAAAAAAATTCGTGTAAAATTGTAGCAAGATTGGATGCATATAAGCCCGTGCGCACACGGCGTAAAGTTTGCAGAAGTGCATGAACGAAAAAACAAAAATTTTTCATTGAAAATAAGTTGTGGCATTTTTTAATTTTTATTTAGTTTTTAGAGATTCTTAAAAAAATTAATTTTTATAGTTTTATAGTTTTTTTTATAGTCTTAAATTCATGGGAAATTTAAAAAATATTTATTTTGTCCCCCTGAGTTATTCTAGTAATTTGAGGTGAATACTCTTATTAAACAGAAAAGTGTTTGGGAAAAACAAAAAAATCGTATTTGTTTCCTTATTCCAAATGGAATTGGAAATTAAAATATAAAAACAAAATTGTTTTTTCTTTCATACACTTCTGCAAACTTTAAGCCATGTGCGCTCAGGTTTATATGCATCCGATCTTGCTAAAATTTCACAGCGAATTTGGTCGCTTCACCAGCATTTTCTATGGTATGAGATAAAAAATATGAGAATAATAAGGATGAGGATAAAAAATAAAATCTGCATCAAAAGATCGGTATCGTAAGTGGAAAATAGCAAGCCGGTTTTCATTTAAAGCATCAAAAACAGACTTAAATTGCTGGAAAATAGCTCAAAAAAAATATTTTCCTGCAACTTTTTGAAAAAAAGGTGAAGGTTTCTCCTTTTTTTTCTATCGATAAACACTTATACAAGCAGTAGCGCAGCCAAAAGGGGAATTTTTGGGCTTAAATCCCCCAAAATTATCGTAGCAAAAAGAGAAATAGGATACATTTAAAGGGACTCACACGAAAAGTAATCACAAGTTTTTATCAGAAGAATGAAAACCCAAATATATATTTCAAATCTGTTATTGTTGAACCGTAATCTTTTAAACTATCAATGTTTTATTCGTTCAGAATACGTGTGTTTACATTTTTTAGTTGTAGTTCTGACCACTTGGGGTATTGTTGACAATTATTCTATTTGAGCATGGTGTGAGAAACAACGTGGTAGCGTATTTTCTCATTCTATTTGGTAGTGTATCACTCTCACCAAAAATGTCCCTGGATCTGTAAAAAGCAGGTGATGGTTAATTTTAAGCAAACTCCATTATCAAAACGAAGTTTGTAAAATCTGTGTTTTTTGTTAATTTTTAATAATATACGAGTATTTAATATATAAGTGCATAAACTATGGAAAACAACACTGCAATGGTGGATGACCGACTACAGTGGTCGGCATAATTATTTTGACGAACAAAAAATGCAAATATTTTAAGTTTTTGAAAAAAATTGAGATATTTTTATTTGCTTAAAATGTTACCAAAAATGTGTAAATTTAAAAATTACTTATATTGATAAAATATTAAAAAAACTTAATTTCAAAGAAGGCACAATTATTTTGACAGTTTACTTTTATGCAAAACTAAACTTAAAGATTAGAAAAATTGATACAAAAATAAAGGGTCCGCCATCTAACGTTTTTTTTTCCACTAGTGCTTATTTCGTGAATGGTAACACTTAGCACATGACTGATTTGACAGATAATTAGTTTTATCCTTCCTCTGAACGAATATGGTTGTGTATACACTTGAACAACGCTGGGAAATATTGCCTGCGATCGACTTACAGAAGATGCCGATTTTGCCAAAAAAATCATCTTTTCAGTTGAAGCTCATTTTGATCTTGGCACAGAAAACCCGCACGCATACATTGAAAGGCCGATGCACCCAAAACGAGTCAGTGTTTGGTGCGGATTTTGGTCCAGAAGCATAATTTGGCCATTTTTCTTCGAAAATGAGCAAGGAGTGGCCGTTACAGTCAGTGGCCATCGTTATCGGGCCATGTTGAACAAATTTTTGTTCACAAAAATTGAAGAGGAGGATATTGTTAACATTTGGTTTCAACACGACGGCGCTACGTGCCACACAGCCGAAGCTACACTCAATGTTTTGCGCCCTGTTTTTGAAGATTGCATTATCAGCCGCAGAGCTGATGTCGTTTGGCCACCTCGGAGCTGCGATTTGACACTGTTGGACTATTATTTGTGGGATGCCCTCAAAGATAAGTGTTACGTTGACAAGCCAGAGACAATTGACGCTTTAAAGGACAATATTCGTGAAGCCATTGGTGAAATACAGCTGCACACAATCGATAATGTGCTTAAAAATTGGACCGATCGTGTAGGCTACTGCATGGCCAGCCGAGGCAGCCATTTGAATGAAATTATTTTCCATTATTAACCGGAAGGATTGTACATTCAAATAACACAAGAATTTTGAGAAAATATTAAGTAGTTTTTTTTTTGCATTTTCAAAAAAAAAAATGTATTTGGCGGACCCTTTATAACAATTTAAATAAAATATATCCGCCATTAGCTTCTATTACTTTTTGAAGGCGTTTAGGTGACGATTCAACACAATTTTTCAAAATATCTGCCGAAATTTGCTCCCAAATACTTTTTATTTTAGAAATAGTCTCATTCCTAGTTCGAGTGAAACAAACGCTTCGCTTTCCTTAAATATAGGCCCACACATTTTCTAAAACGTTTAAATCAGGACTTTGCGATGGCCAGATTAAAACATCTACGCCAGTTCGATTCAAGAACTTCTCTATGAACGTACTCTTGTGACATGGTGCATTATCTTGTTGCAAAATAAATGACTCACCAATAAGTTTGTCAGCAGATGGACATGCATGAGTATTTTAGACATCAAAATATTTGTATTGGTTCATCGTTCCATCAAATGGAACCACATCATCATTACCGATCCGCCACCATGACAATTTGCTTGTAAGACTGGAGCTACTTTTTTTCGTTTTTTATTTGAAATTTGGTCAAATCTCTTTTTAGGTGAGCCGTGATATTTAAACGTAGTTTTATCAGTCCACAAAACTCGGTTCCAAAAGCTCATAGTCTTGCAGAGAAAATCTTTAGGAAATTTGAGTCGTTTGATTTTATTTGCTGGCGCTATATATGGAATTTTCCTAACGGAATGTGTACCGAATTGGAACTCTTTTAAACGTCTGAGAATTGTGCGTTCGCTAAATGGATTCTGAGAAAAATTTTTCATCTGAAATTCATGGCTTTTTGAAGTTAAGCCAGGGTTCTACAGGGCTCTACAGGGTTCCAGGGCGAACTACCGTACAACAAGCTGGTCTTGGGATCCTTCCTGTGAGGATACCCGTAGGTCCTTAATCGTTGCCTAAGATTCCTAATTTGGATGGAAACGGTTTCTGGCCGTATCCTATTATAATGAGTGGCTACAGGCGATACACCTGAGCCGAGTTTCTAATTGGCACCTGGCACTTGGAACCAGTTACCAAACGTCGTGTTTTTTGATGGAGTTCCATTCATTTGATGGAGTTAACGGCTTTTATGCTCACCTATTCTATCCAGATTTGGCCAGGATCCTCAGCTGCGTCGGTCATTGTTCCAGAGCTAAATCCAAACTAAGAACTGAAATGAAACACTCACGGTCTGACTTAGTACGCTCGTTGTTTTCCCATCAACTGAAGTCTTTATTTAGCAGAGACCAGATATTTATAACATATCTGGGCTCGCTTCTTCTTTTTATTTTTGTTACATACATAATTCTAGCTTAACATATTTACAATAATTTCACCTTACCGGAATGCATTTGCATTTCCTTATCTTCTGACCGAGATTATCGAAATTACCCGGATGGCATTCTTGTGCTTGGCAATTGTACCAAGCTTGTTTAATTGGAAGCAAAATGCTCATATTGCATTTTGTTTGTCATACATTCTGTTGCTTATTTCGAATGGCGTAATTCTCTTGCCCTAAATCTTGTCCAATTATTAATTGCAGCAAAACAAAAATACTATATTTGCATGCAATTACAACAATAAAATATTATTCATTTAAATGATGCCGGGAATGCATTTTGTTCCCGGTGCAGAAGTCACAACGGTGTCAGTTTATTTCTCACGACAATGGCAACAATAACATGCTGGCGGTATTGCTTGTTATTTAAGCTGCTCGCTTGTTACCATTTAAGTTATTTATTTATTTATTTATTGGCCAAACAAGGCAATTTACTTATTCTAACTTAATTTAAAATTATTTTTTTTTATTTTATTTCTTCTCCCCTTTCCTTGTTTTGGTGTTCGAAAATGTACGAATTAAAGAGGCGTAATACAGGTAATTTAACTTAAGCATGAGTTAATTTTGGTTAACGAGGAACTGAGACAGGGTTTGCTTGAAAGAGGATTTGGACATGGAAGGTGAGAAGTATACGGAAACGTTATTGAATTCTCTACAACATCCACTGATGGGTTCATTCTTTGCGTATGTAGTTGGGTGCTGATATTCAGTTAACAGCCGATTATGCCTAGTACGTCTTATTGGTTCGTTGAGACATATCATACTAGAAATATATTCACTGTCAATAGCACCATTAATAACATCGAATGTGAAACATGAGCCCAACAATGTTCTAGTTGATGATAATGGCATCAAGTTTAAAAGGCTGAGTCTGTATTCATATGAAGGAAGGCTATTATAATCACGGGGGTTGTACATGTCTCTCAACGTGTATAGTAAGAATTGCTTTTGAATAGACTCGATTCTTTCGCTATGGGAATCGAAGGACGGACTCCAAAGTATGCAGGCATATTCAAGTATTGGCCGCACTAACGCACAGTATAAGGATGTAGTGACCCAAATATTCTTGAATTCATTTGCTCGCCTTTTTATAAAACCAAGCTGTTTGCTGGCTCTGGACAAAATTTTGTCATAGTGCAAATTAAAGCGCATCTTGCAATCCAAGACTACTCCAAGATCCACTACATGATTGACTCTTTTAAGCTCGGTACTATTGAGGTGGTAGGTATGTAGTGCCATGTTGTTCTTACGAGAAAAACTACCCTGTAGGAAACTCAACTAATTTAAAAGTAGTTGATATAGTAGTTTTTTGTCAACCACAACTAGTTGATATTCTGACTTTTTTCCATAGAACGAACTAACATATTTTGTATGGTGATGTCCGCTAAATAAGTCAATTGACTTTCGTCTGCATATATTGTGAACTACTTGTTAAATTAGTTATATTTAAATTATTTTTTTAATTACTTTAAAATAACCAATTGAAAACTATTACTGATGGCCTAAAGTTAATAATAGAGTAAGTGCAGCGAATGTGGTATAGGCTGGTAATGTGGTATAGTAGCTTATTTCTGAATCTAACAGCATACGAATAACAGAAACAAGCAAAAGAGATTGCGGCTCTCAGAGAATTAAGAGAGCAACGACCTGTTTTATTTTAACTAGTCATTGTAAGAGTCAGTTGAAAAAAAATCGCGGTTGGCTGAGGTCGACTTTTTTTGTGGTGGTGTTAAATCATATTTTTTTGTGTGAAAGGAATATTTCCAAGTTCTTAAGTTACGAATATAAATAATCGGTGAGTACTAAATAAGCGTAAATTATATGCAATTGCTCCATATACATAGTGTTTTTTATTTTTTATAATAAAATCTACATTAAACACAAGTGCAGCTATTGTGGTACAGTTTGAATCAGCTAATTTGGTAAAGTGTACCACATTACCTTCCAAAAAAAACAAAATGCCAAAAAAAGGAGAAATAAGGAATGGGGAAGCAGGGGATATGAAAAGAGCTATACAGGCTGTTAGAGATGGTGAAATGGGTATTCTCTTGGCATCGAAATCATTTGGTGTACCCCATACAACTCTACAACGTTATGCAAGAAGCGAAAAGACCATTGAAGTGATTTTTGCAACTACGCTTTGTCGACCTCCAACATTAGGTGCCGATATGGAAAATGAGCTTGTTAAAGACATATTAGAAATGGAGTCACGATATTGGGGACTTACGCGGGCAGATATTCGATCTTTATGTTTTCAAATTGCCACAATAAATAATATTCCCAACAAATTTTCTGTAATAAAAGAATGCGCAGGAAGATATTGGTTAAACGGTTTTATTAGACGTCATCGAAACGTAATAAGCTTTAGAAAGCCTAGTGGAACCAGTGCGGATCGTGTTCGTGGTTTCTCTAGAGAAAATGTCGATCTATTTTTTAATTTACTTGAAGGTGAGTACAATAAGCACAATTTTCCACCTTCACGTATCTGGAACGTAGATGAAACCGGAATATCAGTGGTGCCATCACAGCAACCACAAATAATTGCTAGAAAAGGCAAAAAGCAGATTGGTATGATGACATCAGCCGAGCGTGGGTCACTGGTAACCGTCATTACTTGCATGAGTGCAGGAGGAGCGTTTGTACCTCCGTTTTTTATATTCCCTCGTAAAAATCACAACCCACTTCTTATGAAAGATGCTCCACCTGGCTCGAAGTCGGCATGCCATTTATCCGGATGGGTCCAAATTCCTTTATTTACGGAATGGTTCAAACACTTTTTAAAGGAAACAAAGCCATCTGCCACCGACCCAGTTTTACTCATTTTAGATGGTCATTACAGCCACACGCGCAATATCGAAGTACTGGCCCTAGCTCGAGGAAATAATGTTACCATTATTTCACTGCCTCCTCATGCAACACATAAACTTCAACCATTAGACAGAATATTTATGGGTCCTTTAAAAAAATACTACAATGATGAAATAAGAAGATATATAAGAGAGCAAGGAAGAAAACTGACACCTTTTGATATTACTGGCCTATTTAGTAAAGCCTACTTGAAGGTTCAAACTGGAGAAATAGCCGTAAATGGTTTTAGAGTTACAGGCATTTAGCCTTTCAATAAAAACCTTTTCACCGATGCTGATTTCCTCGCAGAAAATGTATCAGGTAGATATCTACATACTGTTGCTTTATTTCGAAAAGAAATGTGTAATTTATAGATATTAATTTATTTTTCATAAGAGCCAGCAGAAACTACACACTCAACAACAGCAGAAACCTCAAATGACATATCTGGGAACCGTAAGTTCTCTCAATATCTACATGTCAATATGATACTTATCTACTAAAATCTAAATTTTCAGGGGAAACCGCGAGCACAAGTGGAAATCTCATTTCTCCCTGGGAGGTTTCTCCAATACCTAAGTTGCGGCAGCCAGCAACGAATCGTAAGGGCAGAAAAACAAAGGCTACTGTCCTTACAACTTCGCCATACAAAAATGCAGAGCATCGAAAACATTAATAAAAAACATAAAATTCCCCGAAGTGTATCTGTTAAAAATGTGTCTAAAAATGTTACCAGAAAGAAACCTCGCGCTGATTCACATTCAAGTGAGAGTGATGAAAACGTCAATTTCAACGACACATCAGATGAAGAGGAGTATTTAGACTATCCACCTATAGAAGACACCTTGTGCAATTATTGCGGTAAGGCTTATAAAGATGATGCAAATATAAAGCCATGGGTTTCATGTTTGCAATGCGAACAAGTTTGGGCTCATGAAGTTTGTATTCCTAAACGCAGTGCAATTTTTATTTGTTCTTCTTGCAATTAAGTTAAATCAATTTTGTTTGTTTTTTTAAGTATTATCAAAAAAGTAGAAATTAATGAATTTGCTATGTTTTCTACTAAATTATTTTTTTTTTATCTTTATTTCTTTTATATGTTGCAATAAAATCATAACTAGTTAACTCAATATGAAGGAAAAACTATGAGCTGGTAATGTGGTACACTATACCACAATACCATCATATGGTGTACCACATTACCTGCACATTTTGTAAAGTCGTGTTTAATGGGGCTTGCAATATATTCTCAAATATGTCTGAAATTATGGGTTTCATGTGTTTCGCACATGGCTTCGTGGGAGCTTAACACATGTAACATGAAGGTGGTTAAATCTTATTTCAATCGGACAAAAACTAAAAATTTGGCTATCTAAAAACAAATGGGTATACCACATTCGCTGCACTTATTCTATTTGATGAAAAAACATGGTTAAATATATATAAACATGTAATCTAATAAAAATTTGCAATTAAAACATGTCAAAATCAGAGAAGTTTCCGCCTTAATATAATTCAAAGTAGTTTATCAATCACTTGTTTTTAAGTAGTATTTCAATTACTTCATATATAATGCAATAAAAACTATTAAATTGAAGTGGATTCCTTAATATAATTCAAAGTAGTTCATATACTAGTTTATTTTAAATTAGTTTTTTAATTAGTTGTTTTTAAAAACAAGTTAGTTTGTTCCTATAGGGTAATAACATTGCCTTTATTGATATTAAGATTCAGTATATTTTGGATACACCATTGCTCAAGAGACAACAGTTTTGACTGTAAAAAATTTGCATCTATCTCTGATTTGATTGCAAAGTCAATTTTTAAATCATCTGCATACATAAGGTGTGGGATATCGTTCAGGACTCTGACAAGTCTGATATAAATATGTTAAAAAGAAGAGGACCAAGGTGGCTGCCTTGCGGAACTCCTGAGGAGACTGCAATTTTTTTGACAAAATTCCTTGGAATTTAACATACTGGGATCTGCCGTCGAGATATTATTTTAGCCAACTTAGTATCGGTCCCTTAATACCGAATTTTTCTAATTTACATGTTAGCATGCTGTGATCAACTCTATCGAAGGCTTTACTGAAATCTGTATAAACAGCATCTATTTGGTGCCCTTTTTCCATATTTATTAAAACATCCGATACCATGATCATGAGATTGGATGTTGTAGATCGTCCCTTACGGAAGCCGTGTTGCTGCTCATTTAGACGTGGGTTGATTACACTTGTTAGCTTATCACAAATAATTTTTTCAAAAAGTTTTGGAATGTCTGATAAAATTGCTATGCCTTTATAATTTTCAACAGACCTTTTATCTCCACTCTTGTAAATTGGTGTTAGATGGGATGATTTTCAATATGAAGCAAATGTCCCATAAGACAGTGATTCGTAAAAAATTATGTATAACGGCAGAAGTAGTTGGTCTAAACATCGCACCAGGAAGCTTGTAGGAATAAGGTCCGGTCCAGGTCCCTTAAATAAATCCAGTTCTTTTATGGCATTAGAAATCTCTTCCTGCGTTAAATTTATACTATCCACCACAATATTTGAGCTGGGAGAAGAGGCTTCAAATTGGGTAGTAGATTGACAAAAGACCTCCTTAAAATGATCCGCATATAAGTTGCTGATTTCATTAGGGTTAGACGAATTGACAATACCTTTAAACATAGACGATGGATAGCCGCTAGATTTACGCTTCAAGTTAACAAAGTCAAAGAATTTTTTCGGTTCTTGGATGATTTTCTCACCGATAAGGTTAGTGTACAACTTGTACGCTTCTTCTGACTTGATAGAGAACTCTTTTGATAGCTCGTCATACCTTAGCTTGAGTTCATGGCTTACATTATCAGTGTTTTTGAGAAGTTTATGGATTTTATTTCTTTGATTCCTCAAAAATCTGAGATTTCTATCTAGCCATGGCTCTGAAAGCTTATTCTTTTTCTTTATTTTTGGCACATAACTTTCGACAGCTGTAAAAATGTGCTGATAAAATTTAGAGACAGCGCAATCTACGTCTAAGTTGGAAAGAATATAATTCCAGTTTAGAGCATTTAGATAACATTTATTCTTTCGTAATCGGCGTTGAGGTAATCGTACGCAATGGAGTTATTATAAGATTGGGTAAAGGTAACTTCATTAGAAGAGAAAGCAACCGTTAAGGCTGTATGGTGAACAGAGTTAGCTAACAAATTTCTGCATCACTGCATGGGCTAACCTTCATTTCCTCATATGCCTTAGTAAAGACTAGGTCCAACCATCTCCCATTTTGATTTTGTACAGAAGAAACTTGCTGCAGATCACTGCCATAAAAGGTACTTAGCAATGTGAAATCTATGATATTTGAAAGGTTAACAGGAAGAAGATAGTTGTCATTTTCATCGGTGACAAACGATATATTTGGACGGTTAAAGTCACCAAGAATAACAACTTTATCTTCCTCATTTAGAGTAGAAATAAAGGCGGGCAGTGTTTCACATAGCTCGTTGTATGTTGTTTCACTTGTGCAGGGAATGTAAACGACACCAATGTACAAATATAGACTATTTCCTAAGCAAATTCTAATTATTCGGTGATCGAAGAGCTTGTGGTTAGGTGTATCTATTAAGCTCACTTGAGAGAGAATTGTGAGATGCTATCAGGACTCCTCCTCCTCGTGAAAGACCTGTTGAGGAGTAGTCCCGATCATTTCTGAAGACAGTCCAATTACTGTCAAGAACTTCATCATTATTGAAAGTATCATTTAACCATGTCTCAGTGAATACTAGTACATTGAAGTGGCATGATTTGGCGTCAACACAAAGTTTTTGTAATTTGCTTCTCATGCCACCACAGTGATGGTAAAATATGTTTAACAAATTTGAGTTAGGGACGATAATATTGCTGCTGCTCTTTGCGTGATTTTTGAAGAAGAGACACGTGTTTAGTTCTGACGTGAGCGCCATATGTGTCTAGATCCGCCTTGACTTGATCAATCGTTACGCCAAGTTGTTCGTGAAAGCAACTAAAAAGGTTACGTAAGTCATCAACAACGGTAGGTAGCCCTTCTTGCTGAATTAATACTCTAAGATTAGTTTTGGTCTTGCCTTCAATGCATGTTGAATCTGGGGCCTTATGCATATAAGCGAGATATAAACGAACGTATTTGTACACACTGTTCTCCCTTAGACGAGAAAGAGCATATCTGCTCTCAGTGTCTGCGCAAGAATTTAATGTCAATTTGACTTTTGGAGGAAGTAGAGGATCTAGAAATGGCGCAGGGCTACCAGGTTGATCACAAGGCACATTTAGAACCGGAATAGGTTTATAGACACTTTCGGTTGGTGGTGATGGATTTAGAGTATGGGAGTGGATGAAGTTCGGATACTTATCATTCTTGGTTTCATTGTTGTTTAGATTAAATGATACCCGTCTTGGATAAGTGGAAGATTTTTTCGATATTAGAATGCTTTTCACCGTATTGTTAGGTGGAGCGGTATTCCGGTTGACTATGGGAGAGAATATTCGGAAGATGTAAGTTTTAAGATTCCAATTAGTATCTAAATTATGATGGGACTTAGATTGCAAATTGGATATAGAGGTAGAATTAAGATTAGATTCAGAATGGCACGCGTCATAGCTTAAACGGCTTGTGCATTAATGCTGATACTGCATTTTTATGCAGTTGCACTTGGACTTGGCATTGGTCTTGAATTCAGAAGTTCAAGGTTGTTGTATGGCACAAAAGGTAGTGCCTACAAGTATGCCTTGGTTTTTTGTGTTTCGTTTTTGATTAATTCACAACATTCCTCCGCTCTTCGAAAAAGAAAAAAATTATTGTTACAAACCTAACAATAATTTTTTTGTTTTTAGCTGTGTTTCTTCGCTTATTTCATGTGATTTATTTTTCGCTATTTATTACTTAAATTTTTTTCATAATTTCTATATAGGTTCTAATATTTTATTGTCTCATTTATTTTTTTTTTTTTTAAATCCTAAATTCGTTATGTCTTTACATTATTTTTATTTCATTTTACACTATTTATTGTATTGAATTCTATTTATTCTTTTTTCTGTAATCCATTCACATACTATTTCTGTACATGATTACATCATTTACTTTATTAAATATCCAATTAATAATGCATTTAAGCATTCGCATTCTATTTTTACTTTATATATTTATATGACCTATTAGTTCCTAACTTTTGCTGGTTTTTGGGGGATTGGGATGGTGGTTGTTTACTGCAATTTTAATGTTGCACTTCTCTCTCTATTTTGTGTTGTCCATCGGTGCTCCGGGGGAAATGCTACGACGTTTTTTCCTTGTTGTAATTGAGGTATATTTTGTTGAAGTGTGTGTTGTGGTGATGTGTGGATGCTTTGCGTCTTGCGCTTAACTTATGTTGTCTTCTTCTTTGACAGTTCATCAATTTTTGATTAATTTCCTTAATCACTGCTTTTCAAATAGTTTTCCGTTGTTTAATTTTAGTTGACATTAAATGGTTGGTTTAGATTTAATTTAATTTATTTTAGACTTTTGCTTTATTGTTCTTCAAAAAGGGTTTGGTTCCTTTCATAATATTATCTTCCAGGTTTTGTTCTTTTTTATAAAAGTATTGACACTTTTTGGTTTACTTGGTTGCTGTAGTAATGGGTTTTATACTTTCGTTTGGTTTAGAAAAAGTGGAGTATTTTTGATTTTGTTTTTTAGAAAGGTTTTCGTTCCTTTCGTTTAGTTATTTTGTCACTGATGTTCTTTTTATGAAGTTTTGACACTTGTTGCTTTATTTTATTATAGAAGAGTGTTCATCTCTTTTGTTTGTTCGTTGTAGTTTTGCTTTTTTTATGTCAGTTGCTTCTCGGGACTATACCGCCTGCCTCTCTGACACTTTCTGAATGTTTGTAATTGCCCTTCATCGTCGTATTGCACCAACGTGCTGCATCCCGTCAAAGTTGTTTTTCTGGTTGTCGCTGCCTTCTTGTAATTTTGCCCTCGGATGCTAATGCCCTTTTCTTGTAGTTTTGTACGCGGATTGCCTGTCACAGTTGTTTTTGCGGATGCTGCCGCAGTTTTATTGCATTTTTTCACGCGGATGCTGCCGCCTTCTTGCAGTTTTTCACGCGGATGCTGCCGCATTCTTGCAGTTTTTCACTCGGATGCTGCTGCATCAGCAACACACACACACACCTTTTCAGCTAAACTTGCTCTGTTTCTCATTTCTCTGCTATCTATTCTCTCTCGGATAATTCCTTTATATGGTCCAACAGTGTCATCTTTCGGGTGCAACCCCACTCTTCCTCGTGTGTGACATGCCCTAATCTAGTTGAACCTAACCATTTATTTCTAAAGTATAATACTTATTACAATCTATTTCTATTTTATTATTCATTGATTTTTACAATTATTTCATTTCTGTTTTCATTATTTTCCTATCGTTTGAGAAGTTTATTTTCCATTCTACATTTTAATAAGAATGCATAGCCTAGAATTCTACAGGTATAATTTGGTTTTCTTTCGCTTTAGTCTTAATTATTCGATTTTTTTCACAACATTTTTTATTTAAATTTTTCTACCTATTTTAATTTAGTTTTTCTTTAAATCTCTTACAGGATTAAAGTTATGTTTTTAATATTTTATGTACTTTATTAATTTTAATGTAAATAAAATATCAAATTCTCTTAGATTTCTTAAATTTTTAAATTTAATTTTAAATTATTCAGGAACTTATTTTCTCTTTTACATTTTAATGCTATATTGCATTTTTTCATTTTTAAATTCATAATTTTTATGCGTAAGCGCTTTTTATTTTCTGTTTAGTATTCTGTGATATAAGCTCAAAAAATTATTTATTATTGTGGTATCTACTCTGTCTGCTCCCGTCACTACTCTCGTCTACCAATGCATACACCTGCCTCTGCTGTGAAACCCTGAATCCAGACTGATTTCCATTCCTCAGCATATAATTTATATCAGCAGCCTTGATCACTATCTCGTCTAAATTTCTCCCTTCCATTGCTAGCACCACGGCCTTTAAACTTGTGTCACTCAATCCTACTTTGAATGCCGTCACTACCATAGAATATAAATTATTATCTAGAGATTGCATCAACTCTGCTAAATCTCTGGCATGTGTTAACAGAGGTTAACAGAGTTTTTTTTCATCATGTTTTTAAGTGAAATAACTCTGTTAACACATGCCAGAGATTTAGCAGAGTTGATGCAATCTCTAGATAATAATTTACACTCTATGTCACTACTGCCTTGCTCAATTGGTTTAACAGCCCTTTCTCTTCTATGCAATCTTTCCGTCTGGATTCTATTGTGCTTAATCTTCTTGCAAATGTTCGCGATTTCTCCCCTGGCTTTTGGACGCATTTCGACAACTCTATTATGACTGCAGTATACATGGTCCCCCTTAGATAATTTGATTTAATTAATAAGTAAAATTCTTCAATAGTGGCAAATTGTCTTCCCCTACATAATTCGACGGCATCTTCGTGTAATCTCAACTTAACACAGTCTATAATATCTTGTAACTCAGCAGCACCGAACGCTCTAATTGCGAGATCGCACCCTTGAATGAACCTATAAATTTCTGTTTGTGAATCGGTTCCCGAAAATAAAGGGATCAGATTATTAACGATCTTTGCTATTTCATTTATTTTCATCTTGTTTTGTTTAATTGCAATATTCTCATTTATCTTCCCGCTTTCTTCTTATTTTCCGGTAATCCATTAAGGCCTACGTATTACTTATTTATTTAATTTTTCCCAATAAAATCAGTTAACTTTATGTGTTTTCTTTTTTTTTTTATTAATATTCTTTACAAAAACAATGTACATAATTTTTCTCCTTCGTTTATATTTGAACTCATTTTTCTTATTAGCGTCTATTATTCTTACTTCAACCGCTCTGCTTCGATTTCCAAATGTTGTAGGCTTGGCCGCCCTAGCTTCATCATTTCGCCTGCGCTCATCCTTAATGATTGGTCCTTGGTAGGTCCATTTGGTTCCTGGTTCATCTCCGTCATTTATTTAGCTCTAAAAAATATATATATATTTTCTCCTTCATTTTTTTTTCCCTTCATAAAAAATCCTGACCCCAACAAAAGTTATAAGCTCAGACAAAACTGAATTCTTACGTACAAAACGGTTTTAATCGAAACAACCTTTATAAATACAAAACCTTATCCCTGCCATCCTCTTTCCCGAGAGGTGGTGGGTGATGGATCCACCATCAATACTTATTTCTAGCAGGGTCCACGTGAATCCTACTAACTCAATACAATTCCCAAAATATTTTTCCCCAAAATCCATCTTGAGTTGACTCAACTCGCTTGTCTGAATAAACTAAACTCCCATCGAGTTTGTACTTTTATAAACACGGAATTGAACTTCTCTGATCAAAAACAATAACAACATTTTTTTTTTTTCAATGTCAGGTACCATGTAAGGTACGAGAGATATGTGATGGCAAGATTGCCTTGTAACGAAAAACAAATGCCTCAATCGACTCGTCTATTTTATGGCAAAAATGCCGCTCTTGGAAAAAGTCAAAGAAAAATAAAAACCTTGATAAACTCTCGTTAGAGTTAAAAATTCGAAACGTTATAAGTTTTTACAATAATTTTCGTTTATGTTTTAAGACTCCTTTTTTTATATAACATTGTCACTTCCGATATTAGATTTAATAATTTATTGTTCCTTTTTCTAACCCCGGAAACATTGGCCAAATATTACAACAAACACATGAATCTTTTGGGTATCGGCTTTGTTTCTTTTGCAATTACACCAAGCACTTGGAACTTGTTGTAATTGACTTTCTGCTGTGGTTATCGCAACAAGCACTTGAACCTGTTACGATCGAAGCCTACCGATTGATTTCACAAAAATTTTTTTTTTCTTGTTATATTTTATTATATTATTTTATTTTTTTGGCTGCGCCATTTATGTTGGGATACTCCATGTGAGGATACCCGTAAGTCCTTAATCGTGGCCTAAGATTCCTAATTTGGATGGATGCGGCTTCTGGCCGTATCCTGTTATAATGAGTGGCTACAGGCGATACACCTGAGCCGAGTTTCTAATTGGCACCTGGCACTTGGAACCAGTTACCAACCGTCGTGTTTTTTCATGGAGTTCCATTCATGTGGGAAAGGATAACGAACAAGTTGGACGAACGTCTGAAGCGGACGGATATACGCAGACAACCATCAGTAGTGTGAACGGACGTGTACTGAACGAAGAGCGAGACAGACAAATTAGACAAGAAAAGAAACAATGATAGGTAAACTGGACGAAGCGTGGAGTCAAACATGACCAGTAGAGAAACACACAAGAGTTGAAATCGTATAACGACGTAAAGCAGACGTTCTAATCGTTATTGTAATTTAAGTTCTGCAATAAAGACAATTTTATAATAATATATATAAAACTAAAACTAAAACATGCGTTTCATTTCAACCCACATTCATTTGATGGAGTTAACGGCTTTTATACTCACCTATTCTATCCAGATTTGGCCAGGATCCTCAGCTGCGTCGGTCGTTGTTCCAGAGCTAAATCCAAACTAAGAACTGAAATGAAACACTCACGGTCTGACTTAGTACGCTCGTTGTTTTTCCATCAACTGAACTCTTAATTTAGCAGAGACCAGATATTTATAACATATCTGGGCTCGCTTCTTCTTCTTATTTTTGTTACATACATAATTTTAGCTTAACATATTTACAATAATTTCGCCATACCAGAATGCATTTGCATTTCCTTATCTTCTGACCGAGATTATCGAAATTACCCGGATGGCTAAGGTTGTTTAATTGCAAACAAAATGCTTATTTGCTTATTTCGAAAGGCGGAATTCTCTTGTCCCAAATATTGTCCAACTATTAATTGCAGCAAAACAAAAATACTCGTACTATATTTGCATGCAATTACAACAATAAAATATTATTAATTTAAAATGCTGTCAATATATTTTGTTCCCGATGCAGAAGGCACGGTGTCAGTTAATTTCTCACGACAATGGCAACAACAACATGCTGGCGGTATTGCTTGTTATTTAAGCTGCTCGCTTGTTACCATTTAAGTTATGGCACTCGTCATAGCTTAAACGGCTTGTGCATTAATGCTGATACTGCATTTTTATGCAGTTGCACTTGGACTTGGCATTGGCATTGAATTCAGAAGTTCAAGGTTGTTGTATGGCACAAAAGGTAGTGCTTACAAGTATGCCTTGGTTTTTGTGTATCGTTTGTGATTAATTCACAACACTCAACGTATTGTTTTACGTTTTCTGCTAGAACCAGAGCCTTGCACGAACGTTAGTTTGTTCGTTCGTAGAAACAATAAAAATATTTTATTCTTTCGTTCGTTCATAGAGAAATAATCTAAATATTTTGTTCGGTCGTTTGTTAGTAGAAAATTGATGTTCGTTCGTAGAAAATTGATGTTTATTCGTTCGTTTGTAGAAAATTAATGTTCGTTCGTTCGTTTGCAGAAAATTCACTTTTGTTCGTTCGTTCTTAGAAAATTGATGTTCGTTCGTTCGCTCGTAGAAAATTGATGTTCGTTCGTTCGTTCGTACAAAATAGATGTTCATTCGCTCGTTCGAAGAAAATGCATGTTCATTCGTAGAAAATAGATGTTTTTTTCTATGGGGACCCAAAGATGGGTGGAAGATAGGGGGTGGGTGTGCTAGGGAGAAATGTTGAGGGGTAAAAAATAATAGAGCCGATATAAACTATTTTCGACAGTTTTTGTGTTTTTTGTATGGAGACCCAAAGAAGGGTGGCAGATAGATGGTAGGTGTGCTAAAAATAATAGGACCAGCTTACTCACGATTTATGTTCGTTCGTTCGATCGTAGGAAATTGATGTTCGTTCGTTTGTTCGTAAAAAATTAATGTAAGTTAGACAGATATTTATTTATTTCATAGTTTCTTTTACAATGGTAGCTTAACAGGCCATTCAATAAGTTCGTAGGATAAGTAAGAGAAAAACAACATTTTGATAAAACTCGATTATATTATTCAACATAGTTGCCTTCGAGAGCGATACAACGAGTATAGAAATTTTTTAACTTTCCGATACCACTTTTATAGTACGATTTCTTTTTCTCGTCAAAATAGGCCGGAGTTTCAGCGATTACTTAATCATTGGATTTGAATTTCTTTCCAGCAAGCATTCTCTTAAGATCTGAAAACAGGAAAAAGTCGCTGGGGGCTAAATCTGGAGAATACGGTGAGTGGGTAAGAAATTCGAAGCCCAATTCATTAAATTTTGCCATCGTTTTCATCGATTTGTGACATTGTCTTGGTGAAACAACACTTTTTTCTTTTGCAAATGTGGCCGTTTCTTGGCGATTTCAGCCCTCAATCGATCCAAAAGTGCACAGAAATAGTCTCTGTTGATGGTGGTTCCTTTTTGGAGATAGTCGATGAATACTCTTTTTATTTTTTTCGCATCCCAAAATTCAGACGCCATCACCTTCCGACTGTAGGGTCCTTGCTCGCTTTGGATTCGGTTCGTCGACTGGTGTCCACTCTGCTGACTGTCTTTTGGATTCTGGTGTGTAATAGTGTATTGTCACATATCGACGATAGAATTCGATTTTATTGCGGTGTAACAGCGCCAAACACTCCTTTGAAGCATCAATTCGTTGTTGTTTTTGGTTGACTGTGAGCTCACGCGGCACCCACTTTGCACAGATCTTTCGCATACCCAAATGTTCGTAGAAAATGGTAAAAATACCACCATCTGATATCTCTACAATGTCAGCTAGCTCGTGCACCTTCAATTTGCGATCGTTCATAACCAATTTGTGGATTTTTTTGATGTTTTGTGGAATAACAGTCTGATTTGGGCGTCCACTGCGCTCTGCATCATTTGTGCTGGTACGACCACGTTTAAATTCAGCAAAACCATTTGTCTCGATGGAACAGAGTCCGGATAATGTTTATCAAGCCATTGTTTGGTTTCCACTGTATAAAAGTAATGCTTTATTAAAACTGGAAATTCACTTTTTTGCATTTTTTTTCTTAATAACAATAGTTGATTTCGCGAAGCCTTTAAGGCTTGTCTGCGAAAAAATTGAAATAATGTGCATTTAAATTAAAGTAAATTAAATCATAAATTAAAAAGTCTAACAAAATATTTCAAAATTTTAAGATTTAAAAGTTTTTTTTTCTTAAATTAGTTTAGGAATATAAATTGGTTCAAGAATATTAAAAATATAAGTATTCAAGAAATTTTATAATTAAATAACTTGTGCAAAGAATAAATATTAATACAAATATAGCAGATTTTAGCTTTGAATATAATCCACTTTAAAGATTTTGTTTCGGATATGTTTTTTTATGTGTTGGACATTGGCGATGTTCGGTGGTAACACATTTAATATTTTGGGAATTGTGACGTTGAGTCTGTGTTTTCCGAAGTTGTTATGGTGCTGAGCAGTTTGCAGATTTCCTTGTATTCGGTAGCTGGTGTTGTATTCATGCTGTATTGGAGTCCTGCATTTCATCATAGAATTCGCTGAGTAAATAACATTTCTGTATATTTTCGACTGTAAGCACTTGCAGGTGTGTTTTGTTGTACTTGGTAGTTGTGCTTTTTTACGAGAATTTTCTATATGCTGTTTTGGCTGTTCTGAAGAGCACAGAACATGATCCCCCAAGCCGTTATGGCGTGACGAATGTGTGACTCACAGAGTTCGAAGTATGCCTGTTATAACACAGCGTAGTTACATGCGTAGCTAAGATGATGGAGCATGTAAGAAGTTTTTCGCAGCTTAGCTCGCAGATGCTCTATTTGAATATGCCATTTCAGGTTCGAGTCTACAACAACGCCTAGGTATTTAAACTCTTCTACGTTTTCTATAAAAGTTTGCCAGTTGTCATTTGCATTACTTGCGATTTGGTAGTCGTGCAAGCAAGCATGGTTGTGAATCTTCACTTTAATTTCATGGCGTTTTATGTGTGATGAGCGAATGTTCATGATTTTAGTTTTCGCAGCATTGATAACAAGCCCATTATCATGTGACCATCTTGTTATTATGACAAGCTCTTGTTGCATTATTTTTGTTGCCGTTTCAACGTCCTTGTGTGCAACAATTATGGCTATATCATCTGCGTAGGCGTATGTATTGCTGTTTTTAAGTGCCCTCAGCATGCCGTTTGTATATATGATGTATACACCAAGAAAAAAGCTTATGCTAAATTGAAAAAAAAAACCTAGTATAATTTATAAAATGATGTTCACGCGAGCAGCGTAAATTGATATTCTTGGTTTTATTCATTTTTTTATATCTAATATTGAATAACTATCCCAACTTGGATTGTAATGTGAACTTTATGCATTTATCTTGTATATTAAATATTGCCCTCTGCAATGTACTAAAAATTTCCCTTTTTTTTAATTAAATCGCGCTATTACAAACGTTGTAATATTGAATTATTGATAAATCAACTACCGAATGGTAAGCAGCTTATCAACCACACTAATCTTTTATTTTATTAGCCAGAAGACCGAGGATGGTATAATTTCCTTTCGATTAAACGGAGTTAGAATCGCCCCGTCGTTACCGGAGCCCAATTCCCTCAATAAGCCTACATTTTTACATGGTCCTTCGAGCCTCCTACAATTATCAACGATCGGATCGAAAACTTTTCGAAAATTAAGTTTTAGAAATAAAAAACTGGTAAAAGTTTTCAACAGTTCCAACGCTATTTGCTAAACGCGCCCATCATGCAAGCTGCTGAACGCACCCAACGAGTACATAAAAGGTAATTTTCATGGTGATAGACACTTTTGGTTTTTCTTGAGCAACAACGTGGTGTGACTTGAAATTTAAAAAATTGTACGAAATAATAAGAAAAATTATTAAAAAAGTGTGCAAAAAAGTAAATAAGGTAAAAAATGCCTTAAAAATAAAAAAAAAAAACTGTGTGTGCAAAATAAAAAAATCAACGGAAATTAAATTGAACCAATTTCGCGAAACGCAGTGTATATTTTTTGGCGCGGTGGAGCGCCGAAAGCCAACTCGACGTCGACAGAGAGCAGAAAAATAAAAACGTGCAAAAGTTCTTAAATCAAAGCGTCACGTCACGCTTGGCAAGAGGCTGGTGGTGTGAAACAGAGGCAGCAGAGGTGACAGAGCTCTTTTGAAGAAGCACGCTGTCATAACGTCGTCGTACAATTGGCGCCTAAAGGCAAAAAGTGTCGCGCTAAGCAGTGGCACATTAGCTGGAAAAAACTACGCAAAATAGGCTCAGGTATTCTTTGAATCTTTTTGGAAAAAAAAGCACACAGAATTCAGAATTTTAACTAAGTTGTAAACTTGTATGTATAACTAAGTTTTCATATTAACATGGCAACTCTGTAAACAATATTTACATCATTTGCAAAAACTGATTTCTATGTACACCATGTCTGTGGTTTTGCTTTTGCAAAAGGCAGGCAACTTCGTGCGGCTTGCTGGAAAACGAGCGAACATACTTAACGCAAATAAAATAAAATCTTAAAAAAGAGAAAACATCTTTCAAGTTTATATCTCAGATGTTGGGTTAGTTTACCCGTATTTACTTTTTAAACGTTAAAACACTAAAATTTAAAAAAAAAGTTATGTCTAATCGCGTAACGAAGCAGTCGCTTATTGAGACGCTTTCTGAAGTTGGTGTGGAGCCCCCACCAAGCGCAACTCTGGCGCAACTAAAGCGACTGTGTGCGGAACACCTTCAAGACGACAATGCCGAAAATTCGTTTTCTTTCGATAACGTTGCTGGACAAAGTGCCTATAAGGGTTCACCAAGTGCCGCTGTGGATGCCGAAAGTGCAGATGTGGGAGCTGCCGAAAATTTGTATAATCCAAAAAGATCCGTCCCTGCCGGTGACACTCTTGCAGCTACATGCCTGGATGAAGAGTTGAGAAATCTACAGAAACGTCACGAAATTCTGCTGCTGAAAAGCCAAACTAAAGACCTTGAGGACGCTGCTGGTGATCATCAAGTTAAAATACGCGACTTTAGTGAAGTTGAATATGCTATACCAAAATATAGTGGCGATAATCCAATATATTCCGTACGAAAATTTATCACGGACTTCGAGGAAATAATGTACACCGTGGACGCTGAGGACAGCATGAAACTAGTTGGTTTGCGACGGTCGCTGAAAGGCACTGCTCGCGTATTTCTTACAACTATTTCCGCTCTTAACTACGCTGAGCTGAAACGGGCGCTCATTAAAGAATTCGACACTTCTGTTTCTCGCCAAGATGTGTATCGTATACTAAGCCGTCGCCACTGGAAGAGGCAGGAGGAAACACTGCACTGCTATGTTTTGCACATGCAAGCAATCGCTAAGCAGTCGGATCTTGATGAATCTGAAGTGGTTGATTTTATCATAGAGGGTATTGGCGAAAATATTACGAATGCTCACTTACTGATGGGTGCTCGCACTGTTGAAGAACTTAAAGGTCTCATCAAGCGATATCAACAAAAATATTTAACTTTGCCGACTTTTTCTGGACGCGCCGCTGGGTCTGCTAAGTCTACTGCTGTGCCGAAACCGGTTGTCAACAAAAATGCCGATAAAGACGCTGGTAAAAGTGCCGTCTTGTGCTATAATTGCTCGCAGACAGGACATATTAAGCCGAATTGTCCATATCCTTTGCGGGCAAATGGATCCTGTTTTCGGTGCTGGAATATGGGCCATGATCACCGTACTTGTCCAAGCCCACGAAAGGTGCTTACAAAAACTTCCGCTACAATTGCTGAGAGACAGGCTGCTGCCGTGATTCATGAGAACGTTGACGGTGTGGATGCTGACTTTGCTTGCGACGTCTTGGGTGCTTTAAATTCGGTAGGTATTGCTTTTGAGGTTAATTTAGTGGAAGGTGCAGATTTTAATCAATTCCTTTCCCTTTTTGATACGGGCAGTCCAATTAGTTTTATGAAACTATCGTGTGTTCCCCTGTTTCTATTGAAGAGTTTCAAAAGTCCAAAACTGTCAAAATACCGGGGCATCGGTGGACGTCAGCTAAACATTTTACATGAAATTACGTGTGCAGTTAGATTCGGTCTTCATATCAAGTCTATTAACTTTAAAATATTGCCGAATGACGCCATGATGATGCCAGTTATTTTGGGACGAAACTTTTTGAACGCATTTAATATACATTTAACTAAACTTAGATTAAGATACAGTAAAGATAAACTTATGAATATGAATAAAATGAATTTTTGCAAACTTCCACTAAATAAACTAACAGCTCTTAATAAATTAGGTATTTCAAAAGATAGTCTTTCTTATGTTGAATGTAAGCCTTGTACAAACACCATTAAACTTGCCGAATCTGATCAGTTAACGTTTGCTTCCGATCTAATTAAAGTTAAGTCAGAATTTGACAATATAGACGAACAAAATGAAGATGTTAGTTGTAACGTGCCGAATATATTTAATATTGATATTGATTCTGATGCCGTTGAAATTAATGTTAACTTAAAATTACAAAAAAGTTTGCGTGAAGAATTAAATCGATTGATTGTAGACTCCTACCTGTCTCCGTCAGATGTTGTTATAGAACCTGTTGTGTATAAAATGAAAATTCATTTAACAACTGATTTGCCTTTTCATTGCGCGCCCAGACGACTTTCCTATCTAGAAAAGACTAAAGTTCAGCTTATAGTCAATGAATTAGAACGTGATGGTATAATAATACCAAGTCATTCGCCTTACGCATCCGCGATAGTTTTAGTAAAAAAGCAAAATGGGGAAACGCGAATGTGTATCGACTACCGTGGATTAAACAAAATCACTGTACGAGACAATTACCCACTGCCGTTAATAGAGGACTGTATAGATTATTTGGAAGGTTGTACATTCTTTTCTGTTTTAGACTTAAAAAGCGGATTTCATCAAGTTTCTGTGTCGGAAGAATCCATTCCATATACAGCTTTCGTGACGCCAAATGGCCAATTTGAGTACTTGAAGATGCCTTTTGGCCTGAAGAATGCCCCAGCGGTATTTCAACGGTTTATTAGTACTATTTTTCGTGATCTTATTGACACTAGGAAAATAATTATATACTTGGACGACATTTTGATCGCAACTTCAAATTTCGATGAACACAAAATTTTGCTCGAGACTGTATTACGACGCATTACTAGCAGTAAATTGAAACTCAATCTTGCTAAGTGCAAGTTTGGTTATGAAACAATAGAATATTTGGGGTATTCTATAACTTCTGCCGGAATTTCTCCAAGCGAGTCGCACATTGACGCAATAAAAAGGTACCCTTTGCCGACTAATCAGAAACAATTGCAATCATGTATTGGACTTTTCTCGTATTTTCGACGATTTGTGCCGTCATTCTCTAGAGTAGCCAAGCCGCTACAAAATTTATTAAAGAAAAATGCCGCATTCAATTTTGATGGAGAGTGTATTGACGCCTTTAACGATTTAAAAGCTAGCCTGACTAAGCCCCCGATTCTTGCTGTTTATAATCCAATGAAAGAGACTGAGCTACATACAACGCCAAATTGATAGTCAATTTCATCCCATATCTTATTTTTCGAAGACTACTTCAGCTTCCGAATCGAAATATCATAGTTTTGAGCTTGAGACACTCGCTATAATTTATGCACTGAGGCGTTTTAGGGTATATCTAGAGGGAATACCATTTTAAATTGTGACGGATTGTAATTCATTAACTATGACTTTAGAAAAAAAACAAGTTAATCCTAGGATAGCCTGATGGGCTTTGGAGCTGGAAAATTATAATTATTCAATACAGCATCGGTGCGGGGTATCTATGGGTCATGTAGATGCACTAAGCCGGACACAAATTGCTACTGTTCTGGATGCCGATGATGTTAATTTCCGAATCCAAATTTCGCAAGAACGTGACGAAACTATTAAATATTTGAGAGACCGAATGGAAAATAACGAAGTTAAAAACTTTGAACTATACGACGGACTGGTTTACAGAATAATGGAGAATGGGCAGAAGGCATTATATGTACCAGACGAGATGGAAAGCAACGTGATTCGACTTATACACGAAAAACTTGGACACCAAGCTGTCGATAAATGCTTTGATACTCTTAGCACAACTTATTGGTTTCCGGGTATGCGGAAAAAGATAGAAAAATTTATTCAGAACTGTCTTAAATGTCTTATGTATGCAGCGCCGGTTCGAGCTAGCGAGAGAAACTTATATAATATTCCGAAAAAACCCGTGCCGTTTGATACCATTCACATCGACCATTTTGGCCCTTTTCGTCTGTTAAATCAAAGAGAAAACACATATTGCTGGTGGTTGACGCATTCACTAAATATGTTAAATTATACCCGACAAACTCTACTAGCACACGGGAGGTTACTGACTCATTAAATAAATATTTTAGTTACGAGTATTATAGCCGACCAAGACGAATCATATCCGACAGGGGAACTTGTTTTACATCCCTAGAATTTAGTAAATTTTTGCTGGAACGGAATATAGTTCACGTTAAGGTTGCCACTGCTTCACCGCAAGCAAATGGTCAGGTGGAGAGAGTGAATAGGGTCATAAAAGCTATGTTAGGAAAAATTAGTGACCCTATAAATCACTGCGATTGGTCAAGTAAGTTGCTTCAGGCGGAATATGCAATCAATAACTCAGTTCATTCTTCCACCAAAAATACTCCGAGCATGCTTCTTTTTGGAGTAGAACAGCGTGGTGAAATTGTTGACCAGCTGACAGAATATTTGCATAATAAGACAAATCAATCAGATAAGCCGAGTGATTTAAATCAGATTCGAATCAACGCAACGGAATCAATAGACAAGTCTCAGCAATACAACTTCAACTACTTTTTGAGAAATAGTACGAATGCTAAAACCTATAATGTCGGAGATTTTGTTGTCATCCGGAATAATGACACTGTAGTTGGAACAAATAAAAAATTGTTGCCCAAATTTAAAGGGCCGTATGTTGTATGTAAATCACTCGGTAATGATAGGAACGTACTACGTGATATTGAAAATTGTCAGTTGACACAATTGCCAAGATGCGTAAATGGGTATCCAAGAATTCCGAGAAAGACGTTATAGATTTTGATGAGCTGAGCAATGCCGATTATACTAGTAATGATATAGTAGATGCTTAGGAATGTTTTTATATTTATAGTTTTAATTCGTGTATAAAAAAATGTATGATCGAGGTCGATCAAATGTCAGATCGGCCGAGTTGTAAACTTGTATGGATAACTAAGTTTTCATATTAACATGGCAACTCTGTAAACAATATTTACATCATTTGCAAAAGCTGATTTCTATGTAAACCATGTCTGTGGTTTTGCTTTTGCAAAAGGCAGGCAACTTCGTGCGGCTTGCTGGAAAACGAGCGAACATACTTAACGCAAATAAAATAAAATCTTAAAAAAGAGAAACATCTTTCAAGTTTATAAAGTCTAAAAATTTAAATCACATTAAGTACATATATTTACATGTCAGAACATATTAACATTTTATACATAAATTTACTAACAACATAAATATACATATTGAATATAAACGGACATAACGGCGTATCCAAGAACGGCATTTCCTTTTGTCAAGAAGTTAGCAGATCATCTAAAGCAGTAAAGGTTATAATACCGATTTACATACAGATATAACAAACGCATATTATACACAAGTAAAAAGATGAAAGATATTTATTTTTATCGCAATAGTTTAAGAATAATATATTATTGCATGCGACTGTTTGATGGTACGATATTAATTTTTATTGCAATAGTTTAACAATAATATATTATTGCATGCGACTTTATATATATATATATATAGATAGATATATAGATATATTATATATTATGCGATATATTATGCGACTTTTGGTGGTACGAGATTATTTTCTATAAGAAGTGCAAACGCAAATAATAGTAATGCACAAAAAAAAAAAAAACTGTACCAAGTCAACATTCGGGCTAAGATTTTTGTTTAGATTGGTTACGGAAAAGTGTCACTAATTTCGTAGATCACCATTTTTTTGTGTATTTTCTGTGCAGGCCCAGCAGAAAAGTGGACCAAATTGAAATAGTGCTGAACTAGTTCCAAAAAGTACCAGTACTAGTTCCACTACAATACCCTTTAACTTTTGCGGGTTGATGTCATATTAAAAGACAATTGTCTCCATAAACACTACTTTTTCCCCATCTATGAACTAGTTGAATTCGGAACATTTTTAAACTGGTTGCTTTCGCAGTATTCAAAAGAATGTTCTTTTTTAACGTTTTAAAGTGAACATTTAAAAAAAAAAAAAAGTATAAAATGGTACAGAATCTGACTTGAACTTCGAACATTTCTTGCTATTTAACTTCAAGTTGAATTGTAACAAAATTTTATCAAACCTGGTGAGCTGTGACAACATTGATCAATGAATTGTATTCATTCTGGTTAAGGGGCTTCTTTTTTAAGAAAGTTTGTGGAAAGTGGTGAAGAAACGTTTTGATATTTTTTAAAAAGCTCGCGACAATGTTAAAGATTTGTAATAGTTAACAGTATGGGCTGCAACTGCACAAGCGTTAAAAATTAAAATAAGCCCACTTTCAATAAAACTTTAAGCCAATTCGCAAGTTTGATTTGATTTTTTTCTTATACACTAATTTAGCTCTATACACTAATAAGTTTGATGAGGACTCTCACTCAAACTGGTACACACTTTGCATTAGTTAATAATTACGGTGGCTGGCACCACCCTTTTTAGTTTTCAATTGAAAGCTCCCGCTGTTTCTTGAAATCTCTTCTGGAACTCAACTCGTGTTTCAGTTGAAAACTCCCTCTTTATCTTGAAATCTCTTCTTGAACTCAACTCGTTTTTAGTTTTCAATGGAAATTTGTTTTTTCTTGGAATCTCTTCCTGAACACCACTTCAGTTTAAATTGAAAACTCTCTATTTATCTTGGAATCTCTTCAGGAATTCAACTGGTTTTTAGTTTTCAATTAAAAACTATCCATTTATCTTGGAATCTCTTCTGGAACTCAACTCGTGTTTCAGTTGAAAACTCCCTCTTTATCTTGAAATCTCTTCTTCAACTCAACTCGTTTAAGCTTTTAATTGAAAACTCTCTATTTATCTTGGAATCTCTTCTGGAACTCAACTCGTGTTTCAGTTGAAAACTCCCTCTTCATCTTGAAACTCCTTCTTGAACTCAACTCTGGGCTTATAACTCTCAAAATCAGATTGGATTCAATTGGTTTCGCTGTGATTACGAGTTGCCAATCTCGTACAACGGCTGAATATTAGCAATCCTATTTGTTTTAAAGTTACCAAGTTCAGCGCTGCTAATTCCTGGCAACTTTAGAGCCTCCATTACTTAAGGCATCCACCTCTCTAAAAATCAGATTTGCCACCTCGTGCATCCTCTGAATCATCTCCACTGAAAGTTTTTCACATTGGACTTACCATCAAATAGGTTACTCAGGTCTGCCACCAAGACGAGTATCCAAATAAATTTATCTTCGCTTCCGTTCATGTGTTTCAATTTTGCTCCAAATTTGAGGATACCCCCACAGAGGACCATACTGATTCACTATTAGATGTTAAACAGAAGGACCTCGATGAACGCTGGCAGAACCTCACAACAGCGTACGAGAAGTTAATGATAGCTGAGAACTCGGTGGCAAACACAGCCCTTAAAGAATCCGCAAAAGCAAAATATAGCACCTGCACAGATGCATATCACTCGTGCAGAGCTAATATAATTGATTTGTGAAAGATTTTTGAGCCTCAGGCTGCTCCAAGGTCTCATGACTCCTCTAGCAAGGACCTCCTCTCCACTGGAACCTCCATGGCCTGTATCAAGGTACCACCTTGTGATACAGAGGTGTTATACGGTAGTTACGAGGAATGGCCTTCATTTTGGGATATGTTTAGGGATAAATCACCCTAAATTCATTCCCGCCCAGAGGCTATACCACCTTCGCAACAAAACCCGAGGTGCAGCTGGAAATTTTGTGAAACGCTACTAACTCTGTGATGAACACTTCTCACTGGCTTGGGCGGCGCTTCGAGGTCGGTACGAAAACAAACGAATTTTGGTGGACAAACAACTGAAAATCTTATTTAATACATCGGCAGCCCCGGCAGAAAATAGCGACTCCATTCAACGGAAGTATCTGTGCAAAACTATGATCCAATCCTGATTTACTTGTGTTCAACTAAGCTCCCGGAGAACACACTGGAGTTATGGGAACAATCTCTTAAAGTTCAAATCTCTTCTTCATCATGCTGGAATGAGAATGTAGATGTCCACGCTCATTTTTCGGCAATGAAAGAGAAAGTCGTCTTGCCGACCGCACTGGTTCAGATAGAGCATCTTGGCGGTTTTTTCACGCTTTGAGCGCTTGTTGACCAAGGATCCCAAAGAACGTTTATAGCCAAAAAGGTCCAAATTCGCCTCGGATTACCAACCCAGAAAATGTGTACTAATATAACCGGTATGGGAGGCCAGGTTGTGGGCAACTCAAATAGAATGTGCTCACTGAAACTAGTTGCCAGAAAGGTCGGATTTGAACTTGAGATTCAAGCAATTGTCCTTCACAAGCCGAATTTTTTTACCTAGGCACAAATCGATATGGTACTCGAGAGTACTATAGTTCCCCATATCATGCGAGAAGGTATTCGCTCTAATGTTTTTGGAAGGTTATTGGCCCAAAACACCGTTTTTGGATGGTTTGTCAGTGGACCTGCTGCCACGGAAAGTTACTCATTCTCTACTTGTGTGTCCTATGTTATCGAACCCTCGCTGAGCGACCAAATTCGGAAATTCTGGGAATTGGAAGAAGTTCCGGATGTTCGACTCATATCCGAAGACGATTCCTACTGCGAAGCTTTCTACCAAAGAACGACACTTTGGCAGCCTGATGGTCGATACGTGGTTAGACTGCCCTTCAAAAGAAATTTCCCTATTGAACTGGAACTAGGTGCCTCTCGATATGTAGCTCTTAACCAGTATAATAGAATGGAACACATTCTTTCCATAAACCCAATTTTGCAAAGTCAATATAATGATGTGCTGTTAGAATATTTGACGTTAGAACACATGCAAAGACGGGCCCCAAAGAAATTATTCATGATGGGAAATATTTCTCTCTCTACTTACCCCATCACGCTGCCATCAAACCCAAAAGTACTTCCACAAGATTACGAGTCGTTTTTAACGCCTCAAAGGGTTCTCAAAGTGGCCTCTCATTAAACGATGTTCTCTACACAGGCCCTACTCTTCAATCGAATTTAGTGGTTATCATCCTCAACAGGCGATGCTATAAATTTGTATATAACGGCGACATTTAGAAATGTACTGTCAAATCTTGGTGCATGAAGACGACCGAGATTTCCAACGAATTCTGTTGCGGCCTACTCCCTCTCAGCCAATCGAAGATTTCGCTCTTAAGACAGTTACCTTTGGTGTTAACTGTGCTCCGTTTTTAGCAATCAGGACCTTGCACAAACTAGGCGAAAATTGCGTAAATTCTCATCCTCTTGCATCCCCTATCCTAAGAAATGAAACCTATGTTGATGATGTATTATCAGGGGGTCATGATATTCATTCTGCCCTAAGTGCCCAGATCCAACTTATAGACGCAATCAAATCCGCAGGACTTCCTTTTAAGAAAATAACTGCCAATCACCATGATCTTCTCCGTCATCTGCCAACGGAAGACTTACTCGAGTGCGATTTTTTGAAATTCGAGGAAGTCAGTTCTACAAAAACGCTAGGCATCAGGTGGAATGCACTGACCGACTCGTTGTATTACTCAATAAAACCGGTAAAACACACTTCATCGGCTACAAAAAGGCAAATTCTCTCAGCGGTAGCTGCCTTGTTTGATCCAGCCGGTTGGTTAGCACCTATCATTGTGCAAGCAAAAGCTCTCTTGCAACAAGTTTGGCTTGAAGGAGTAGATTGAGATGAGTGCATTAAGCCTGTTTCACTTATAAAATGGGTTCTTTGATGCTTCACAGAAGGCCTACTGTGCCACTCTTTACATAAGCAACATAAATACCGAAGACAAGATCACCTCTTATTTACTCGTCGCTAAAAGTAAAGTGGCCCCGCTGCACACTATTAGTTTACCGAGACTCGAATTGTGTGCTTCCTTATTACTCTCCAAGTTGGTAAAACATGTTCATTCACAGCTCAAAATACCATCATATGAACTTTTCTTATGGTCAGATTCCATGGTTGTTTTGGCTTGGCTTGAGAAACCACCATACATGTGGAAAACTTACGTGGCGAACCGGATATCAGAAATCCTCAAGAATGTCAGAAATGGAACCTGGAAGCATGTACCCTCTGGTGAAAACCCGGCGGATCTTGGAACCCGTGGTTGCGCTCCTCAAGACTTGGTTGCAGATGCTCTGTGGTGGCAAGGACCATCTTGGTTGACGAAGTCTCCCAAGCATTGGCCTAAATGTCAGCCCGTTGCCGTGGCTGTACCCGAAGTTCGAAAATTAGACGTATTTTATACCGTCACCTCATATGAGGATATCCTCGAGCGATTCTCCTCGTATCCACGAGCCCTTCGTGTAATATCTTATATGTTTCGGTTTATACACAAAGGCTTACCCAGGTATCGTAATATCTACAGCCAAACCGAGGTCCGATATCCCAAAAAGAAATGCACTTTGTGAAAATGTGTCTCATTAAGCTATCGCAACTCATATATTTTCCTCACGAACATGACAATTTAAAAAATGCTCAGACTCTATCTAAGAAAAGTCCTTTCTTAACGTTAAATCCATTTATGGACAAGCATTAGGTGTTACGAGCCAACGGTCGTTTGACGAACGCTGGACTCACATACGATGAACGGCATCCGATCATCCTCCCTGATAAATCCGATTCTGCCAACTTTCTCTTCTATTTACCCATATCAGAATTGTACGGCAAGAGTTCTACGTCCCAAAATTAAGGAATAAGATTAAGCACTGTATTCAACAATGCAAAATTTGTACAGTCTTTAAACAAAAGATGAAAGCCCGAATAATGGGGGCAAACAATGCAAAATATTTACAGTCTTTAAACAAAAGATGCAAACCCGAATGATGGGGGCACTCCACAGTGAACCCGTAAATTTTACGCCCGCATTCACCAATACTGGAGTCGATTTTGCCGGTCCTTTTCAGTTGAAATCCTCTATGCTGCGAAGAAGTCCAATCCTCAAGGGCTATGTTAGCGTCTTCGTTTGTTTCTCAACAAAGGCCGCACATCTTGAAGCAGTATCCGACCTTTCTGCTGAAGCATTTAGTGCCGCACTTACCCGATTCGTAGGTCGACGAGGTCTGCCAAGCAAGATGTTTTCGGACAACGGACGGAATTTTGTTGGAGCTTACCGATCCCTGTCTAAAAAGTTTGATGCTTTTATTAACGAAAGTACAGCGGATATTGCTGCAAAGTACGGAACGTAAGGATTCAGATGGTTCGTTAATCCCCCAAGTGCCCCTCATATGGGTGGATTGTGGGAAGCAGCTGTTAAAATCTTCAAGTCGCATTTCAAAAAGGTCGCTCAAAGCCCACATCTTCACTTTTGAGGAATTCTCAACATTGCTTACTCGTATAGAAGCTGTCTTAAATTCAAGACCTCTTCCCCAATCAGTGAAGACCCTTCACAACTTCTCCCCTTAACACCAGGTCATTTTCTGAGAGGGCACCAATGTTAACTTTTCCCGAATCTAATATGAAAAATCTCCCTATAGTAAATCAATGGGAAAAGCTCAAAGTTCTTCACCATCAATTCAGTCGGCGCTGGAAAGAAGAGTATATGTGCGGGCTCCATAAAAGATATAAGTGGAAATATTCCAAACGCTGATATCAATAACTTCTTTCTTTTCTTATAGTGTATACCAATGTCACCTCTGCAAGCGGTATCATTCTATAAGGATTTGTAAGCTGTTTCTGGCAATGTCCACAGTGGAGCGGCGTCAAACCGTCCAGAAGCACGGCTACTGTTCCAATTGTTTGGCAAATCCCACACAATTGGTAAATGTGCGTCCAAGGCCGTCTGCAAGGTCTACCGGGACTTGCATCATTCTTTACTGCACCCTCAGAAGCATCCTCGCATCACCGTGAAAGCAGCGTCAATACCCACCAATAAAGGTCGTTCCATTCCATCTTCATCGGGTCGCGGTGTCCGTGATAGACTTGGACTACGAGACCGTCGTCCCACCAGAGGATCAACAACTACGACCGAGCACCGTGGATCAATCCATTTAACCAACACCTGCCAACACCTGCGATGATGATCGTGACCACAGCTCCCGCCAAACAATGCAAGCGCATTTGGAGTGCACAATAAAGAAGCTCAGGAAACTGCAGAATAGTATCTAAATATTGCACTGGTGCAAGGCGGGCGCTATGTTCACGCGAGCAGCGTAAATTGATATTCTTGGTTTTACTCATTTTTTTTATATCTAATATCGAATAACTATCGCAACTTGAATTGTCATGTGAACTTTATGCATTTATCTTGTATATTAAACATTGCTCTCTGCAATGCACTAAAAATTTCCCTTTTTTTTAATTAAAACGCTCTCTGCGGCATATTCGCCTTCTGCGGTTTCTTCTAAGCAAACATTGTAATAGTGAATTATTAATAAATCAACCACCGAATGGTAAGCAGCTTATCAACCACACTAATCTTTTATTTTATTTGCCAGAAGACCGAGGAAGGTATAATTTTTTTTCGATTAAACGGAGTTAGAATCACCCAGTCGTTACCGGAGCCCAATTCCCGCAATAAGCCTACATTTTTACAAATGGCTTTGGCGGTTTTCAGCCCTCCAAACTTTATCAAAACGGCTAAGTTTTACATGTTGACTTGCCAATTTTTATTGGGTGATAAATTAACCAAGTATTTGCTAATTTTTTTTACGCTACTTAAAAAAAAAAATTGAATTTCAAAACTATAACTTTTTTTCGGGTTTTGGTTTTTTTATTTTCCTTTTTTTTTAAGGAAAAAAACTCTCTTTCTGTGATTTGCTTGACTGAAATCGGCAACAACACAAATTATCAACATCGTTTTTTTCTTAGAAATGAAGGACTTCTAGGCTTTTCTTGCGTCTATTATAACAAGAATATTAGAATCAAATACAAAAGTTTTACCTTCCCATGCCGTTGAGATTCGAACCCACACTAACCCGATACCACTGTGTATGAAGACACCACGCTAAGCAATGAGCCAAACACCTGCACTACGCGTAGTGATTTATTAATATTAATTACAACTGAAGCTACGCTGTCAAGCTAGCTATCAAAAATACTGCGACATACTGCATCTGTTAACATCTGTGAATCAAATATTTTTTTTGCAGGGTATCGAAGTATGTGCTTTCAAAGCAATGTATTAAACAATAAATTGCTTAGGTGAATTAAAGAATTAAAGTAGAGTGATAGACTGGCACCAAAAGTTCCAGGTTCGATTCCACACGGCAGGCAAATATATTTTTTTTCTTTTCTTTTTGTTGATGAAATGTAATAAAATTTACTGGTGTGAATATTAAAGTGTGTTTTTTAATTTACTTTATGTTATTTTTGATTTTAAAAGTGGTTTTATTACAAAACAAAAACATAAAATGCTCAGATCTATCCTTCTCTTGTGTGTCTAATGACGCAGCTGTGTTTTTTTTTCAGAAAATGGCTCAAAACTATGCTTAAGCCATCCATGCTAGTTGTTTTTTAATTTTGTATATTTGGATTTTGGGCTTAGGTGAATCAAATATTTTTTTTGCAAGGTATCTTAAGTGAATAGGCATAATTTTAGAATTCCCATACAATTCTTTTCACCCAAGCCGACTTAGGTGATTTACCTATAGCTTTTTTTCTCGGTGTAGTAGCGGACCGAGTTTGGAGCCTTGTGGCACTCCACATTTAACTTCTACTTCCTCACTTACGGTGCCTTTGATTTTCACAATGTATGATCTAAATTTAAGGTAGTTTTCAAGCCATTTGTAGCAGTTTCCTTGAAAACCAGCGATTTCTAGTGCTTCTAAGAGCTTAACGTGTGAAAGAGTATCGAACGCCTTGCTGAAGTCCACAAAAGTCACTATACTGTGAATTTTTTAACTCATATTTTCGTTTAGGTCGTTCTCGAAATTACTCAGCAGCTTGTTAATGCTTCTACCTTTTTGGAAGCCGTATTGTTTGACGTGAATAATATTGTATTTTTCAATAAAACTTTTAAGTCTACGCGACACGATTTCTTCAAATATTTTTTCAATAACCGGTAATATTGCGATAGGTCTATAATTTGCGGTATCAGATTTCACTCAACTTTAGTAAATAGGCCGTATTATTGATATTTTAATAGATTCCGGTATTTTATTTTGCTCTATGCTCATATTTATAAGTTTTGTTATGTCCGGTGCTATCACTATAGCATTATTTTTAGGTATTTTGGTCGTATTAAACCATATCCCGGACTTTTACTGATATTTAATGTGCTTAGTATATTAAAAACTTCAATTTCTCTCGCTTTTTCGAAAAAAATCGAATTGTTTTGCACTGCGATGTTAGTTTGTGTAGTTTTGATATTGCATAAATGCATGATTTTTTGAAAATTATCATTTAGACATGGTGAAAATTTATTTGCTATTGCTTGTATATTTTCGTTTTTAAAATTTTTCACTATAATGTTTTCCAGGTATACACGCTTTTGCCGATTATGTCATTCACTATTTGCCACGTTTTTTTAACGTCATTTTTATTATCATAAAATTGTTTTTTATAAAAATCATTTTTTGCGCATTGTAATTTTTTGTTTAAGTTATTTCTGAAAATTTTATATTCTTTTGAAGTTTGTTTATCTTTTGGTTTTGCTACCCAATTTTTTATTTGTGCGTTCGTTCGTTCGCAGAAAACTGATGTTCGTTCGTTCGTAGAAAATTGATGTTCGTTCGTAAAAAATTAATAATCGTTCGATCGTTCACAGAAAATTGATGTTCGTTCGTTCGTTCGTAGAAAATTGATCTTCGTTCGTAGAAAATTGATGTTCGTTCGTTCGTTCGTTCGTAGAAAATTGATGTTCGTTCTTTCGTTCGTAGATAATAGTTGTTCGTTTGTTCGTTCGCAGGAAATCGAAATTAAAATTTTGTTCGTTCGTTCGTTCGTAGAAAAAATTCTGAGAAAAATTCAAAATGAAAATATTATGCTATTGCAAGGCTCTGGCCAGAACGTGGCAAATTTTTTACCGAATTTGTTTCTTTGTGCTTATTTATTTGATCGTGAACGGTCTGCTTTGACAAATGTAGCTCGGAGCATATTTCATTGACAGAAATACCATAGTTATGCTTCTCTACGATTTCACATCTCGTTTCAATACTTAGTTCCGACTCTTGTTCCATTTTTTTATAAAGGTATAACTAAAATAAATAAATACATTTGAATAAAATTGAATAATTATTAAATACTTTGATATTAATAACCAAATCGCAACCTGCATGAACGTGAAAATACTTTTGCTGCCAAGAAATTCTTTCTTTTTGTAATAAACGACTTACTACCTCGAAAAGCGTGGCTTAAATGACTTCGTTTGTTCAGATTTTAATCCTCACACTATGTTTTTACAATAATTTATCACAGTAAGAGAGAATCGTTTACCGTAAGATTTTATTCAGACAGCACTTGTGATGCCTACTTTAGCCAAAATATTTATGCACAGTAGGGTAAAAGGGCGTTAGCTTTCCAATAAGTTCGCCATAACACGCCGCTGTGATTGAAATACTAAAGGGTGGTTCAATTTTAATGGCCGATATTGAATGTGAACCACACCTAAACGTCAATTTTTTTTCTGCACTTCATTTGACATTTCTCAATTTCAGACTAACTCAATTTGAACCATGGAATGATACATGATGAGATGAAAATGGGTGTTCAAATCAAAATGCATATCGTGCACTTCGTGATTTTTTTCGGTCAATTTAATCTTCCAAATGTGCGTACAATCGGAAAAATCGTGCAAAAATTTGAGCAAACCGGGTCTGTAGGAGATGTGAAAACACCAGTGCATGCTCGTACAGCTCGTACTGCAGAAAATATTGCAGCTGTTCGCGATAGTGAGGCTGAAGAGCCGTCCACCTCATCTCGTCGTCGTGCCCAACAATTGCACCTCTCACGCTCGTCGTTGATGAACATTATGCATTAAGACTTGCTTTTACACGCTTACAAGGTGCAATTGACTCAAGAACTAAAGCCTCTTGACCATTTCAAGCGTCGTCAATGATCAGAATGGTGGCAAGAAATGGCAACAGTGGATGATAAATTTTCGAAGAAAATCATCTTCAGTGATGAGGCACATTTTCACCTCAGTGGATTCATCAATAAGCAAAATTGCCGCATTTGGGTGAATTATAATCCAAGAGTGATTGTCGAAAAACCAATGCACCCACAAAGAGTGGCTGTTTGGTGCGGTTTATGGGCTGGCGGCATCATCGGCCCGAATTGGAAGATATGAATGTTGACGATATGTGGTTTCAACATGAAGGTGCCACTTGCCACACAGCTAACGAAACAATGGCTCTTTTGCGCGACAAATTCAATCCCGAGGTCAATTTGAACCATACCAATATTATCATAATAAAAAGAAATGACTATAATTTCCTAAATGATTTGTGTTTTATTCAAAATCAACATCGGCCCTTAAAATTTAACCACCCTTTATTACTTTATGATAGAATTATCACAAATTCAATTCGTTACTTCACAATATAATATTGTATAGAATTTATTTATTATACTCTAAGTATAAAGCCAACAAAATAAAAATTGCTTTGACTCTAATCAACAGTTGGCTCGTTCTCTGTCACAATTTTTTGACAAGCTTTTGATTTTTTTCAAGCCTAAGAGTTAGATTTTTAAAACATGGAGAAATACTTACTTACTTACTTACTTAGTTGGTCGTAACAACCCGTGTCCGGGTTTCAACCGACCTCATCAGCTCTCGCCAGGCGCCTCTGCTTTGCGCGCGCCTTCTCCAATCGGATACACCAAGTGCGGTTAGGGCTTCCTCAGCCTGGTCCATCCATCGGAGGCATGGTCTCCCTCGTCGTCGTTGACCAGCGACCCTCGCCTCGAGCACCTTTTTCGCTGGAGCTTCGTCGTTCATACGATGGACATGACCCAGCCAGCGTAGTCGCTGCACAGTTATACGCCGAACTACGTCAATGTCATCGTAGAGCTCATACAGCTCGTGGTTCATTCGGATGCGATAGTCATCGCCGACTCGAACAGGACCGAAGATTTTGCGAAGAACTTTTCTCTCGAACACCCCCAGAGCGGCTGCGTCAGTTTGCGAAACTACCCATGCCTCAGCGCCATAAAGCAGCACAGGTAGAACGAGCGTCTTGTAGAGTGTTAGTTTTGTCGATCGAGAGAGGGCTCTGGAACTTAGTTGCTTACTGAGCCCGTAGTAGCACCTATTAGCAATTATTGTTCTTCGCTTTATCTCCAGGCTGATTTCGTTTTTGGTATTAATGGCGGTGCCAAGGTAAACGAACTCCTTGACTACTTCAAAGTTATAGCTGCCGGATGAAACGTGGGAGTCTAAACGCCGAGCTCCCTTGTTTGTAGACAGCATATATTTTGTTTTGCCCTCATTTATCGTCAAACCCACTTTGGCTGATTCCTTTTCGATAGCGGCGAAAGCAGCGGTAACATCTCTCTTGGTTCTGCCGACAATATCAATATCATCAGCGTACGCAAGGAGCTGGACGCCTTTGTAGAAAATGGTGACATTACGATGCACACCGGCCTTTCGTACGATCCCCTCCATGATGATGTTAAAGAGATCGCAAGACAGTGGATCGCCTTGCCTGAAACCTCTTTCGGTATTGAAGGTTTCGGAGAGGTCATTTCCTACCTTGACGGAGCTGCGTGTGTTGCTCAACGTCATTCTGCAAAGTCTAATCAACTTTGCAGGTATACCGAACTCAGACATTGTTGCGTATAGGCAATCCCTTCTCGGGCTATCGAACGCAGCTTTAAAATCGACAAAGAGATGGTGTGTGTCAATTTGATTTTCATGGGTTTTCTCCAGGATTTGTCGTAGCGTGAAAATCTGGTCTATGGTGGACTTACCAGGTCGAAAGCCACACTGATAAGGTCCAATCAGAGTTTTTTTGTAATCGGCTTTAATCTTTCACATAGTACGCTTGAGAGAACCTTATATGCGATGGAAATAAGACTGATACCTCTATAACTTGCGCAGATTGTTGGGTCTCCTTTCTTAAGTATAGGGCACAGTACGCTGAGGTTCCAATCGTCGGGCATGCTTTCTTCTAGCCATATTTTGCTGATGAGCTGATGCACGCGCCTTATCAATTCATCGCCGCCGGTTTTAAACAATTCAGCTGACAGGCCGTCAGCACCCGCTGCTTTGTTGTTTTTGAGTCGTTGGATAGCAACTCGAACCTCATCATGGCTAGGTGGTGGTACTTCCACTCCGTCATTGTTGATTGGTAGCTCTGGACTGCGCTCTCCATGGGCGGCATTGGTGAAATCGTCGCCAGTAAGTAAATTGGAGAAGTGCCGTCTCCACAATCTCAGCACACACTGCGTATCCGTATTCAGATCTCCATTTTCGTCTCTACAAGTGGATGCTCCGGGCTTGAAACCTTGGGTTAGACGCTTAACCTGTTGATAGAATTTTCGTGCATCCTTCTTGCCCTGGTATACCTCTAGTTCCTCACGCTCACGCTTTTCCTGCTCTCTTTTCTTGCGTCTGAAAAGGCGCCTCTCTTCCTTCCTCTTTTCGCGGTAGTTTTCTCGCACGGCTCGCGTTGCAGCTGACTGCAGCGTTTTTCTATAAGCGGCGTTTTTTACTGCAGTCGCAATGCGACACTCCTGATCATACCATTGGTTCCGAGGTTGCGGGCGCCGGAAACCAATGACTTCTTCAGCGGCAGCGCGCATGGAGTGGGATATATGCGCCCAAAGTCCGCCGGCGTCGTCGGGTCCAGAGGTTGGTTGGTTGAGCTTAACCGAGAGTTGAGCGGAATAGGCTTCGGCAGTCCGTTGTAATTGCAGCTTAGCGACATCTAGCTTTCGTTGCATTCCTGTGCGTATGTTCTTCGCATTGCATAATCGTATGCGGATCTTGGCTGCAACAAGATAATGGTCGGAGTCAATGTTGACCCCCCGAAATGTACGCACATCTAGAACACTAGAGGCATGCCTTCCGTCGATTACAACATGATCAATTTGGTTTCGCGTTTTTTGATCTGGGGACAGCCAGGTGGCCTTGTGGATGTCGAGGTGCTTAAATCTGGTGCTACTAACTACCATGTTTCGCGCCGCGGCGAAGTCAATCAGTCTTAGACCGTTGTTCGTGGAGGTCTCATGAAGACTGAACTGACCGACAGTGGGGCCAAAGATGCCTTCCCTTCCGACTTTCGCATTAAAATCGCCGAGGACTATTTTCACGTCATGGACCGGAAGGTGGTCGTATACGTCCTCAAGGCTAGCGTAGAAAGGAGAAATACTTATTGAGTTTCAAACACTATTTCCTGACGCTACAAAATCGATGGATATCGCACTTTAGGAGCTTTTAAAAACTAATTGGATTTTATCAAGACGATTTGGAAGGAAATTTTGATGATTCAAGTATGGGATTGAATGTTTGATATAAAGTTAGCAATAAAACTAATGATGAAAAAAAGACTGTGTTTGAATCCTTGGAATAGTGCGATAAAGAAATATTCTCTAAAATATTTAATTTACCAATCATCCTCGTAACTCTCCACTCACTTCGTGTGAAAATGAACGAACATTTTCAGTACTTCGCCAACTCAAAACATATTTAAGAAGCACGATGATGAAAGATAGATTAAACAGTCTCACATTGCTTAATCTGTACAGAGATATGACGCCATCAGTGTATTTTATTTTAGATAAACTCGCTGAAAGTAAGCGTAAACTAAATTCGAAAATATAGTTTTGGTTTGTTTTGTTAATCTTTATCACAATAATCCTGTAACTAACGTTTTTTTTTCTGTAAAAAGCAAACATTAGATCGTAATTTTTTAAATTTTTAATTATTTTTTAATACAAATAAAACACTTTTTATAAAAACTCATTTTAAGTTACCTGCATTCCTTATCTTAAAATGGTTCTAAGTTTACAGCATTTTTTTCAAAACGAGCATACCAAGATACGTCTTCTTTAACTTTGATAAGCCCAACGTCCTTCCAGAAGGTTTTCAAGCATTGGCACGATATTTTAGTTTTTGAAAACGATCCAATTAGAACACAATAGCCGAAGCATAATTTTTAAATGCCATTGGGAATGAATTTTATTTTGGCGGTACTACCTTTTTTGTCTGTACTCGGTCAAATTTATTTTGGACAGTGAAAAAAAAACAATACTTTTGTGTGCTTGAATTTGTAGATCTTATCGTAAACAGATGAGTTTTATTTAATAAAAAAACAGAGATAAAACAAACTCAGCTATGCGAATCCTTTAAAAAAATGTTTGTTAAAAGTGTTTTCATCGCATTTCGATGAAATTTCACATGAAATATGTTTCAATGTAGTGAAAAGCGTCCAACGTCCTTTCAGAATGATTGGGCGTGGCAAAAAAAAGGTAGGCGTGCCATTTCAAAAAATGTGTTTGATGGGTTACTTATAATAAATGAAACACTTTTTGCACAAAGTTATCAAAAAATTAAATAAAAAAAGAGTGCTTGTCAACTCCGACACTCGACTGGCGTTTTCTCCTCTAGATCGATTACCTTGGAATTTAAGATGTATATAAAAGGATCATCTTGTACATTCTTTATTTATTTATTTATTTAGCAAACCTAGGCATATTTCAGTTATTTTAAACAGGTATTTTTTCTTTATTTTTCTCCGTTCCTTGCTTTTGGTGATTGAAGGTATTTTGTTCGTTGCGGGTGTGATCCGCCCGCATCAGTGACATTTTTTTTTAAAACATGTTAAAAACAAAAGACAAGGAAAACCGAAAAGGAAAGAGGTCTTATAATTATATCAATAATAAATTATTGAATAATTTATAATTATTTTAAATTATACTTATAATGAAGATTTAAAGCCCACGTGGGAGTGGGAGTCAGAGATAAGAGGGTATTTTCAAGATATAGGGGAAAAAGTTCGTTTAAACGTGAATGGTGAGTAATAAGAGGAAAAATTAGGGTGGGAAAAGGTGTTTAGAAAGGGAGCGGCTGAACACGAATTTTAACATTGATGGTGAGAAGTGTTCCCTTAAGCTAATGAATATCCTACAGCAAATATTTAAGGGTTCGTTGTATGCATAGATAGTATGGTGCTGAGAATCACTCAAAAATCTTGTATGCCTAGTTCTCCTTATTGGTTCATTAAGAACAATACTGCTGGAGATATATTCTCTTTCGATTTTACCAGTTATGAGATCGAATGTAAAGCATGAACAAAGTAATGTTCTGCCTGATGAAAGCGGCACTATATTAAGGCGGTCTTCTCATTCAAAACCCGTTTTTGGACCCTTTTTAAAAAAATTCTTATTTGAAAACGCAAAGAATAATTGAAAACTTTTTTTATTTATTGTATTACAAAAGGTTCAAGGTAAATAAAAAAAATTTTTTTTGCCTCGATACGTGGGCTGTTCAAAAAGTAATGAGACTTCAAAGTTGGTGGTGAAAAAAAAGGTGTCGTCACGGCGGCCACGATTCCGGGTCTCCGGAGCGTCTGAAATGAAAAAAAAAACATGGTTATAATCAGTATAGATGTAATTCTCGGATGAACCTCAAGCTTAATTTTGTGATTTTTTTTGACAAAATGGCGGCCATTCAAAAAAAAAATTTCAATTTCTGGTTTTTTTTGTAGTTTAGTGTAAAAAAAAATAGTAAACATTTTCTAAAATTATGGTCGAGGTTCACCCGAGAATGGTGACAATTCTGCGTCGATTCCACTTTGTTTCATGAAAATTGGTTCAGTTGAACTGGAGATATCATGGCCGCCAGTTCGAAAAACGTGGGTTCGAGATAAACGCGTTTAAAGTTTGAAGTAATTTTTTTGGGAAAAAAAAAAAAAAATCAAAAATGTTTAAATGCAGTTTTAAAGAGCTGACAATTTTTACTTACAAATATTAGTCGGCGATGCCAGCTCCATACAGGCCACCTTCCTCTTTTTCGTAGAAACTGCTTTCTGCTGCCCTCTCTGCTCTGCGAGCCGTTCTGCCAGCTTTTGATGATGCCGCAGCTCGAGTCTCTGATCGGTTCAATCTGTCTTCATTGCGAGATAGTGCGTATTCGTATGCGTTTTTGCCAATCGCAATACCCATCAAACCCATAATTTTAAGTATGGGTATAAAACCGTCGTCGAAGAGGCACGTTGCAATGAAATTGGCCACTTCGATGGTGCGTGCGCCTGAGTTGATGTGTTTGGGCGAAAGTGACCAAAGAACAGAATTGTAGGACTCATTGGAATTCTGAGTTTCAGATCCAAGGCATCTTTCAAGCAAATTATCTGCCGACAGCGCTTCGTAAGCTGGTTTTATTACCTCCATCACGTTCTTGTCCATCAGACCTTGCTTCACAAAAAAGGCTGTTTCTTCTAAAGTATTTCGAATTCTAAAAATCCTTTTAGGGGCATATTCACAACTACCCAAGCTATAAATAAATGCAAAAAAAAAAAGTTGAAAAAAAAAGTTGCTCAATGAGAAGACCCCCTTAAGGACTTTCAGTCTGTGTTATATCATAACAATCTCTTTAAGCAAAGATCAGAAATTGTTTTTGAATAGATCAAGTCTTTATTAGTCTTTCTTTGTGCACTCCACATGCTGGATTCCACAGTATGCAACAATATTCAAGAATTGGATTCACTAACGTGCAGTATAATGTTTTTGTTACCCAGATATTTTTGAATTCTTTTGCACGTTTTTTTATGAAACCAAGCAGTTTATTTGCCCTAGGTATAATATGATCTATGTAAAGGTTAAAACGCAGCCTGCTATCTAGGATAACCCCAAGATCTGCAATGTGGTTAACTCTGTTGAGAACGACCCCATTAAGCACATAACTGCTATGAGTTATTTCGTTTTTACGGGAAAAACTTATGACAGCATTTATTTACATTTAAGGAAAGCTTATTATGGCTACACTAATGCTACACAGATAAAAGCTTATTCTGAAAGACTTATTCTGAATCCTCTTCTAATTTAATGACATTTTAAGGCCATCTGCATATTAAGAACATATGGGAAATGTGGAATGTCATTCAAAGCTTCTGATATATCTGCTATAAATATGTTGAAGAGAAGTCATCCAAGGTGGCTACCTTGTGGTACGCCCGACGAAGGAACAATCTTTTCAGATAGAATGCCCTTAAATTTTACATATTGGGATCTTTCAAATAGATAGCACTTGAGCCACTTCAGCAAGGAACCTGAAATACCGAATTTTTAATTTAATAAATTTTAATTAAATTTAATTTTTTTTTTTACCATATCTAGTCGTTCCCAGTGTTCTACCAGAAACTTAATCTAAATTAACTTCTTCTATCAAAAATTGTATTAAGCACAATCCTTCACCTGTATGATGAATCAATTAAAAATGTCCTTAAATTTTCATATATTTTCTATTAGAAATAATTTTGTGGACATATTTTGTATTAAATGTCCCGTTATGCCAAAGCAATAAAAATACTAGCTAATTTTAAGTCCAGCAAGTTTTATTTAATTGAAATCGGTAGAAAATTCGTCGAGTTATTCAATTTGAAGTATTTCTACAATAATAAAAAATCACAAAAATAACTATGTTTTGCTTGTTCTTACTTGCGAAAATCTCAGTTCAGGCAAAACAGCATGAAAAACAACGATTTTGTGCTGTTTTTAACAGATTAATGCTTACAATTTAATATTAAATAAATCGAAAAATTTTTAAATAATTTCAATGAAATAAAACTTGTTGGTCTTAAAATTAACCAAGCTTTTTTGATATTATTATCAATTATAATAAAATCGCACTTTAATACAAACTCCTCGTATGAGCAACGGCTACGATACGAATCTAAAACTTCTTTCACAAAAATCGACCCAGTACTTTTGGAGTTTTACAAAAATTTGCAATTCAATTTTATACAATAGCAAATTGCTGATGTGTGTATTTTGTTGGTATTTCTTCGTTGTTGGTATTTCTCTGCTGTGAGTATGTATTTTGTTGGTATTCCTTCGTTGTTCGTGTTTTGCTGTGCAACGCTAACTGCGTAACGCTTGATTTTTTAGGGCAATATATGAAATCGATTCTAAAGGAGTAAGCTCCAAAAATATGGGCTTATCCGAGTTAACTGGGTACTTAAATCATTCCATCCTGAGACATTTGAAAAAAAATGAGGAAAGATTTTTAAATTTGACTACTTGGAAAATAAACTTATGTTATTTCAAATTCTTCTAAAAAAAGTTTTATATAAAAACTCTTGCCAATTCACAGAGTTTTGTAATCCAAGTTAAAAACCTTTTATTTTTTGTTACATAGCGCGTAATTTTTTATTTGCTTGTATCTTTGGACCTTTATTTCGATTGATTCTATGTATTACAATCCAAAAGTCAAAACAAGACAAAAACAAGTTTTCATTTTTCTTTACTTTTCTTAATTTTTAGTAACATGAAAGACGCACGATCGTACCAGGATAGACGTACGAACGTATCATGGAAATGCCCATATAATGATGTTAAAATAAATACATATTTGACATGCCGTAGCGAATTCTTTCTTAGTTTTTCGACGTTTAAGCAAAGTGAAACATGACATTCGGCTTTATAAAACACTCGAGTAATCAGGTATACAAATAAAATTTTTTGAAGGCTATCATTCTTGTTATGGAGACCTCCCACAACCAAAAGCTATCTATGCCACTGCTTTTGACTTGTGTCAACAGCTAAGCGACAACTTTTTCTTGTTCACAATTGCGAACCTGCGTAAAATAGACAGAATTCACTCTTTGCGTAAAGTTTCCGGTATAATAAAAAATATTTAATTTTTTAAGATTGCAAAATGTCAGCAGCATGCTGCAATAATATATTCTTAGAAACAATTTGATATACAAATTTTCTCGTCAAGTTTGAATTTATCAACATAAATTCAAGCAAAATAAATTATTGACATGCGTCAGCCAAAGGCCATACAAATCGGTTAATATAATATTGGTTTATAACTATAAGCAATCACGGCTGCAATGTGGGAAAGAATAATGCACGCGAAGGGAAGCTTTTACAGTTTTTGATCATACAGTTTGAGCCGTTATCTTTAACATATTTGTTAGCCCATTGTCTTAACAATGATATGGATCTTATGTGTGAATGCGTGCTGCTGGAATGCAGAGCATTTACATACTAATGTGACTTTTAGCCAGAAATAACATTTTCGCATCGATTCATAATCAAAAAGTCTTCATATGCAAATATTTCATCTGCCAAATCAAATTAGTTCTGTGTTTCAATAGAGAGACCTAACATGTAGTTTTCTCAAAGGGGATTTGTATAATTATTGAAAGGGAACATTGATTAAATGCCGTATGAAGGCATATGGGAAATAATATGATACTTAATTGCTAAGCTGAAGACTTTTATTTGTTAAGCAATAATAGAAAAATATACTGAAGCGTAACGAATTTGCAATTAACTTTGCAACAACAAACCATCAATTAAGAACAAGTAAATAATTTGATAAAACAATATATACCATTGAATCGGTCATTTCAACAACCTCATAAGTCACACAATTAGAGTTTTTTAGGAATCAATAAAAACTGTTTCATGCACAAATTAACGAGTTTTAAAGGACTATTTTACGCTTAATTAAGTATTTAAGTTGTAAAAAATTAAAATATTGAAAAACCTTCACAGTTCATCTTTATAAATAAAAATGAAATGGTGTTCGTTTGATTCCGATGCACTCATAAACGGCTCAACCGATTTGGATGGACTTTTCTTTATTTTGTTGATATTTATGCGAGGATGGTTTGTACAAAAAAGTTAATTGCCACACCCTCTTCTACCGCCCACAAATCAATAAAAATATTATATTTCAGACGTTTTTGGTCGTATAAGACTGAAATTTGGTAATTAAGTTTGTATGCTTACCGTCAGCAACTGTACTAAAAATGGGCGTGGTGCTTAAGAAATCTAAACGGTTCAACGGATTTTGTTTAACTTAAAACGTGTATTACTTGGATCCTAGGTTAGGTTATTGCATACTTAGTTTTAACCACGCCCCCTTTAACCGCCCACAAATTAATAAAAATGCAATATTTCCGGCTGTTTCGATTTTATGAGACTATAATTTCGTAGTTTAGTTTGTATGGTTACTTTCGGCAATTGCACCAAAAATGGGTTTCCACGCAATCTTTTACCACCCACAAATCAATGAAAATGGTATATTTCATGCGGTTTTGTTCATATAAGACTGAAATTTGGTAATTAAGTTTGTATGCTTACCGTCGGCAACTTTACTAAAAATGGGCGCGGTGGCACTATAAATACGCTCACTTTTAAGAAATCATTAAGACTCCAAAACTTCTGGGTTGATTGCGCTGAAATATGGCAGTAAATTGTTTTCGAGAACGAGATGGTTTACGGGAAACCGTTTGCCACACCCCCTTTTACCGCCCACAAATAAAAAGTATGTTTGCTGGAACATTCGTCGCAAAGCCGCGGACCACTGCGTCCTGCTAGTTAATATTAATGAAAAAAACCTGAAAAAGTGTTCTTGCCTTATGCTGTTTTAGCAAAAAATAGGATTAGTAGTATATAATTTAACCAAAACAATCGTTGTAATAATATTTTTTTTGCTTATTATTGACGATTACACTTAAAAATGAACTTATTAACAGTGTTGTGACATTTTACTTTGGAAAGTAATATGTTGCTAATTACATACTACCGACTCTAAAGAAATAATATTATATTACTTGTTTCTTGAAAATTTGAGTAATTAGTTACTAACTACTATATTACTTTTTTGCTAAGAATTAAAAGAAATAAAAGACAGAGTACAAAAACCAAAATTTTCTCGTTTTTTAATACATATACAATTACATATACTGTCCATCATAAGGAAGAGTGCGGCATCTTGCATGAAAATCAAAAATGATTTTTTTGTATTTTCCTTATTTGTCAGCCAACCTCTTTAAGGTTATAAAATAATAATCGTGAATTTGTGGAACCAAGTCTAAATATTATAATCTTAATTTCTGTATCTTCTCAAAATTTAGGTATCATTTCATGACACAAAGCAATATCTACAGAAACATAGTCAAAAATGCTGTATCTTCATGTAGATGCCACACTTTGCCTTTGTTTTTTATTTGTTTTTCATAAACACAATTTTTTTTAGTCATATAAAATAAAGTTTTAGTAAAATTAATTTTTCCATTAGTTAATTGTAAATAAATATTATACATTCGGTTTTACCCTATTAATATAGATCATACATATCGGTAAGATGGTTTATAGACGTTTTGATTAAAAATAAGCAAACTTTTTTCTCTCTAGATGCGAACAATGATGTATATTTTTTAATTCTTTCCAATTGCCTGAATTCGAAGAAGAAACAAGCAAAAAGCGGCAACGACAGTGTTTTATGGCACAGTTTTTGCATTATTGGCACTTGATTTAATTAATCAGACGAACTAAATTTTTTCAGTTATTTCATCCCTTGTTTATGAAATATTGACTTATTATTTTTAGGCGTTTTGCTGAGGATTATCAAGAATGTAGATGCCGCACTCCTCCTTATGACGTCAGTATAGTTTAATAAAACTATTTATTTTATATTTCATAAGCTCAAATATTTTTGTATACATTTTTACATTTTTAAAAGAAGAAGCTTCATTTTGAGTCATAAAAAAGCACACAAACGATAGGCAAGACACGAGAAGCAACACTATTTTGCATAGAAAAGTCTATTGCTTCTTGTGTCTTGCTCACCGTTAGTGTGCTTTTTCGTCATACGAAATGAAGGGGTTAATTTAATTAAAGATATGATATTATATCTTAAAAGTGGCGAGTTTTCAAAAAATGTATCACTCAATTTATTTCTTCGTTTACGAACAACGTGAAAACGAAGGTAAGAATAGGTAATTTGAATTAATCGCAAATTATGTTAATTTCTGTGTTTTGACGTAGAATTACAATGCGTCTTACAGCGCGGTTTGAATGGTTGAATGTTTTTGGGGGACATTTTAAGGTATACATGGAGCCCTTAATATTCATCGTACGAAGATAAAATTTATGCCACATTTTTGTATGAGAAAATCATTAGTTGCTGCTGGCGTTCCTATGCCTGTTGCTTTAGTTCGTGCCGAAATCTCGAACGCTTGTTGTTGGTTGCATAGAATCGTTTTAAGAATTTCTCAGTGTTTTACAAGAAATGTTTACGTACATATATGCTTGCACTGCTTAAAAGCTTTAAGCCGGTACTTATAGAAGGTATGCACGCATTAAAGCATCTGACGTTTAAGTTGAGAACAAATGAGCTTATGGGGTTACGCTCATACAAAGCATGCGCGCATGAAGCATCAATATGCATACTTGAAGTTGGCAAACTTTCAACCTTTTTCAAGCAGCAAGGCATTGACGGGCAATGCAGAGCATTTAATTGGTCATTTGCTTCATGCGGCATTATTAAAAAAGCCATTATCCATAAAATATCTTCACAGTCCATTTCTTAAATTTATTTTCATCGCTTTTCAATTTCGTACAACAAAACAAACCAATTTTAACAGACAACATGTGTTTTAAATGTTCCGGCCTTTTCAGTCTGCTGGCAGACTCCAATTAGTTAGGGTAGCATCGCTTTGTCCGCCTGATACATATGTACTGTTGTGAATTAATCACAAACGAAGCAAATAACCAGTGCATATTTGTAGGCACTACCTTTTGTGCCATACAACAACCTTGAATTTTTAAATTCAAGGCCAATGCCAAGTCCAAGTGCGACTGCATGAAAGTGCAGTATCAGCATTAATGCACAAAACCGTTTAAGCTATGGCGCGTGCCATAACTTAAACGGTAACAAGCGAGCAGCTTAAATAGCAAGTAATATCGCCAGTATGTTTAATGTGCTTAATGCTTGAAAATTCGATGCTGTATATAGAAAGTTTTTTGGGAGTTTAGTTTGGTTAAACAAACGAGTTGAGTCCAACTCAAGATTGATTTTGGGGGAAACATTTTTTGGGAATTGAATTATGTTAGTAGGACCCACGTGGGTCCTGCTAAAAATAATAATTGATGGTGGTTCCATCTTCCGCCACCTCTCGGCAAAGAGGATGGCAGGGATAAATGTTTATTAATATAATGGGTTAAGTCTCGTTTATCACCTTTTGAGTTTATGATTTCAAACGTGGTTTGAATTCATAGAATTTTTATTATTAATTACGTTCTTTGTCGACATAATTTTACTACGTGGTGTCTGAAGGACTTTACCTGTCAATTACGAAGCAGATGCAGAAGATTTACCTGGCGGCGGATTTCTGTGGATATGGAAATACAGGTGTAAATAAAGTAACTCACCGTGGAAGAACATCGGTCAGCACCAAGGAGATTCGAAACGTGATGAATTTTAAACGGAAAGTTGCGATTTGTAAATTTTAAAAAAAAATTTTGTTAATATTTATTGCGTCGAATAAATGAATATATGAACAAAAAACTATTATTTTTAACTAACTGGGCTTACGGGAGAATTGATTGAATAAAGAATACTTCGGCTTAGTGCGTTTGAAAGGGAACGCGGTAATTGTACCATGTTTTTCTCTAAATGGATCACACTAGTGACATAGAGAGAAGGTATCTAGATCTTCTAGGAGAATCGAACAGGTTTTTGGAAAAATTGTGGGTCCCAGCAAAATTGGTTATATCAAAGATAGTTCCGCTTTCCTGCAGTCTAATACGGTGGGGAAAAAGTTGACAAAGGTAGAAGAGGCAGACATAGTGTTTGATTTCGTAGATAAATATCACGAGCACAAGAGTACGGCTCAAGCAAGGATATTTGAGGAGTATAATAGAGATTTTGCGGCTCTGAGAACAAATTTAGGCGAGGTGCAACAACTAAGAATAGGAGACCAAGGTGCAGCAGAAGAGCTAGATTTGGAAAACGAAAGATTGCGAGATCTGTTGCAAAGAGAAGGCGTATAGACAGGGTTAGTAGAAAAGTTAATTGTCCAACAGGCTTGAGTAGATTTTGAGACAGACAACCAAGCAAATGCTAGGATTAGGGAATTACAGATTCAAAATAGGCATTTGCAGGAAGAATTGAAATTGGCAACAGAAATTCATTGCATCAAAAAGGGGCAACAGACGTGGAGACAAAAGAAGGGGGACATATCGACGAGAAAATAGAAATAAAAAATAGTACAATGAATCTAAACGCAATAGCTAAGACCGTGAATAATCTGGTCCCATTATTCTCGGGAACCGACTCGCCAACGGAAGCTTACTGGTTCATTCAAGGCTGCGATCTTGCAATAAGAGCGTTTAATGCTAGTGAGTTACCACGCGTTATAGACTGTGTTGAGATTACACGGGGATGCTTTTGATTTCTGCAGAGGAAGACAATTTGCCAATATTGAGGAATTTTACCTATTAATTAAATCCAATTATCTAAGGGAAATAACTTACAATTCAGTTCTAATGGAATTGTCGAAATGTGTTCAAGAGCCAGGGGAAAAATTACAAGCATATGCAAGAAGGTTAAGTTCGATAAAAGCAAGAGGGAAGGATTGCATAGGAAAAGAGGCAGGTTTGTTGGGTCAATTAAATAAGGCGGTGGTGACAGCCTTTAGGGTGGGATTGAATGACCCAAGCTTAAACCCAGTTGTGTTGACTATGGAGGGCAAGAATTTAGCCGAGTTAGTGACTAAGGTGGCCGAAATAGATTATATGTTGAGGAGCGCAGGTCAATATGGATCCGGGGTCACACCGCGGAAATAGGTTTATGCGCAAGTGGACGAATCAAGGAATGTTGACAGGCAGGTTAGCCAAGATCGAGGGGATATAGATAGATTCTATCCAAATAATAGTAGTAGAAAGCAAAGTTTGCCGGACAAAGATGCTAGAACCCGAATTAAATTTTCGTTCTGTGGGAAATTGGGACATACCAGGTATGAGTGTCTTGCAAGGAATAACTCTCCATACTGCGAAAAATGCCAGTAGTATGGTCATTTAAAAGGGTGGAATTGTGCCCAAGAATTCAGGCCTAGAAATAGACAAATGCAAGAGAAGAGATTTGAAAGTAAAAATAATAGAGGAGTCAATACGGTAAGCCCATTCAGAGATAATGGGGGGCAGAATTTCGGTAGGGAGCAAAGACCGGTAATGCAATGCAAATGGTGTAATAGAATAGGACACACGGAAGGGGATTGTTACGCAAAAAGAAATCAGGGTTACAGACAGGGAAACTTCCAAGGGCCGAGCAAAGGCCATTAAGCTGGGAACCCCGAAAGAAGCGAGTAACACGGCCTTTAAGGGCAGTAACAGAGAATTCGACGTCTGAAAAGATTGTGAATATCTCTACATCTAAGCCAAAAGAGAGTGTAGTAACAGAGAATTTGACATCCGAAGATATTGTAAAACTCTGTACACCTCACTCAGTGGAAGTAAAGGACGAGTTGACCCCTAAAGAAATTATAAACGTTTGTATATCCAAGGCAGTAGAGGTGGGGTATATCTAAGCTAGGAGAAGGTAAGTATAGCTCAGAGTTAGAGGAAACAAATGAGTTGTTGAAAATAACAACAAAAAATTTTTGTTATAACATGATAACTATCATGGAAATTATTGTGCATGTGATTAGTATGATAAATGTGGGAGAAACATTAAGAAGGATAAAAGAAACAGTGGAGAATAAGAAGATAAAGGCTATCGAGATACTTAAAATGGTAATAGGAAAATTCAAAGAGACGTTCAGCAATAAAATAAAAATGTGTAAAGAAAATAAGCCAAGTTGTTGCTGGCACAGAAATCTGTCCATGCAGGAGAGTAAGAGGGGTGCATGTTTTGTTCACGTCTCCAAAGTGAATGATGTGTTTGTAGAAATTCCTTGCAAGAATTTTATAATAATTATATAATAATTGTAGATTCCGGAGCAGACACGAGTTTGGTTATACAAAGTGCGTTAGAAACAATCGAAAATAGAAGCAAAGAAATAAAAGATTAAAGTGGAGCGTTCGGAGGCTACATCAAGACATTGGGTGCGTTAAAAATTTCATATAGCGGAGTTGAGAATCTATGTTTTAAGTTACACGTGGTGGCACTAGAAGAAGGATTACCTGCAGATGGAATACTAGGAAGAGATAATTTGTGGAACAGAATTATAATAAACACAAGGGAAAAAGTGGTCACAATGTATGACAACATGGGAAAAATAATTACATTGCTACAGTTGAAACAAGAAAAAGAGTTGAGAGAAGATAAACTTTAATTAATTATAATGAAGAAATAAAGATTAAAGCGCGAAGCGCACAAATAATAAGAATAAAAGTGAACATAAAAATTCCGGTAGTAGTAGTACATAAACAAGAAATTGAGCCAGGAGTTTATTTAAGATTAAATTAAAACATAGTTAACAATACAGCATGCGTAACAGTTTTGAATGCGACGGAAAGGGATACGACCATACCGAGATATTATAAACTAGAATTTTCGAATTGTAATATGTATAAAACAGATAATCACACAATATACAGCGTAAGGGAACATAACGTAAGAGAAAGAATTAAAAAATGAACAGAAAAATTAAATTGGACACAAATTTAAATACAGAGCAACGATCTTCAATAGAGAATATATTAACTTCATACCATGATATTTTCCTGGAATAAACTTAATTTAATACTTCATAACCTGATGTTAATTGTTCAGAAATATCTCACTCCAAAAATTTACGAGGGTCGTTCAAAAAATAAGTTACCTCCAAATTGTGACTTTGATCACTTAAAACACCATGAAGAGTCATTCCAAGGACAACATTGTTTATGGAAAAAAATTGTCTTTTTCTTGTGCATAAAAATGTTTATAGAATATAATAGCGTAAAACTGTTATTTAAAGAGTAATTAAGCCAAGTACCACTTTTGGACCGTTTTTGGTCTTTTTTCCACTACCGGCGTCCAGTTTTTATTGCAAATCTTATTTTTTAGCTTCAATCTAACGGAAAATGGACGGGGAGCGAAGAAAATCAGAAAAAGGCAGATTCCATATATCTCGTGGGTGCTCTAATGAATATGAATAAATAGAATTCAATACAATAAATAAAGTAAAATGGTGTACAAATAATGTAAAGAAATAATGATTTTAGGATTTAAAAAAAAAAAATAATAAATAAGACAAGAAAATATTAGAAACTATATAGATATAATGGATATATTTTAAGAACTAAATAGCTAAATATAAAATACATCAAATAAGCGAAGAAACACAGCTAACCACGAAAAAAATTATTGTTAGGTTTTTAACAATAATTTTTTCTTTTTCGAAGGGCGGAGGTATGTTGTGAATTAATCACAAACGAAGCCAATAACAAGAGGCGAATAGGGGGCGAACCTTCACATGGCAACGTGTCTGACCGCCTCAACCTGGCGAGGCCAGCATTATCCATGTCGAAATCGTCTCAAGTCGACTCAAACCTCCACGTGGTGTTCCCTGGGCAACGGCAAACTGGCATCCGTCAGTTTGACGGCTAATTTGAGCGGCGGGTCGCTCCATAGACCTTAAACATGGAATGTGGGCAGGGTTTGGGTCCCGCCACATTACTACTGCCCAATGAAAACTAAACCAGCCTCGGATAAGAACCCCAATTACGTTGACGACCACCGCAATCGAAAAACGGGCAATGATTTACGGATACGCACTTGGAATATCCGAACCCTTTATAGGGAAAGTGCCATTATCCAACTGGCGGAATCCCTCAAAACAATAAAGGCTGACATCACCGCCATCCAGGAAATGCGATAGAAAGGGCAAGGCTCTAAACAAGCAACAAGCAACTCTAAACAAGCTCTAAACAAGCACACTGTGATATCTACTCGTGGTTCCCGGTTCACACCTGTGAACGAAAGATTGGCCACGATCCGCATCAAGGCTAAATTTTTCTCCATCAGCCTTATTTGCGCGCACGCCCCGACGAAGGAAAAGGACGAAGCCGTCAAAGAAGCTTCTACGCTAGTCTTGAGGACGTATACGACCACCTTCTGGTCCATGACGTGAAAATAGTCCTCGGCGATTTTAATGCGAAAGTTGGAAGGGAAGGCATCTTTGGCCCCACTGTCGGTCAGTTCAGTCTTCATGAGACATCCACGAACAACGGTGTAAGACTGATCGACTTCGCCGCGGCGCGAAACATGGTAGTTAGTAGCACCAGATTTAAGCACCTTGACATCCACAAGGCCACCTGGCTATCCCCGGATCAAAAAACGTGAAACCAAATTGATCATGTTGTAATCGATGGAAGGCATACCTCTAGTGTTCTAGATGTGCGTACATTTCGGGGGGGTCAACATTGACTCCGACCATTATCTTGTTGCAGCCAAGATCCGCATGCGACTATGCAATGCGAAGAACATACGCACAGTAATGCAACGGAAGCTAGATGTCGCTAAGCTGCAATTACAACGGACTGACGAAGCCTACTCCGCTCAACTCTCGGTTAAGCTCAACCAACCAACCTCTGGACCCGACGATACCGGCGGACTTTGGGCGCATATATCCCACTCCATACGCGCTGCCGCTGAAGAAGTCATTGGTTTCCGGCGCCCGCAACCTCGGAACCAATGGTACGATCAGGAGTGTCTCATCGCGACAGCAGTAAAAAACGCCTCATATAAAAAAACGCTGCAGTCAGGTGCAACGCGAGCCGTGCGAGAAAACTACCGCGAAAAGAGGAAGGAAGAGAGGCGCCTTTTCAGACGAAAGAAAAGAGAGCAGGAAAAGCGTGAGCGTGAGGAACTAGAGGTATACCAGGGCAAGAAGGATGCACGAAAATTCTGTCAATAGGTTAAGCGTCTAACCCAAGGTTTCAAGCCCGGGGTATCCACTTTAGATAGAAAGACGAAAATGGAGATCTGAATTCGGATACGCAGTGTGTGCTGAGATTGTGGAGACGGCACTTCTCTAATTTACTTACTGGTGACGATTCTACCAATGCCGCCCATGGAGAGCGCAATTCAGAGCCACCAATCAACGATGGTGGAGTGGAAGTACCACCACCTAGCCATGAAGAGGTTCAAGTTGCTATTTAACGACTCAAAAACAATATAGCAGCGGGTGCTGACGGCCTGTCAGCTGAATTATTTAGACCCGGCGGCGATGAATTGATAAGGCGCATGCATCAGCTCATCAGCAAAATATGGCTAGAAGAAAGCATGCCCGACGATTGGAACCTCAGCGTACTGTGCCCTATACAACTCCGCCAGGCTTGCGCCTGCCTGTCCCAAGCCAGGATAAAGGAGGAGGGTTGTTTGTGGGACTCGTCCTGCAAATGTAAAAACTGAAAGGGCCAACCAAGAGCTCGGGGTAGCGCCCATCTTGGTAGGAGGTCATATTCGGTATATCGATATGAAACAAGCCTGCGAAGGTAAAGCAATTGACCTTAAAACTTTTTAGTACGGGGACAGTCTTTACCCGTCAGATGGGGTAGACCCTATCTATTCACCGCATGGAGACCTTAATTCGGCTGGAACTATGGTTGTGAAGTGTTGGCATGCGTGCATAAAAGTGTCAACTCTTCGGCTTTCCGAAGTGTTGCTTGTCAAGAGTTTGACCCGCACCCTCAAACTGGCACGGCAGTCACTGAGGGAAGTGTTGACATGTTTGCAAAACTAAGGGTTCTCATACTGAGCACGGCAGTCCCTGAGAACAATGGCCATACTCTATGTCTGGATGTTGAAATCTGAAAGGCCAGAGTAAGAGTGGCATTTCCAAAGGTCCTCCAAAGTAGGTACCGGTCATGCGCAATAACTTCCAGCTGAGTCGGCAACTGCAAATTGTTAGACTAGCCTTTAAGTGCTCATTGAGCACAGTCATGTATAAAAACGCACTTTTTCGTAATTGCATTTCTGTATTCTTGGTCTTTTTGCGGGGATATTGTGGATCCTCTTTTGACGGGATCGAGTTGCTCAGATGACTGTCGTGGGCTGGCCCTTCGGGGAGTCTCGTTGTGATTGTGTGAGGGCTACACAGGTCTAGATTGACCGGCGGGGTCACGCAATGTTACGACCGGGCTGGCATATCTGTCTTAATATGCAAGAGATTGGGTAGGTCTCGTCTCCACCAGTAGATGGATGGAATTGTCGCTACGGAAGTCTAAACTGGTACTACTATTACGGGCAGTATGTAATTTATTACATAATGCTCCTAATCAGCAGGGCACTGGGTGATGCTTTGTGTTTGTGAAGCAGCTTCCATGTTCGTGTTGCCACACCGGATGCCCCGTATGTTTTACTTGTTTAAAACATTTACCGGATCGTATTGTAGTACAACACAAAGTTCATGGTTGTCTGTTTCATGAACTATTACCCTAGGTTTTGGATAACCCAAGTTGCTTAAGCCTTACGGCAGGTGCACTTGATAATCTAAGAATCGTCTGTGCCCTATACTTAAGAAAGGAGACCCAACAATCTGCGCAAGTTATAGAGGTATCAGTCTTGTTTCCATCCCATATAAGGTTCTCTCAAGCGTACTGTGTGAAAGATTAATGCCGGTTACAAAAACACTGATTGGACCTTATCAGTGTTGCTTTCGACCTGGTAAGTCCACCATAGGCCAGATTTTCACGCTACGACAGATCCTGGAGAAACCCACGAAAATCAAATTGACACACACCATCTCTTTGTCGATTTTAAAGCTGCGTTTGATAGCCCGAGAAGGGATTGCCTATACGCAATAATGTCTGAGTTCGGTATACCTGCAAAGTTGATTAGACTTTGCAGAATGACGTTGAGCAACACACGCAGCTCCGTCAAGGTAGAAAATGACCTCTCTGAAACCTTCAATACCGAAAGAGGTTTCAGGCAAGGCGATCCACTGTCTTGCGATCTCTTTAACATCATTATGGAGGGGATCGTACGAAAGGCCGGTGTGCATCTCAATGGCACCATTTTCTACAAAGGTGTCCAGCTTCTTGCGTACGCTGATGATATTGATATTTTTGGCAGAACCAAGAGCGATGTTACCGTTGCTTTCGCAGCTATCGAAAAGGAATCAGCCAAAGTGGGTTTGACGACAAATGACGGTAAAACAAAGTATATGCTGTCTACAAACAAGGGAGCGCGGCGTTTAGACTCCCAAGTTTCATCCGGCAGCTTCTCCCGATCGACAAAACTAACACTCTACAAGACGCTCGTTCTACCTGTGCTGCTTTTGGCGCTGAGGCATGGGTAGTTCCGCAAACTGACGCAGCCGCTCTGGGGGTGTTCGAGAGAAAAGTTCTTCGCAAAATCTTCGGTCCTGTTCGAGTCGGCGATGACGATCGCATCCAAATGAACCACGAGCTGTATGAGCTCTACGATGACATTGACGTAGCTCGGCGTATAACTGTGCAGCGACTACGCTGGCTGGGTCATGTCCATCGTATGAACGACGAAGCTCCAGCGAAAAAGGTGCTCGAGGCGAGGGTCGCTGGTCAACGACGACGAGGGAGACCATGCCTCCGATGGATGGACCAGGCAGAGGAAGCCCTAACCGCATTTGGTGTATCCGATTGGAGAAGGCGCGCGCAAAGCAGAGGCGCCTGGCGAGAGCTGATGAGGTCGGCCGAAAAACGGACACGGGTTGTTACGACCACTTAAAGTAAGTAAGTAAGAAGCAAATAACAACTGCATATTTGAAGGCATTACCTTTTGTGCCATACAACAACCTTGAATTTTTAAATTCAAGGCCAATGTTAAGTCCAAGTGCGGCTGCATGAAAGTGCAGTATCAGCATTAATGCACAAAACCATTTAAGCTATGACGAGTGCCATAACTTAAACGGTAACAAGCGAGCAGCTTAAATAGCAAGTAAAATCGCCAGTATGTTTTTGCCATGGCCATGAGAAATAAACTGAAACCTTTGTGCCTTCTGCACCGAGAACAAAATGCGTCGACAGCATTTTAAATTAATAATATTTTATTGTTGTTATTACATGCATTCAGTTATGGTAATTTAAATTAATAATTTTATATTGTTGTAATTGCATGCATATAGCATTATAGTATTTTTTTGCTGCAATTAACAATTGGACAATAATTGAAACAAAGGAGTTCCGCCTTTGGGAATCTAAAAGTATGATAAACAAAGTGCAATACGATAATTTTACATATGTTAAACCTAAGAATGTTCCGGGTAATTTTAATGTTACGAGGAAATGTTTTGTTAAATTGAAATTATGAAACTGAACCATTGTAAAGTATTGCGCAATTAAATAAGTGTTAAGTATAGCAAATTAATCGATTAGCTAGACTTAAGTATGTAACAAAATTAATAAGAAGAAGCGAGCCCAGATGTGTTACAAATATCTGGTCTCTGCTTAATAAAGAGTCAGTTGAAAGTTAATCAACGAGAGTACTAAATAAAAATTGTGAGTTTTCATTGCAGTAAGTTGTCTAGTTTGATTCCAGCTCTGACGACCGACGCAAACTGAAGATCCTGCACCAGGCAATGGTTGGTGAGTATACCAGCAGTTAACTCGATTAAATGACTCGACGTTGGGTAACTGGTTCCAAGTGACAGGTGCCCACCAGAAACTCGGCTCAGGTGTATCGCCTGTACCCACCCATTATAACAGGACACGGCCAGAAACCATATTCATCCAAATTAGGAAGTTTAGGCCACGATTAAGGACCTACGGGTATCCTCACAGGGAGGATCCCAACAATACAGAAAGTAAGAAGTTGCAATACGAAGAAGCAATGCATAGTTCGTTATGGTTGAGTCTGAGATAACCGGCTAATTTGTTGGCCTTTTGTATTTAAGTTGGGAAAAACAAAATAAATTCTACATTATTATTGACTTTTCCATAAAGCTATACATGTCCTTTCTAGTCTCCTAAATATTTTTTCCAAAAATGGTTTTTTTCTTCAAAAAACTGTCTACCAAGTGCATCAATATTATTACCCTGGCTGTCCCTAACACTACTCTCACTTAAAACCTTAAAAATTTGTAAAAGATGTAGTATATAATTATTTAATAAAATTAGTGTATAATAAAAAATAATATTAAAAGATTTCTTTTTTTTTCCATTAACTCTTATAATTTTTTATCAATACATATTTGTATGGGTAATTATTCATTGTCCCTGAAGTTACACATCATTCCCTGTAAAATCTTATATTCGTTAAAATTCAAAATTTCAAAGCATTGTTGATTTCCAAGAATTCATATATTGAGAAAACATTATGCCGCGTTTCCATGTGATCTTCTATTATCTTCTAGTATCACATTTTTTGTAAGAAAGAAATAGCATGTGAGCCCTACTTTATGGCATTGATGAACGTGAGTGTGAAACAGGCATACCTTAATTGGAAAATAAAGAAAATCAAATCAGGTCAAGGGGTATGATTTAAAATAAATAAACATTCTTGGTTTTTCTAACCATCGCGTGGCTAAGCAATTAATGCAGATGATTTCCCGACTCGGGAGTATGCAATCTAGAGTTGAGTAGAGTAGAGCATCAGTGATTTTTTTCATTAATTTGGTGCTTGGTAGATTCACCAAAACTTATTTTTTAAAACTTTTTTTTTTATATTTTTTTTCGTGTGTATTTCACTGATGCTGCTGCAGTTGTGGCACACGAATTGGATTACCTGTAACACCTGATGCTGTCTGCACAATAATAATTATATAAAACAATTTAGGGTACGTAGACAAGAAGTTATTTCAATAAGCACGTCTTGCAATCACTAATCTTGTAGAAATTGATAAATTTATGATTTGTTTACATATTTTGCAAATGTCAAATTTTTATAGGAAAAAGTACATATATGCATCTCGCTCTTTATAGCATGTGTTTTGTGATATGGGATAATATAAGATACTGAAAGATCACATGGAAACGCGGCATTATGCATACTGCGTAAGCATGTAGATTTTTTACCAACAATATTAGTGGAATGTGGTCAGTCGATTTTTGTTATTCATTCCGAGCCCTCACACTTTCATTGGGCATACCCCTGTGTGGTTTTAAAAGGAAATTCAATACTTTTTTATAATCCTGTACGTTTTTTTTAAAGAAAATTTCGAGTCTTAAAATCTTAATCATGTAAATTTTGTAAAGGTAAGTACTTAAATTGTTGTTTTGGAGACTTTTGTAGATATTCTTCATTCCCCTTCATTGGCCATCATTCCACGACCAAAAATATACACAGGGGAATGACGGTCAATATAGGAATGACTAGGAATTCGCTTAAAAAATAAGAAATGTATGTGTACCTTCGATAACTGAGTAGCTTTTCTTAAAAGAATTAAAGCTACCTATTTAAAATACTAAATTTTGCCAACAACTTCATTGCCACAAATGAGGTCGAAATTGGCTCGTAATATCAGAATTAATCTTACATATGTTTATATTTGATGTCTCAAAAGCGCAGCGCTACTACATATAGGCCATTATATAAATTAAAAATCGTTTTACGAAAATTTTTCAGTAACTGCTTGTGTTTTTGTTATTAATACATATTTGTAGGAATTGCAGTAATACGAATGAAATATTTGCATTCATATATGTATTTCTTTCGTTTTTGTTGTTTTTGTTTTTGTTAATCTTCAGCAAGATAAATACAATAAATACTACATAAATAATACAAAAAATTATATAACTACTATGCATGTTTACATTTCATGAACAAATTCATGATCAAATATATTAAACAAAAAATTCTGCGTCCACATTTACGATACTATCGAAACTGTGTCGTTTTTTTACATACGATGCAAAAAGGATAGATAAACAAACCAGAATAGATTTTGAACAGCATAAGGTTATCATGAGATACAAAAGAAAAATTTTAAGATTATATTGATTAAAAAATTATAACAAAGTAATATGTCATAATTAACTACACTCTAAAAAGTTTTGGTTAAAATTTACTACATTAGTTGTACACCGTGAAAAAAAGCAATAGGTAAATCACCTAAGTTGGCTTGGGTAAAGAGGATTGTATGGGAATTATAAACTTATGCTTATTCACCTAAGCAATTTATTGTTTCATACATTGCTTTGAAAGCGCATACTTCGATACCTTGCCAAAAAAAAAAAATATTGGATTCACCTAAGCCCAAAATCCAAAAATACAAAATTAAAAAACTAGCATGTCTGGCTTAAGCATAGTTTTGAGCTATTTTCTGCAAAAAAAAAGAAAAAAAACAGCTGGGTCATTAGACACACGAGAGAAGGATAGATTTGATAATTTAATGGTTTTTTTTTTAATAAAACCACTTTTAAATTCAAAAATAACGTAACGTAAATTAAAAAACAAATGTTGATATTCACACCATTAAATTTTATTACATTTCATCAACAAAAAGAAAAGAAAAAATAAAAAGAAATTCTTTCCCCGCCGGGCGGCATCGAACCTGGAACTTTTGGTGCCAGTCCATCGCTCTACCCTCTGATCCAAGCAACCTTGCTACTAATTGCTGTCATAACTGCAGCTACGTTAACAGATGCTTTATTAACAAATGCAGTATGTCGCAGTATTCTGTTGATAACCATACAACAAAAATCTTTTAATAGATTATCAGCGGCATAGCTTCAGTTGTAAATAGTATTGAATAACTCACTCCGCGTAACGAAGGAGTTTGTCTTAATGCGTAGTGTAGTGACTTTATACACAGTGGTATCGGTTGGTTGTGGTTCGAATCGGCATGCGAAGGTAAAATTTTTGTATTTGAATTTAATTTAATGTTCTTGTTATAATAGACGTCAATCAGCAAGAAAAGCCGAGAAGTCAGCCGATTTCAGTCAAGCAAATCACAAAAAGAGAGGCGGCAGCTTCAAAAAAAAAAAAAGGAAAATAAAAATGACCAAGACCCGAAAAAAAGTAGTTAAATTTTTGAAATTCAAGTTTTTTTTTAAAAGTAGTGTATAAAAAATTACCAAATACTTGGTTTATTTATCACCCAAATAAAAATTGGCAAGTCAACATGTACAACTTAGGCGTTTTGATGAAGTACTTGGGAGGCTGAAAACTGCCAAGGCCATCTTATAAATTATACTAGGTTTTTTCAATTTAACATAAGCCTTTATCTCGGTGTAGGTAACATCTTAGCTACTATAACTGTAATAAATTTACACATCTTTATAAAATTCAACATGTGTTGTGAACTATTGGTATGTAGTAAAATTCAACAATTTTTATTTAATTTTGCTAGAAATATATGGTAATATTTAAGCTTTAATACAGGTATTGTAGTAAACTTAAATATTAGTTGTTGAATGTTGCTTTAATTTTTATAATATAAACTAATAATATTCAACAGCTTTTGTTTAGTTTTACTACAATAATGTAGTAATATAAAAATGACTACAGCTTATATAGCAATATTTTACATGTGCTTTGCAATTAAAACTGAAGAAGGCTTTGACTTATTTTATGATTGATTTAATTTTAGACAAGAATTAAAAAACACACAAATCTGAATCAAGTCAATTCTACCAAGAAAATATATAAATTTGTCGTTACAGTTAGAGAAATAAAACCGAGCATTTCTAAAATCAATTTTAAAGATTTATTAAGCACGTCTAGCACTCACATTCCAACATAAATATTGAGTATTTTACAAGACAAAAATATTTACAATCTTCTCTAAAAATTAAAGCACGTATTTATCACAATTTTTGTAATTAGAGAAGCGGATAACGGAGAACTGAATAACAAGCTGTTTACTTGCTCATAATGAAACTTAAATAAAAAGAAGGTGCAAATATGTGAATTGATGATGAAGATTCAACACACATATGTCTATTGTATATTGCTAATAGTTATATGATCAAAAATAGTTTAATATTGATATTGCAGCAAAATTCAACATATTTTACTTAAGTTTGCTAAAGCTTATATATAATTTTAAACATTGAAAATTTACAACGAAACTTGTGGTTAAATTACACTCCAGTTGAATTTTGAACAAAAAATTAATTTGTATTTATTTATTTTTTAAAGTGTAGCAAAAAAGTAATAATATTACAAGATGTTATTACTTACGCTGTCAGTTATAAGAAATATCACCGAATTAGGGAAAAAGTAAAATATATTACTAATATATTATATTACTAATATATCACCACTTCAAAACACTGTAATTACATCACGACACTGCTTATTCACATTTCACTTGTGTTAATTTGTCATGTTTTAATATCTTAAAGTTACATAATCATGTTCTATATCATTGTCATCTGGATAATCTTCAGTTCGCCAGCTAAAAGTGCTATTATAAAGTGGCATAAGCTGTTCCAGAATGCTACCCTGAACTTGCTTTAAATTGTCTATTTTTCTACTATTGATGAGCACTGTTTGCGAATGTAAACTAATCTTTGTTAATTAAATTTTTTAACTTAGGACAGCCTTCTGTACAGCGGCTGATTTGCATTAGTTTTTTATGTGGGAGTGCTTCTCACTCCCTCTCTTTTTATATGTATATAATCTTTATATGTATTAATCTTAAAGTTCGGCCTCAGCCAATTAAAGATTTGTAAGTTAATCGTTTTTGTACAAGCGAAGATCAACGTGGTTTCAATTTCGACGGAAGTATTATTTCAGCCGTTTTCCATTTTTTTGTAATACAGAAGTGTTTGAAAAAAAATATTAAAATCAATTTATAATTTTCATTTGGATCCTTTTTATCCTTTTTATCCTTTGGATCCGTTTTTGATACATAAACGCGTTTTCGCTTACAAAAAAAAAAAACAAAGCCTACCTCGGTTCGGGAGAATACGCGATTCGCTCTCTTTTTTATATTTTTCTTGAAGTGTGATTGTTTTCATATATCGGCGCCTAAATTTGGAAAAAAAAATTTTTTTAATCGTATTTTCGCGGTAAATTGTAAAAAAAGGTGTTTAAATTTGCAGTGCGAGTTTTTGCGTTCAGCTAAAAAAGTGTACAAAGTTAAACCGCTTTTTTTGCCCAACAACAATTTTTCGAGAGTTGTTTTTTTCGTGTGTGTGTTGTGTTTTACGCTAACTGCAATGCATTTTTTGCACTCCACTTTGTCTCGCATTCGATCAAAGCTGAGACAGCAGCTTCTGCTTAAAATTTACTAACTTTGGACCAAGTGGGACTGTTCTTCCAAGCTTAACTCTTGCGCTCACGCAGCACTGAGAGTATTAGGAAAACAGCACTGTGGGTCAGCAGCTACAAATAAACAATCAAAAAAAATTTTGTCGAAAAATGGTGATTATTTATATTATAAATTTCAACATTTATTATAAAGGGTGGTTAAATTTTAAGGGCCGATTCTGATTTTGAATAAAACACAAATCATTTACGAAATTATTGCCATTTCTTTTTATTATGATAATATTTGTATGGTTCAATTATGAATGGAACAAAATATCGGCCAAATGGCCGCCGTGACCTCCGCGGCACACCTCCATCCGATGGTCCAAATTTTTGATGACGCGGAGGCATAAGTGCGGTTATATGCCGTTAATGTGCCGAATTATCTCATTCTTTAGCTCTTGAATTGTTGCTGGCTTATCGACGTACACCTTTTCTTTCAAATAACCCCAAAGAAAGAAGTCCAACGGTGTAAAATCACATGATCTTGGCGGCCAATTGACATCGCCACCACGTGCGATAACACGGCCATTGAATTTGTCGCGCAAAAGAGCCATTGTTTCGTTAGCTGTGTGGCAAGTGGCACCGTCCTGTTGAAACTACATATCGTCCACATCCATATCTTCCAATTCGGGCCATAAAAAGTTCGTTATCATCTCACGATAGCGAACACCATTCACAGTAACTGCCTGACGGCTCTTCAGCCACACTACCGAGAACAGCAGCAATATTTTCTGCAGTACGAGCTGTACAAGCCTGCACTGGTGCTTTCACATCTCCTACAGACCCGGTTTGGTCAAATTTTTGCACGATTTTTCCGATTGTACGCACACTTGGACGATTAAATTGATCGAAAAAATCACGAAGTGCACAATATGCATTTTTATTTGAATGCCCATTTTCATAATAAGCCTGAATAACTTTAACGCTTTGCTCGATTGTGTGTCTTTCCATGGTTCAAATTGAGTTAGTCCGAAATTGAGAAATGTCAAATGAAATGCAGAAAAAAATTTGACGTTTAGGTGTGGTTCACATTTTACCTTCAGTTCAATAAAATTGTTGAAATGTATTGTAATTTTTTTATAATCTCGTTTAATTATAATAAAATAAAAAAAAGCCGCATTAAAAATATTAATTTGTACAAATTGCAGTATGTAGTTTTTTTCCCACTTACCTCCAAACAGCAATTTAGTTGGTGTGCCCAACTTTAGAAGTCGGCAAAAACTACTGCTTAAAAATAACCAACATTGACTGCGTGTCTCAGCTGAACTCTCGCGTTAGCGCAGCACTGAGAGCACAAGAATATTGCACAGTGGGTCAGCAGCGCACAATTAACAATAAAAAAAATGTGCACAGTGGGACGGAGTTGCATATTTTTTAGTCAATTTTTTTTTTCATATTCAAATTTCAATTAGTTTATACATCGAGACATTGTTTATTTAGGAAATTTTTTTTTGGTTAAATAATACTAAAGTATATACATAAATTGTATTTGAATAATTAAAATCAAAAATAAAAATATATACTCCAAATACTTAATAGAATTAAATTAAGTATGACTCTTATATTAAACGAATCAAAAACAAAGTATTTTTTTTTTGATATATTGATTTTGAAATTTGAATTTGAATTCTTTTCAAAAATTTTACAAAAAAAAAAGAGAACAAATATAGAACAATTTAATTTTGTTTTCATAACAACAATATTAGTACCAGAATAAAAACCAAGCAAACAATGGCGCATTTTAAAAAATTTATTCAGGCGTCTGACGCCATTTTTGAGTTTGAAACAGACTTTAATGCTGTTCAAGCTCATGATGTATTTTCATTAGCCTTTCAAAGTTATGGAAAAAAGTCAAAGCGCATTACGAAGTTTGCCTAGATTAGTTCAATGATAAAACTGAGCTTGAGGAAATCGAGGCAATAAAAAAGAAGCATCGCAGCTGGTAACAAATCTACATAAGGGTAGACGTACATTAAGGGTACGTACATAAGGGTAGACGTACGTAAGGGTAGACATTTTAGAGCTTTCTCAAACAAATCCATTTGAGCAAGCCACTGCTTCAGATATACAAATAGCGCTTGGTCACAGGATGCATGTGCCACCTTGCGATACACAGGTCTTCACCGGTGCCTACGTCTCTTGGCCGTTATAGATTGCGAGAAAATCGCCATTGACAAATGACGGCTATGCCCAAGCTGGGCACGATTTATCTGACATATACGAAAACAAACGTATCCTTGTTAATAGCCAGCTAAAAATTTTATTTAATTTGCCCAATGTGCCAATTGACCAAACTTCAAAAGCTTCAATGTAAAATAAATAATTGCATTTATGCACTACACTTGCAAAAACTTGAAACTGATAATAGGTTAACTAAACTAAACTAAACTGAAGTTCCCAGGTGGGCAGATCTCGATTCTTATCTCATACACTGGTTTCAAACATTTGAAGCCGTATCAGATATTCACAGCGGTAGCAGTTCGATATCCCAGCAAATATCTTTGACATCAACCTCCAATCACTCTACTTCACGATCACATCAGAGCAGCGTACCTGGAAAAAGGGTAAATAATTACCAATTACAAATTTTCCAGGCAAATTGTAGGCTCTGTACCTCAGAACAGCATGGTCTACGTTCGTGCCCAACTTTTCTGAGAATGGATGCCAAAAAAAGACTAACACTTGTCCGCAAACACAACTTTTGCATCAAGTGCTTATCCAGCGAGAATCAGGTCCAAGATTGCAAGAGTCAGTAGACATGCGTGATGTGTAAGCAACGTCACAATACTCTCCTGCATCTCGATTCAAATTTAGCTTCAGCTCCTGCTTCGAGTGTTGACTCAAGCAGTTCGAATTTGTGTTCAAATTTTACGGGCTCAAATACCCAATCACATTCAGCCCAAATACAGTCCACTTCGAATGATATACAATCAGGCTTCTCTTCAAGTACAAAAAATGTTTTACGACGGTGTGTCACCAAGGAACAGCGTACACGACCAGAGCTCTAATTGACTCCGGCTCAGAAGGTTCGTTTGTCTCAGAAAGATTGCAACTTTTAAAGCTACCCACTAGAGCTGTGAATGCACAGGTTTCGGGACTTAACAATGCAGTGTCAGAGCAAGTCTCAAGGACTTGCGATATTTTTCTTAGCTCACCTAAGGTTAGGCAATTCCAATGCTGCATTGATCCTTCTTTATGCAAAAATTTACCGGACTTGCAATTGGATGATCCGCATTTCTTTAGAAGCGATCAAATAGATGTACTCATCGGTGGTGATGTGTACTTTCCATTATTCTTGATGGAATTCAACGAAATGTGCTTGGGTCACACTTAGCCCAAGAAACGGTATTTGGCTAGATATTTACAGGCCCTATTTCAAATAGCGGCATTTCTAGTTTTACGACATGCCTCTCGTTTTATAACGAAATTGCGATCGATCAGCAGATCGCACGTTTTTGGGAGTTCGAGGAACTTCCAAAGTAGCAATTGATAACGAAGTCTGATCAGTTGTGCGAGGAAAACTACCAAAAAACTACCAAACGTGAGGCTCAAGGAAGGTATATAGTTACCTTACCTTACAAGAATTCTTTTCCAGATAAAACTAGATTAGGATTCTCTCGAAGCATCTCCTTTAAGCAATTCATTAGAGGTGAACTTCGATTGACAAAAAATCCTGACCTCAAGTCACAGTATGATGAAGTGCTTCAAGAGTATTTAAAGCTGGATCACATGAAGAAAGTGTCGCCACCAAGCTCAAGAGTTCTCCATTTCACTACTATTTACGGCACCACGCGGTATTAAAACCAAAGAGTACTACAACGAAGCTTCGTGACATATTTAATGCATCGAGTGTATCCACAAATGGTGCCATTTTAAACGACGCCTTGCACGCAGGACCTGTTCTCCAAGCAAATTTAACACTTTTGATCCTAAAATAGCGATTCTTTAAAAACGTATTCAATGGTGACATCCAACAAATATACCGCCAGATACTTGTTGATCCTAAGCACACTTCTTACCAACGAATCCCTCATAGAAATTCTCCTAATGAGGACATTCAGTATTTCAAATTAAAACTGTGACTTTTAGGGTAAATTGTGCACCATACCTAGCCATTAGAACCATGCTTCGCTTGGCAGATTATGTGCAGACCCAATTTCCTCTTGCTGCCCAAATCTTGAGAAATTTTCTATATTTCGATGATGATCTGGCTGGAGCCCATGATGTAGATGGTGCAGTTGAAGCTAAAAGTCAGCTGGCATCTGCACTATCAACAGCGAACCATCCGAGAATTTTAGCACGTTTACCCACTGAGCATCTTTTGATAGAAAACTTCCTCAAGTTAGAAGACGCCAGCTGCGCTAAGGCTTTGGGAGTGCGATGGAATGCCACTTCAGATTTGTTTTATTTTTCTGCACAGCGCCTAGAAATTAAGTCTCCCTACACAAAACGTGAAGTCCTCTCAATAATAGTGCAACTTTTTGATCCTGCAGGATGGCTGGCTCCTATTGTGGAACAGCAAAAATCCTTATGCAGCGTTTCTTGTTAGATAATATTGATTGGAATGAGGACAGAACCGCTTCAAGTTTCCAGTCATGGCAAACCTTTCTGACGGATTACGAGCACATAAATGATATCCGCATACCACTTTATGTCGACTTTTCACCTTGTTATGATGTAGACTTTCATGCATTTTCTGATGCCTCAGAAAAGGCCTATGCAGCGTCGATATACATCCGCGTGAAGCAAAATTATTGTACTCTTACTCATTTGTTTTATGCAAAAACGAAGGTTGTACCAGCCAAGACATCGTCTTGAGTTATGTGGTGCCGTTCGCTGATATGGTCGATACTCTCTTATCACATATCGATAAATTCTTTTGCTGGACAGACATAAATTCTTTTGCTGGACAGACTCAACAATAGTCCTCGCCTGGCTTTGTAAGCCACCGTGTTCTTGACTACATTTGTGGCCAATAAGTTTACAAAAATATCTGGAAGGATCGGTGTCAGGAACTGATTTCATGTAGAATCACATGAAAATCCAGCTGACTTAGCTACACGCGGAGTCACGTCCCAAGATCTTGCGATGAGCCATCTTGGCTTCACGTGAGCGCTCTTCCTGGCAAACATCTTCTTAGCCTACTGATGTAGATACTCCGCTCGAACGTAAATCCGTCAGCGTTATTTTCGCCTACTTCTCAGAATATGATGATGCATTAGAGCGATTCTCCTCTTTGTCGCGTGCGTTAAGAGTACTAAGTTACGTTTTTCGTTTCTTCTACCGCACTTATCCACTGTTTCGTGCGTCTTTTTGTACAAAATCGACATGTCTTGATAATGCGGATATAAAAGCAGTAAAGACTCTTCTAATGCTATTGTGTCAAAAAATCAGTTTTCTAGCTGATTACCATCATTTGGACACCAAGCAACCAATCAAAGAGTTCCTTACCCGCTTTGAATCCATTTTTACATTTCGATAATTTATTGCGTGTTGGCGTGCGGCTTGCCTCCTCACCGAACTTATCGTTTGATGAAAGACATCCAATTATGTTACCATGCATTTGTAATTTTTCTCGCCTTTTGGTACCGTTCATCCATGAAATCTCACTTCATGGTGGGAATCAACTAATGTTTCGGTTGATCCGATTATTTTCCGCAATATTGGATTTCCCGTGCTAGAAACTTGATTAAGACTAAAACAGTTGAGGACACAAATCATGGCGGCTCTTCCGCTAGAAAGAACCGTTATATTTCGGCCATTCTCATCAACTGGCATTGACTTTGCCGGCCCATTTTGCATAAAGAGCTACATTGGTAGATCTTGTCGAATAAGCAAAGGCTATGTGTGCCTATTTATTTGCTTTTCCGCTAAAGCAGTTCACTTGTAAGCCACAAGTGATTTATCAACCGCTACCTTCTTAGCAGCGTTTTCGCAATTCGTCGCCCGACGCGGCTGCCCAGCAAATATATATTCCGATAACGGCCGAGTTGTAAGCCGCAACAACTCCAAGTTGGCACCGATGTGCCGTGTATGCTCGCTTGATCATAACCTTTCAGCGTATCCGAAGTTTCTGGCGATGAATCTGCAGGAGCGGTTGAGAGCAGTACTGATGCATTTCTACTGCTCCAACTGCCTCTCAGCATCACACATGCTAAAGAAGTGCAGCAGCCCTCATCGGTGTCGTCATTTGCGTTCTCGAGTGCGCATCGGCAGATTGCATTCTCGTAGACCTCGCGTCAAGCGCTCCAAAGCCAAGCGACCACAGTCGATTGACCAACCAGCGTCCTCGGCAAGGGACTCTTTCCCGCAGTGGTCCACCTCCTCTACAAGACCACAGTCGCATGCACCAACCGCGTCTGTGACTAGGGACCGTTTCCCAAAGTGGTCTCTAGCTCAACCATTATCTCGGTCGATAGCACCACAAGCGTCTTCGGCTAGGGACAACTTACCACAGCGATCGCCACATGAACGGCCGCCACTGGCGCCCTTTCAACAACTCGTTTCGCTGCTCCCCACTGTCATGGTACGTACGGTCTCCAGATGTCTGTGTAGGGAAGAGCAATCCTAAATACATGTCTTCCGCAGACGCTTATCGCCCAAGAGCTCGTCGCCATGTGGAAGCTGCCCATTCATCGCGTTGACGGCTGCGAAATGTGCACCTTGGTCCTGCATGGCCAGTACGGCGCCAATCAAAGAATTGAGACGACAGCTAGGGTCGAGCGGCGGTTGAAGGTCGTCACTCAATCGAGGGATCTGGGCGAACGGATTCAGCAAAATTTTCCCGAACATCAACTTAGCCGATCCGCTCTTCTACCGATCATCGCCCGTTTATATACGCCTGGATATCGAAGTTTACTCCCACATCATGCAGCCTGGCAGCCTGCCGACAGCCGTAGGCATGCCGTTTGCCCAAAGCTCCATCTTCGGGTGGATTTTGACCGAACAAGGGGTCTGGTAGTTGCAGTCATGCAAGGCGGTCGGCATGTTTACGAATGTAAGCTAATCTTTGTTAATTAAATTTTTTAACTTAGGACAGCCCTGTACCTTCTTCTATGTATAAAATCTTTATATGTATTAATCTTAAAGTTCGGCCTCAGCCAAATAAAGATTTGTAAGTTAATTTTTTTTGTACAAGCGAAGATCAACGTGGTTTCAATATCGTCGGAAGTATTATTTCAGCCTTTTTCCATTTTTTTTGTAATACAGAAGTGTTTTTTGTGGTGGCCGTGGCGTAGTGGTTAGAGTGTGTGACTCTTACGCCAGAGAACCCAGGATCGAATCCTTCATCCGACACAGAAAGTTTTTTCAATTGAATTAATTTTTCTGTTCGGCCGTCACCTCTCTGCAGAAAATGGCAAACCTTAGAGAGTAAAAACTACCATGAAAAGCTTCTTGAGAACATAAGCCGTTCGGAGTCGGCGTAAAACATGTAGGTCCAGTTCTCGATCATTTGTGTGCAAACATTTCACATCACACACAACACAATTGATCATAAGAAGCTCGGTCAAAGTCCTTTCAAGGGCTGAAATGGCCATTTCGTTTCTTTTTCGTTGTGTTTTAAAGAAAATATTAAAGTCATTTAATATTTGTACTTTAATATTTTGGCACTTTGAAATCATAAGCCTTGGCTGCCGAAAGTGAAACAGAAGTTGTCAGTTTTTTTATTAATATGAATGAATGTTTAATCAATCCATCAATATTTTTCTCGGCTAAGACAGTGCCGTTTTTATCTGGATCATGTATGTCAAGGCGCGAAAGATACTTTTTGTTTTTTTGGGACTTTTTTCCATAAGATTCCAGAAGATTCCATAAGAGATGTGAACATTTTTAAAGCAATCAGAACAATGAAATGCAAGCCTGCATAATTGTACCATGACTACTCCCCATATCTAGTAGTGCGTGCAAAAACCTCTTAACTCTTCGTTGCATGACATTGCACATATGCAATATTGAGTTCGCGTACATCTGGGAACTAGCCTATTTAAAATTTTGCTGCTATTATTACTTTATTTATCTCTTTTAAGTTTAATCTTTCAATTCATAGAGCAGTTTGGCGTAGTTTGTTTGTTACGTGTGCATAAATCTTAATTTTTTGAAAAAATTCTGTTAATTTATTTGAATTTTGTAAAATATTGCATAAGCTTACCAAAATATAAGTACGATAAGAACTAAAATTACTTATGTGTTGTTATTTTGCATATATGCAATTACGTGCAATGGGTGGATTCCTTCACAGGGCGTAGCAACACCAAAATACGATCAAAGAAATTGTATATGCGCCTCTTTTATCACTTGGTAGACACAGCCTTGTTCAATGCTTGGTTTTTATGCAAACGCGCTGAAATACAAAAAGGCAACATTGTCAGCAAAACACTAGCAGATTTTCGATTGAAAGTAGGAGAAACTCTTTGCAAAATCGGAAAAAAATTCAAATAAATAAAATTAATAATAAACGAGATCGGAAGAAATAACTTAGTTTATTCAAACAATTTTTTATTCAAATAATTCTTCATTTTAGAGGAAGCATCCAAGAAGGGAGGCGGCTGTGGCAAACTGGTTGAGGTGCCTGCCTTGTATGCGACAGAACCCAGGTTCAAATCCTATCTGACACAGAAAGTTCTTTCAATTGAATCAATTTCTCTGTTCGGCCGTCACCTCCCTGCAGACAATGGCAAGCCTCGGAGAGTAAAAACAGCTATGAAAAGCTTCTCGAGAACGTCAGCCGTCGGTGTAGGCATACAGTTTGTAGGTTCAGTTCTCGATCATTTGTGTTCAAAAATTTTCACAACACGCACAACACAATTGATCATAAGAAGCTCGGCTAAGGTCCTTTCAAGGGCTGAAATGGCCATTTCGTTCGTTATCCAAGAAGTTTTCCAATTCCTCAAAACGAAGTTCGACTTGGTCACATGGCCGTATGAGTAGATAATCGCATAGATACTTTTGTAAAATTCGAAAAATGTAACAGGTTTATTTTTTAAAAAGACCATAAATTGTTTTAAAAAATTGCATACTCAATTATTTTCCTTATATGTACATAATTAAGATTTTTTTTTTTAGAACTTTAAGAAAAATGAAGTATCATCAATTTCTTTATATTTATTTTTAGTTCATTACCATCCAAAAAAATCTCGAAAATACGAAAAAAATTGTAAGGCAATTTCAATTAAAATTTCCATGAATTTGCTTTACTTAACCTGAAACATGAATAAAGTGCAAACAAATTTTTATTTGCAAGGAATTAAATCGTGTATGCAATGAACGTTTTTTACGCGGTATTATTTGAAGAGAAAGGAATGCATTGATTTACGTGGCTTATACCCACAATACGCATCTACCTTTAAGAAATCCTTTTCAGCAAAAAAACCATGTTGGAATAAAATGTGACTTAAGAGGTCTTTGAAATGATCTATCCAATTATGGGTATTACAATATATGGGTATTGATATAAACTAAAAAGTTTTGATTCTCCTTAAGGCTCTTTTTTGAAAAAAATTATGACATTCAAATATTTTTGTTACGACATAACATAAGTCGGCCAATTTAACATAACATAGCCAGAGCGAATAGTTTTTCGAAATTTTTTTCTTCATCGCTTCTTCTCCTCTTTATAACACTATTCTGTTAAAATTGGATGAAAAATTGGGGAGATTACGATAACTGGGGCGCCACAATTTGACAATGGATTCGTGAAGTACTTTAAATAAAAATAAGAATTTCCGAAGGAAAAATAGATAAATCGATTGGTTTTCGAGTTATCGATGTTTTAAGATACATTTATTTTTATTTGATCTTCTTAGAAAACTGGCAATAGTTTTTTTACTACATAACTAATATTGATGATTGATAACATTTTAAAGACTATAAAATAAGATTTTCGATAATTTAAAAATAAATAAAATCCGTTATGTTTTACGAATTTTATAGCTATTTGTATGTAAAAGTAAACTTTTTTGTTTCATAAACCATTATTTTCTTTAAAAATACCTAAATTACTATGGTTAACGAAAAGTAGATTCTTAAAGCTTACAAATTTTTTCCTTCATTTGGTATATAATATATCACGTATTCCGTCTAGCGTATTTGGTAATGAAGATAAACTTTAGCGTTTATTTGGTAAATTTAAATGCAGTTTTCTTTAAATTAAAATTTAGTTTAATCGATTTATAAAAAAAAAAACGAAATGGTCATTTCAGCCCTTGAAAGGACTTTGACCGAGCTTCTTATGATCAATTGTGTGTGTGTCTTGTGAAATGTTTGAACACAAATGATCGAGAACCGAACTTAAATGTTTAATGCCGAAATTATCTAGATAATTAGTAGATAATTACTACTAGGTTGCGAACGGAGGACACCAAAAACGCCGCATTTTTAGTTAATTTAAAAAACTCAATAAATCAGCGAAATGTGTTAAAAGTTCATGAAACATTTTATTTGTATGAGAAGTTTAATAGTATACTGCCGTCATAAGGAAGAGAACACTTTTTAAATTTCTCAGGAAAGTGCCTTAAAAATAAAAAGTTAATAGATCATGGACAAGGGATGGAATAATTATAAAAATTTAGTTTGTCAGGATATTTAAATAATACACTGTATTAATTATAAAGGATTTTTAATGAACTTACCAATAATGCAAAAACTGTGACATAAAATACTGTAGTTGATGCTATTTGCTTGCTTCTTCTTCAAATTCAGGCAATTGAAAAATTTTAAAAAGCCGTATCTACATTACTTTTAGGGTAAAACCGAATGTACAATATTTATTTACAATCAATTAATTACAAAATTTCTTTTACGCAAAATTTATTTTGTATGACTCAAAAAAAAATTTGTTTATAAAAAACAATAAAAAACAGAGTCAAAGTGTAGATACGGCATTTTTGACTCTGTTTCTGTAGATACTGCGTTTTATCATGGAATGATACCTAAATTTTGTGTAGATACGACAACTATGATCAAAATATTTAGATCAAAATATTTATTTAGACTTGAGGCCAAAAATTCGTGATTTTTATTTTATAATCCTAAATAGGTTGGATAACAAATAAGGAAAATACAATAAAATCAATTTTGATTTTCATGCTAGAAGCCGCACTATTCCTTATGACGGCAGTATAGACTTTAATATTGTATTTTAAATAAATTCAAAATTATATAAATTATATAAATTATATAAATTAAATTATATAGAGAAATTATAAAAATTAAAATTTCGGTTGCGTACGATGTCCCCAATGCTTGTGTATTTGGACATGTAAGAAAAAAGAGATATTCAAAGTTTTCACACTGTTTGGTTACGAAACAATTTTTTTTTATGTATTTTAAACCTTTAGTAGGCGATGACAAAATTGGCCATCACTCGATACGTCGAAGTGGTGTTGATTTTGTAGGTTAAAATATATTTTCGTTGCGTATTTTAAATAAAAAACCAACAGCTCTTTTTGGGTTAAAACCCGATAAAAAATTTATTTTTACTGATCGGTTATTAATAAAACTGGAACTTACGTGGTTCTATTAAACCAAAAAAAAAAAAAAACAAAAAATAAAAGAGTAGCTTTTCGAGTCTGAGGCTCACTTTTTACGGAATGCGTGATATATGATTAATTTGATGTTTTTGTAGGGTTTTTTGTTATAAAATGGTTTGCCCTTATACGGAATGTTGTTATTTCCAGCATATTTGCCAAAAAATGAAATTATGATGAATGGAAGAACATTACGAAAACTTGTTGCATCACTTTTATTTAACAACTGGGCTATTCACAGTTTAAACGTATATTAACAAAGCGTATTTATAGCATTTGTTATTTTTGAAACTGTTAGCACCTTAGTATGTGTTTGTCGTATTCAATGATTTTGCAACGCTGTTATAAAGGGTGGTTAAATTTTAAGGGCCGATGTTTAATGTGAACCACACCTTAAGTCAAGTTTTTTTCTCCATTTCATTTGTCATTTCTCAATTTCAGACTTACTCAATTTGAACCATGTAAAGATTCACAATCGAGCAACGCGTTAAAGTTATTCAGGCTTATTATGAAAATTTGCGCTCAAATCAAAATGCATATTGTGCACTTCGTGATTTTTTCGGTCAATTTAATCGTCCAAATGTGCGTATAATCGAAAAAATCATAAAGCTTGCACGCTCGTACAGCTCGTACTGCAGAAAATATTGCTGCTGTTCGCGATAGTGTGGCTGAATAGCCGTCCACCTCAACTCGTCGTCGTGCCCCACAATTGCACCTCTCACGCTCGTCGTTGATGAACATTATGCATAAAGACTTGCATTTACACGCGTACAAGGTGCAATTGTCTCAAGAACTAAAGCCTCTTGACCATTTCAAGCGTCGTCAACGGTCAGAATGGTGGCAAGAAATAGCAACAGTGGATGATCAATTTTCGAAGAAAATCATCTTCAGTGATGAGGCACATTTTCACCTCAGTGGATTCGTCAATAAGCAGAATTGCCGCATTTGGGCGAATGATAATCCAAGAGTGATTGTCGAAAAGCCAATGCACCCATAAAGAGTGACTGTTTGGTGCGGTTTATGGGCTGGCGGCATTATCGGCCCGTATTTTTTCCAAAATGAGGCCGGTCAGGCAGTTACTGTGAATGGTGTTCGCTATCGTCAGATGATAACGATCTTTTTATGGCCCGAATTGGAAGATATGAATGTGGACGATATGTGGTTTCAACAGTACGGTACCACTTGCCACACAGCTAAAGAAACAATGGCTCTTTTGCGCGACAAATTCAATGGCCGTGGTATATCACGTGGTGGCGATGTCAATTGGCCGCCAAGATCATTTGATTTGACACCGTTGGACTTCTTTCTTTGGGGTTATTTGAAAGAAAAGGTGTACGTCAATAAGCCAGCAACAATTTAAGAGCTAAATGATGAGATAATTCGGCACATTAACGGCATAGAACCTCACTTATGCCTCAGCGTCATCGAAAATTTGGACCATCTGATGGAGGTGTGCCGCCGAGGTCGCTGCGGCCATTTGGCCGATATTTTATTCCATGCATAATTGAACTATACAAATATTATCATAATAATAAGAAATGACAAAATTTCCTAAATAATTTGTATTTTATTCAAAATCAATATCGGCCCTTAAAATTTAACCACGCTTTATATGCTGTAGATAGGGCATAAAAATACGAGACAAAAAACACGTGCAAGGGCTACTTTTATCGACGCGTATTTGCGTTTGCATGCAAAACAACAACAAAGAAAAATACGCTTACGTACTTACTTACTTACTTAGTTGGTCGTAACAACCCGTGTCCGGGTTTCAACCGACCTCATCAGCTCTCGCCAGGCGCCTCTGCTTTTCGCGCGCCTTCTCCAATCGGATACACCAAGTGCGGTTAGGGCTTCCTCAGCCTGGTCCATCCATCGGAGGCATGGTCTTCCTCGTCGTCGTTGACCAGCGACCCTCGCCTCGAGCACCTTTTTCGCTGGAGCTTCGTCGTTCATACGATGGACATGACCAAGCCAGCGTAGTCGCTGCACAGTTATACGCCGAACTACGTCAATGTCATCGTAGAGCTCATACAGCTCGTGGTTCATTCGGATGCGATAGTCATCGCCGACTCGAACAGGACCGAAGATTTTGCGAAGAACTTTTCTCTCGAACACCCCCAGAGCGGCTGCGTCAGTTTGCGAAACTACCCATGGCTCAGCGCCATAAAGCAGCACAGGTAGAACGAGCGTCTTGTAGAGTGTTAGTTTTGTCGATCGAGAGAGAGCTCTGGAACTTAGTTGCTTACTGAGCCCGTAGTAGCACCTATTAGCAATTATTGTTCTTCGCTTTATCTCCAGGCTGATTTCGTTTTTGGTATTAATGGCGGTGCCAAGGTAAACGAACTCCTTGACTACTTCAAAGTTATAGCTGCCGGATGAAACGTATGAGTCTAAGCGCCGAGCTCCCTTGTTTGTAGACAGCATATATTTTGTTTTGCCCTCATTTATCGTCAAACCCACTTTGGCTGATTCCTTTTCGATAGCGGCGAAAGCAGCGGTAACATCTCTCTTGGTTCTGCCGACAATATCAATATCATCAGCGTACGCAAGGAGCTGGACGCCTTTGGTGCCATTACGATGCACACCGGCCTTTCGTACGATCCCCTCCATGATGATGTTAAAGAGATCGCAAGACAGTGGATCGCCTTGCCTGAAACCTCTTTCGGTATTGAAGGTTTCGGAGAGGTCATTTCCTACCTTGACGGAGCTGCGTGTGTTGCTCAACGTCATTCTGCAAAGTCTGATCAACTTTGCAGGTATACCGAACTCAGACATTGTTGCGTATAGGCAATCCCTTCGCGGGCTATCGAACGCAGCTTTAAAATCGACAAAGAGATGGTGTGTGTCAATTTGGTTTTCGTGGGATTTCTCCAGGATTTGTCGTAGCGTGAAAATCTGGTCTATGGTGGACTTACCAGGTCGAAAGCCACACTGATAAGGTCCAATCAGTGTTTTTGTAATCGGCTTTAATCTTTCACACAGTACGCTTGAGAGAACCTTATATGCGATGGAAATAAGACTGATACCTCTATAACTTGCGCAGATTGTTGGGTCTCCTTTCTTAAGTATAGGGCACAGTACGCTGAGGTTCCAATCGTCGGGCATGCTTTCCTCTACCCATATTTTGCTGATGAGCTGATGCATGCGCCTTATCAATTCATCGCCGCCGGCTTTAAACAATTCAGCTGACAGGCCGTCAGCACCCGCTGCTTTGTTGTTTTTGAGTCGTTGGATAGCAACTCGAACCTCATCATGGCTAGGTGGTGATACTTCCACTCCGTCATTGTTGATTGGTAGCTCTGCACTGTGCTCTCCATGGCCGGCATTGATACGCTTACGTAAGCTAGCGTAAAAATAACAAATCGTAAATTAAACAGGCCTGCGTACTTAAACTGTGAATAGCCTAAATATTTTTCTAGCTCGTATTTTGTTACACTCCATACATTTTTTCATTTCACAACTTAATTTTGACTGCATACTGTTATTTAAACTGTTTATTTATCACAAAAAAGTTTTCCGAATAAATATGAAAGCACTTGACCGCGCAGCTGGTGTTGGGGTCACCCTATTGGGCTTTTTATGTTTTTTGATAAAAAATAAATACCGTTACTTCTTTAATAAAACGGAAATTATGGTCAATTTCATCCCCACGTTATGAGTGTGTATTTAAAGCCATTTAACAAGTGTGATTGAATAGGTGTGCTTAGTACGTTGCGATATGGATTTTATTAATACACATCCTCTACTTCATTCGAAGCTTGAAAATGTTTCAATATTTTTTTCCTTTCATAGTATACTGGAAGCGAAAGAGAAGGCAATAGCTTTTGCAGAAGAAGTTGGGCTAATTCCAAATAAAACTTCTGTGCCTCCTGTGTGCTGCGAATTGCCGATGAAGATAGAAGAATCTTCTGAAAGGAAGCTGGGATGAAGATGGAGATGCTCTTCTTCTTCTTCTTAAAAAAAAAAAAAAGGGATCGAAAAGCTGCAGAAATACAGAGAACCCAAGCATAGGAACCATATTTGATGGAACTTCGTGCCGCATTTATGTTCGTGATGTGCTAGCCATGCTTTTTTGTTTTGTTTTAAAAATGCGAGTTCTTGATGCTTATAAACATTTAAAAACTAGTAAGAAATTGAGCTTCGGCAGGGTGATGAAGCTAAAATACCACCTGTGGCCATATTGGCCACGACAGACACGATGACATTCAGTTTTATGTATTAACGAAAGTTTTCCTATTTTAATGACGTAACTTTGTATGGGAGGTAGGCATGGTTTTGATCCGATTCGGCCAAATGTCATAGAGATGTTCATATTATTTATCAAAGCTTATGTGCAAAATTTCAAGACACATCTATAATTTTTGTGGAGTTTTAAGAGATCTTACGTTTAAAATAAAGCCATTTTGAATGGGACGTGGGCGTGGTCTTCATCTAATTTTTCCAAGTATCATAGTGATAGTCTATATTAAACATAAAAGTCTATGTGCAAAATTTCAAGACTTTTGTTTAATTTTAGCAGATTTTTAAGAGATTTTTCTTTTAAAATAAAGCCACTTTGTATGCGAGGTAGGCGTGGTTTTCATCCGATTCTACCAAATTTCATAACCAAGATTTTATAAAACTTACGTGCCAAATTTCAAGGCATTTCTTTCATCCTATTTGGCCCATTTCCGATCTTGATCTTCCTGTTTTAAAAATAAAATTATATTCTGAATTTTATCGCGATAGATTTAAAATGACGGCTGTAAACGTGTCTACAAACGGACAGACGGACACACGGAAATTGGAGCGTCTCTACGGTGATAGATTATTAAAGCTACTTAAGAGAAGTGGCAGAGTTGTTGCTTACCATGCTGAAATTCGTCTTGGTGGTGAAGGAAAGACAGTGCAGTTCGATGAGACGTTTTTATCAAATAGAAAGTATAATCGTGGTCGCATTACCGAACAAATGACGATAGTTGTTCTGGGGATCTATTGTAAGGAGGATGATACCGGGCTGTTTCTTAAGGTCAATTCCAAGAGTAAGGTTGAGGTTTGTCCTTACCTTAAAAAATACGTAGATCCGTCCACAAGTGTTGTATGCACTGATAGCACACAATATGTCGGTGTGGAAAAATTGTTCGGTTCGAACACGGTGCATCTGCAAACAAACCACAGCAAAAGAGAGTTTGTTCAAAGTGGTAATAGTAACATTACCATAAATCATTTGGAAAACCAAGAAAAAACTACTGAAAACTTTGATACTTTGCCGCAGATCACCAATAAATGAGTTCTATTTAAATCCGGTGTTTTCTTTTGTTATTTAATGTATTCCATTAATAACAAATTTAAGGAGTGCAAACTAAAGTTTTCGTGCAAACAAATTATAAGATATTTGCATTTAAAATATATTTTGCGAATCTTGTTTTAAAAATGCATAGAAAAAGACAGTTCATAAAAAGCATTGGCTATACATATAAACGCTAGTGTCCGACCTAATCTGAATTTTTTGCCGAAGCTGACGAAGACCGAAGCCGAATACTAACACAATTTTTTTAGACTAAAAAAGAAATTATAAAATTTAGTCCTTTTTTTGTGTGTGGCGGCCGTAGCGCAGTGGGTAGAGTGTGTGACCCATACGCCAAAGAACCCTAGTTGGATTCCCACCTGACACGGAAAGTTTTTTTAATTGAATTAATTTTTCTGTTCGGCCGTCACCTCTCTGCAGACAATGGCAAACCTCAGAGAGTAAAAACTGCCATTAAAAGCTTCTTGAGAACATAAGCCGTTCGGAGTCGGCATAAAGCTGGTAGGTCCAGTTCTCGATCATTTGTGTTCAAACATTTCATAACACACACAACACAATTGATCATAAGAGCACGGTGAAAGTTCTTTCAAGGGCTAAAATGGCCATTTTCGTTTTCGTTAGTTTTTATTCCTTTTTTCGATATTTATTAATTTCTTTGATGTTGATATTGAGTAAAAAATTTATTAAACTTCCCATTTATAAATCAGCAACGCAAGATTGAAAAAATGCAAGATCACGCCTTAACGTGATTTACTACTGCACATTAAGTTACAACATACCCGTGGTTTGAGCAAAGCATACTTTATTATAATCAGAGGTTGAGGCTTTTATGACTTTTTACCAAAAAGTATTTTTAATCTTCTTAGTCTTAAGAAACTTTTATTATAATAAAGTTATTCAATGTCAAGTCAATATTTTTTTGGAGTCAATAATCATGATTCATACAACTGGTCGTCATAATAGCTGAAAATGTTCTCAATAAGCTAGACTTTGTATCTAGATTTCTTAATTCTCGAATTTCTGCAACTTTTATATCAATAATTCGTGCATATGTGACTATTGGCAACCAAGCGCAATATGCTTATGAGCTGCTTGGTACCTGCATTTTAATAATAAGCAGTCAACCCCTTCGACAAAAGAAAAAAAATGTATCTATGGTCATACCAGTAACCCTGAAGATGCGGACGCTTGGGTTTTAGATTGCGCACGTTGTATTCTACAAAAAATAAAAAAGGATGCGCAAACGCATTAATACAAATACATACATAGGAATAACGCAATGAATGTGTGACCCATGTCAATTTAAATGGTCCCTTGGTTATAAATAACAGAAAAACTGTCTATTCAAATTTTTTGCCTTTACATTTTGATATTTTTTACGTTCTAGTATTATAGGGGTTAAAATTTTGTATGCATTAAATGCGAAAAGATGACCTGGTAACCGCTTGCGACCTTTAGTCAGATTCGTAAATACTTTTATATGGATATAGATTAGCTTTCATTTTGGGTTTTGAACCTTAAAGCATGTAGTTCACACAAAAAATAGCGGGGTTAAATTTATAGGAAGTTCAACCATCTGCCGGAACATGATATTTTTTATGAGGTATCGTGAGAAGTACTAAGGTTTTGCATCTATGCTTGAAAGGTGTTATGGCAAAAACAAAACTAGTTCATACGATTATTTTACACATAAACTAAAACAAGCAAAATGCTGAATTTGGTTGGCAAATATTATAAATTATTCTCATAGCTTAAATGAGGCAATGATTTAAACTTTTAACTAAGTTTTTTTATTAATTACGTTGTATTCCAGGTACAGGATGTTTTAAGTGCAATATGTGCTTTAGTCAAATTGTGTTTATTAACCGTACCATAATGTTAAAAAACCATTTAAATTTAAAGTTCTATGTTGAAACCACATTGGCGCAAAAAAACATTTTTTGCACATTGCAACTAGGCCCTTATCCAGGATTTTCCTTGGGAGAGATTTACAAGTCTGGCACTTACAAATTTCTTTTTTTATTTTTAGCACTTACATTTTTAGGAAAAACAGTGTTAAAACTCTGTGAACTGTAAAATATGGTTTTTGGTATTTTTTCCTCAAATTATTTATGGAAAGAGATTTATCGAAAATTTTACGCAAAAACTTGTCTTTTAGAATTTTAAAAACAACATCAGTTTTCATTATTTTTTAATAATTGATACAGTAAAACAAAAAATGTTTTGAATATTTGGCGTACATATTATACTATATAAGAATAAATTTCAGGAATTTCAAATGCAGTTTATGCAGTAAAAGGAGTGCATTTAATATACCAAACTTCTAGCTCAAGCTATCCGCAAAGTAACTTTTTTATCGAGACGTTTTCAATGGAATCAAATTTTAAAAAAAGGAAATCAACTAGTCCAAATCAGTTGGTTCAACACAGATTAATCGATTACACTACTCCATAAAATTACGAAAACTTTCACCACAACGAATGGCGATAACATTTTCTACAGTGAACTTTTCCATAGAATCCGAATATCGTAATGATTTTTTCGATCGACCCCAATTTTTTATGTAAATGGCAATATTAAAAAAATTCACTGATGAGAGCACATACTGCACATAAATAAATGCTTGTAAAAACTTCAGAAATTTTCAGATAATGAATTTTAATTAAAATGTGTGTAGTAGAGTCAGATAAAAATTTGAAAGTATTAAACGTGCCAAAGCATCAGTGATATGGCTATTATGATCGGAAATAGGTTTCATTTTCTAAAAATTTAGGTTTTTACAAGCATTTATGTGAAGTATGTGCTCTCAACAGCGGATTTTCTTAATTTTGCCATTTACATAAAAAATGGGACCAATCAAAAAAGATCATTACGATATTCGAAATCAATGGAAAATTTTACTATAGAAAATGTTATCGCCATTCATTGTGGAAAGCCTTGTTGAGTAGTATAATTTTTTGAAAAGTTGATATTATTGCTTAAGCTTGTTCAATACGTATATATCTGTGGTCACAAACCATAACAGCCTCACTCAAAATATCGTTAATGCGGAATGTTTTATTTTCCTTACATCGTCTGTTCCCCGGAAAGTAATGGAACTTAACTTTGCGCTATTTGAATATACGCGACAACTGGCGAAAAACCTTATTGATTCAAATTGAGTGATTTTTTTTTTTTAAAGCATATTTCACCTACTTGCATATCATCACTTCTGGTCTCAACACGCCGATTTTATACACTTCATACAGCCACTATTTTTACCATTAAATTGAAAAAAATCAGTTTACTAATAAGTGCAAAAATAAGAAAACGTTTCACTTACAACATAGAACTTTACATATTGTGAATTGCCTAAATATATGCTTATAATTTAAGCCTAAGAGGCGAATTTTTTAGCTTTTAAGTTAAATATCTCTTCGTCTCAATTTTTTCATCTTTTTAATTTAAAAATTATTCACACCTGAGGGACGTTTTTTTTAGATTTTTCAGTTTAATTCTTCAACTATTTTTTCTGAACGACTTCCATTAATTAAAATAATTTATATAAGGCAAATATGTGCGTATGCTTCGGCAGAGGACAAGGACGATGAGATCAAAGATACGAGTGTGTTGAAGACACTTACAAGCTCTGCCCCCGCCTCAACACAAAAATTGCGCTTGGTGACTTCAACGCTAAGGTGGGCAAGGAAAACATCTTTGGTCCAGTCGGAAACAGTCGGAAAGTTCAGCCTCCACGGAAACACATACGATAAGGAAATGAGGCTGATCGACTCCGCCGCAGCACGAAATATGGTAGTAAGTAACACTAAATACAAGCATTTCAATTGTCATAAGGCCCACTGGCTGTCCCCTGACAAAAAAGGCGCAATCAAATTGATCACGTTTTTATTCACGGAAGGCCCTCTTCCGGTGTATTAGATATACGCACGATCCGTGGAGCTAACATAGACTCGGATCATTATCTTGTCGCAGCTAAGATCCGTATACGTTTGTGCACAGCAAAGAATGCGCGCAACTCTACACAGAGAAAGCTAGATGTCGATAAGCTGCAATCAAAACGGACAGCCGAAGCCTTCGCCACTTGACTCTCACTTCTGCTTCAAGAAAACACTCCTCCAATCGACGATATATGCGCGCAGTGGGCACACATCTCTCACTCTATGCGTGCGGCTGCCGAAGAAGTTATTAGTATCTCGACGCCACTGCAGAGAAAGACGCCGCCTGTAAAGCCACCCTGCCGTCGGTTGTAATGCTGCTAAGAAGCGATACACAAAAAAGAAGAGGGACGAGAGACGTCTTTTCAGGCGGAAAAAAGAGAGGCAGAAAAGCGCGAGTGCGAGAAGATTGAAATGTATGACGACAGAAATGAGTCAATTTTCGGGACTTCGAAAATATAAGACGCCTGGCCGATGGTTTCAAAACCGGGGCCTCTTCTTGCAAGAATGAAAACGGGAATCTAGTGACACACATTCAGAGTACACTGACGTTATGTAGGGAACACTTTTCTAGTCTTCTGAATGGCAACGATGACAACAAATCTACCAATGAAGGTGATATCTCGGAAACCCTAATTATGGATTACCGTGTTGAAGTTCCGCTGCCCGACTATAATAAAGTGTTGACAGCCACAACACGTCTTAAAAATAACAAAGCCTGGGGGGGTGATGGTTTATTCGCTAAATTGTTTAAGAACGGAGGCGAAGCTCTGTTTAAATGCATTCACGAGCTTTAATGCAGAGTCCGGTCGTAAGAATGCATTCCAACCGATTGGAACCTCAGTGAATTCTGCCCAATATCAAGACAACCGATCCAACTATTTGCGCCAAGTACCGTGGTATAAGCTGCCTAAATATCGTATATAAGACCCTGTCGAGCGTAATATGCGAAAAACTGAAGCCCATCGTAAACCAACTGATTGGGCCTTATCAGTGTGGCTTCAGACCTGGAAAATCTACCACCGACCAGATATTCACGCTTCGACAAATCTTGGAAAAGACACTAGAGAAACAAATAGACACCCATCATCTTTTTGTCGATTACAAAGCCGCCTTCGAGAGTCTAATAAGGAATTACCTATATTCCAACATGTTTGAATTTGGTATTCCTCCAAAATTAATCCGTCTATGCAGGATAACACTTAGCAACACCAGCAGCGCAGTTAAAATCGGGAAGACCTCTCCCCCCATTTATTACCAAACGAGGTTTCAGACAAGGTGATTCCTTATCGTTACTTTTTAATCTAATTATGGAATAGATCATTCGAGCGGCTGATCTCAGCCAAAGCGGCACAATATTCTATAAGAGTGTTAGCTGCTAGCGTGTGCTGATGATATTGATATGATTGGTCATAACACACGCGAAGTCAGCGCAGCATCTCCATATTATAAAAAAGTCAAGTCGCATGGGTTTTTGCAGCGAACGCAGATAAGATGAAATATCTGGTGTCAACAAACAAACAGTCGTATTGGCACCCACGTCACTGTTGACAACACCTTCTTCGAGGTTGTGAACGACTTCGTCTACCCGGGATCCACCATTAACTCCACCAACGATATCAGTTAAAACGAACGATAAAAGGAAGGATAGCTCTTGCCAACAGGTGTTACTTTGGGCTCAGCAGGCAATTGAGAAGCAGAGCCCTCTCCCGACGAACAAAAATCAAACTTGGACGTTGAGCAGTTCTGACGAAAACACCTTGGCAGCGAGTACCGAATACGATGGAACGATAAGCAATATAAGCCAACATCGACATAGTAAAGTGCATAAAAATCGAGTGGCTTCGCTGGCTGGATCATGTTGAGCGGATGGACTACGACGCTCCAGAGAAGGAAATATTGGATTCGGTACCCAGCGGCGGTCAGCGCAGAAGAGGGCGACCGCATCTCCGTTGTAAGGACCAAGTAGAGGACAACCTGACAAAACTTGGAGCTTCCAACTGGCGCCAGCAAGCGCAAAACAGAAATGACTGTAGCAATTTCTTACACAAGGCGAAAACCAACTTACGGTTGTAAACGCCACCTAAGTAAGTAAGTATTTTGGCTGAGTTTTTCATCTATGCTAAGTTCAAAAATTTTATAAGACTAGGTGGCAAATTTTTCAAATTTAAAGTTCAATTTTTCAACTATTTATGTTGAGTTTTCCCACCATTTTTAGTGGAAAAATTATTTAAACTTCTGGAACAAATTTCCCAACTTATTTAATTTTTTGGCAACGCGATTTGTCATTGCTTAGTTGAAAAATTATTTGAACCCAAGGAACGAACCCTCTTTCTTTTAAGTTTACTTTGTCGACTACTTTTGCCAAATTTTTATCTTTATAAGGTTAAAAATATTATTAAAAAAAAAACTAATAGGGAATTACACCAGTTGCTTGGAAAAGACAACTTACTTGGTTATAAAATGTTTTCTTAAACTTAAATAATGCAATTTTCTACATAACAATTGTTTCTGTATGCGCGGTCTGATGCCTACCGTTATTCGAAATATTTGATTAAAATTGCAAAAACTTATCAATAAAGTTAATTTCATTACAGAAAATATAAAACGGTTTGTGCTGCTTGAAAACTTTTCTTGAAGCGAAAATTATTGTTTTGATGGTTTTTTCAATCAGGTTTGTAATGGTTTGGTGTCATAATCTTAACTTAAACTTACATTTTCTAAAATTTAAAAACCATGTGCAGTGTGTTTTATGTATGTTTGAATTAAAGTTTTAAGTTGTACTAAGTAGACATGGGTAACGTATCAAAAAATACTGCGCTGATATACTGATATACTGATATACTGATATACTGATATACTGATATACTGATATACTGATATACTGATATACTGATATACTGCTGATATACTGCGTATATTGCAAAAAGGCCAAAATTCAGATTTCCATTTTAGTTCGATTTAATTTATTAATAAATTGCGGATTTTTCCTAATTCAAACACTAAATTCCGAGGCTGTGCGACCTATAACTTCAAAGGGAGGTGGCATGCTCTTGTCTAATGCCTGCCCATTGGTTCGATCGGCACCAAACTCAAGTAAATCTCGAGACTTTGATACAGTTTCCCTAAACATTTCATAAAAATTTGTTTAGCTGTTTCGGAGTCTATACCAGACATACACGCCCACATACATACATAAATACATTAATTTTTATGCATATAGATAGATTATACACAACAAAAGTCTTGATAGATCTTGGTCTTGGTTGATAGCAATGATCACTCTTTTCATAGAATGCCTCAAAGAAATCTTCCTTTGAAAACGTTCTGGAAGCACTTCTGGAGAATGACCCAATTACATGCATATGTTGAAAGAATGCCTTCTGGGTATAAAAGTGGAAGGGATGGAATTCAACACTTTACCATCTTTTGGAAGCACTTTTTTGCTGGGATGTTAATCGCAATGGCACACAGACTTTATTGATTTCAGTTGGTTTTTTTGGGCCAATTTTAATGTGAATATATTTTTTAATTTTATAGAGTTGTTTGACCAATCCTTCTTAATTGCAATTTGTAAGTATAAAAAATAAAAATTCAATTTTGGCCCGACATTTCGTCACTTTTTTGGCGACATCTTCAGGGAAGATTTTTTTTATTTTTCTTTAAAAAGATTTTAAAAAAATTTCAATTTGTCTTCAAGGCAGATTTTTTTTATATAAAAGAAGCTTTTCTTTAAAAATATTTTCTAAGACAAAATTAATTTTTTTTTTGTATTTAAAAATTGCAATTAAGAAGGATTGATCAAACAACTCTATAAAATTAAAAAAAAAAAAATAATCGGCTCGGCGGAAATCGGCTCAGCTGTTCACATCTTTTTATTTTTTTTTTTTTAAACAAGGTGAGCGGGGCATGCTGACTTGGTAAACTGCAAATCTGCAAACTGCAAATCGATTAAGCGGTTCTCTTCTTGTTAAATTTTTCAGTATTATGAGCGTTTCTAAATAGTGTCATCTAAATGCAATCAGAATTGTTTGATTCATATTTTGTTCAAATCGATTCAGTGGTTCACTTCTAATTTTGTTTATCAATATTAGAAGGCTTAGCAGGTAGGCATAGAAAATTTTGTATTTAGTTTTTAGCAATTCTTAAAAAAATTCATTTTTAAGAATCACATATGTAAGCTTTATGCGAAGTAATTCCATGAAGCAACAGGTTGCCACAACAACAATGTTCTTTACAGAACAACCACCAGCAGATTAGACAGCTGTTTCGTTGGTCGCTTCACCAACTCATCAGTAACATTCTGTGACTCATGCGGTCCATTAACTTTAAAAATCTTATAAGCACACCTTCTGCTAAAACCAAAGCGGAATTGCAGTTGTGTGCTTTCCAATTTAAAAAGCAATGTTTTTCTACTACTTAGCATAAAGGTTCAAAAAATTGACTACATTAATTCTGCAAAGACTTGTTGTTGCGCTCTTTGTTTACTTCTTTTAACGATTCCATTCTTCTGCACCAACAATTCGTTGGTATTAAACCATAGAAGGCGTGAGAAGTTTTTTTTGAAAAAAAAGATGGCTCATCTTATTTTCAAAAAGATGACTCATCTTATTTTTTCTCCGTTATTGCGCTCTTTGTTTACTTCTTTTCACGATTCCATTCTTTGGCACCAACAATTAGTTGGTATTAAACCATAGAAGGCGTGAGAAGTTTTTTTGAAAAAAAGTAGACTCATCTTTTTGATGACTCAAACAAAATTTTGTTTGTCTCATCTAAGTCTTATACAAAACAATTTTATACCCTTTTCGTTCAAATCGGCTTCCTCGTTCTCGTGTTTTTTTATTTTCTCAATATAGGGGTGTGTTTTTTAAACCTTGTTTTTTAATAAAATAACATCGATTGCTGTTTTTGCGTTCAAGTCTCTTGAGTATTTCTTGATATTTTATTCCAACTCCTTAGTACCATGTTTACCGAGATATAGTTATTTATTTATAGTATCACGCCCCTTTGACTTATTCCGCCCAATTTTTCTATTGTGTTTGAAAATTACCCTAACCACATCTTTACCAAATTCCAATAACAATAGTACCCATATTTACCAAGATATAGCGATTTGCAAATATTTCCCCATATACACCATTAACGCACAAAAACAAAAACATGTGCGTTAACAAAGATGAAACAATGCCTATAACTCATGAAACAATACACATATACGTACCAAAACCTTTTATACTTAAAAACCTTCGTATTGACGTTACCTTTCATGGAAAATTTCAAGAAAAAAAATCGGTTCACGCATTATAGAGAACATCAATTTCATACACAATGGATTTAATTTTTATATATTTAGATATACCAAAATTGGTAAAAATAAACTTCCATTAATTTTATTTCTATCTTTTCTCAAAAATAACAAAAAAAAAAACCCCCAGAGCCCAACAGTTCTCTACCCGCACACTGCAGTTGATTGGCCTAGCAAACAAACGTAAATTTGCAATCCCAAATATGTTACTGCGACAGAGGCCAAACATACATTTTTACATCTATATATATAAAATCGTTCGAGCGGGTTGGTGTCCGTTAAGATCTCAGAAACGGTAACACCTAAGGGCACCAAATTTACAACATCTATTATCGTCCACAAATCAATAAAAATGCTGTACTTTAGGCGAATGTGCGAATGTATTGGAATAAAATTTTGTAATTTAGTTCGTATGGCAACTCTCGGCAAATGCACTAAAAATGGGCGTGGTCGAACTCCCAATTTTCAGAAATCATTATAATTCCTGAGTTGTACATGTTTTGATAGTTATACATGGTGAGTAGGTGTTATGTGACTAAGTGGCGGTTACTATATATATGAATGTTGCCACGCCTACTTTTTCCGCTCATCTGAATATAATCATGTGTGTACAGCTCCTCCACAGTTTGTCTGACTTCAACCAAATTTTGCACATATATTATTTGGTATAATGAGCAGTTTTTAGAATAGAAAAGTGGGCAGAATTAGGCAAGGGGGCGTGTCAATCTAGTTCGAATCAAACTCCTCATACACCATTTGTACGACTTCAACCAAATTTTGCACATATATTCTTTGTTATAATGAGGAGTTTAGGGTTTAGAAAAGTGGGTGGCATTATACAGGGGGCGGAGCATTATTTTTCCATACATTATATACACCCTTAATGCTACACCACCCCGCGCTTCGCCGGGTATTCCATCTAATCTTTTTATGATAATTTCCAAGGTTTAAGCCTCTCAAAGTAACAGCCAAACTTGATATTGACCACTTAAAAACAAATTTAGAAAAAGTAATCAATATTGTGGATAAAAGAAAAAAATTAAAAACTCTAAATGAAAATAGTAATATATAATCTTAGATATGTTGTTGGCTTAGGCCACTCTTGCTGTCATCACCTCAATTATAATACAGAAATTTTCATTAAAAACAGCAATTTGTAAGAAACCAGTTTTCTTAAATTTATTTATTGTTGCGATTTCGATTTTGAATTAGCTTTTCAAAATAATATTAAAATTTATTTACAATTCAGTTAATAAAAATAAAAACAAATTAACAGGTATGATGTTAAACATGCACGTATATTCTAGATGGCAAATAGATCAGTTAATTAGAGAAGTGCTCATATATGTAAGGCTAGAAGGACGGGATCAAGCTCCCACATATGCCAGGCAAGACGAACGAGGTCTTGTTTTGGATAATAAACTTCTATTGTATTTAGATATGTACGTATATAAACAAAGATTAGAGCAGAGCTCACACATGCAAGGTTAGACGGACGGGGTCAAGCTCCGGCATATGTCTGGCGAGACGGACGTGGTCTCGTTTTGGACAATCATGTTTAATTACATTCAGCTTGGAAATGTTGACAAACATCGCCAGAAAAATATTAAATATCCTTGGGTGAGCATGATCCAAATCCGCGGCAGCACACACCAATATTTATAAAAATCGTTCTGGCATGGCTTATTACATTGGCAGGTTGATTAGATTGATTGAGGAGGGCCAATAGGCTAAGATCCATTCAGTTGTTTAATATCCATCACCGTGTGAAAATGCTGAATTTTTGGAAGAGCATAATCAGAATCAGTGGCGGTACTGCATATAATCTATTATTTTATGTTTAATTGAGTACATGAATTCATTTAAAGATATAACTTTTGAGACCGAATTAAACTCTCCGCAAGCGCTTCTTAATGATTGATTTTGCAAATACTTAGTTCTGCGAAAGTTCATAAGAAGTAGCTCACCTACTAGGACGACAAGGAACATTGAAATAAATTTTGCGCGCATTTATGTGCTCTAGAGGAGAGGCTTAAAGCGAACACAAGAAAAGAATTAAGACTTTCTGAAGATCGTCCCCAGCAACACTCAGATGTTCTCTTTAACTCCCTCTCTACAAACTTCGCCAACAACATCGTGAAAATAAAGAGTGAAGTTGCGAACATCAGCGCCCTAAATTATCGAATACGATAAAAAAATTCTCGCTCTGGAAAACGAAGCTTGCGCAAAAATTTGAATCAGTGAATAACGAAATAAGAATATCATGCAATCAATGCAAAATTTATTCATAAATAGGATTTTTAATTCACATTCAATTTTTAAAAATTGATTAATTAATAATTTTCGTTATTCAGAATAATGAGTTAATTTTTTTAATTCATATAAATGCTATTCACAAAGAATGCAATTCAGAAACAATTTCAGAATTTTCAATCATTCATTTTTTATTCATTATTCATTTGTTAATCAGTTTTTATATATTATTCATTTTTTATTCGGTACGCACTTGTTATTCATTATTCACTTGTTATTCATTATTCATTTTTTATTCATTATTCACTTTTCATTCATTATTCATTTTTTATTCATGGAATGATAGATGGTCGAAATTTAGTGCATGGAGTATCTAAGTAATAAACCTTTTAGAGAACGAAAATGAGCGAAATTGATCATCAACCACGCCTACCTCTTATATAACAGGAAAATATTAAACGCTATATTTTTTCGTATTGAAGTTATATCAAAATAACTCATTCTCAAATTTGTAATATATGTGTAATATATATTTTGATTAACAAAAATTATTTTGCCACGCCCACCTAACATAATGCATAGCAGTAAGAATGAGTCGTCGTATACCAATGAAATTTAGCATATAAGCTGAAATCGGCTATATAAGATCACAGACGAAAATATTTGTAAATCCTCCCACAACCACGCCTACCTCCCATATAAAAAAAACACAAGTGCGACGTTGGTAACACGAGAGAAGCGAAATTTTTTTGCAGTTTCATAGATTTAATAATTTAGAGGTTTTTTTAATAAAATAGCTTTTCAAAAATTTTAAATAACATAAAGTAAATAAAAAAACACACTTTAATATTCACACCAGTAAATTTTATTATATTTCATTAATATTTTATTTATATTATTCCGTGCTACATTCATTGTTATTTCAACGCTCTTGTGGGCAATTGCTAATTTTTGCCGATGCTGATGGAATCTTTTATGTATGTATCAAGTAGAAGCAACATTTTTTTTTGTTATATTTAGGTAGCTGCTTAATATGCTGGATATGTAGAAAAGCCAATACGCAATCCTTTTTAATATTTATATTTTTCAATCTGCTGCAACAAAGCTTAGTTGTACTTTCTTGTAGCAAGACGTAGCAAGAGGAACATTTTATGTGCAATGCATTTATACGTAGAATAGCCAATACACAAATCTCTATCTATTAAGAGATTTTTGTGATCTACTGCAACATAGCTTTAGTAATTAATACATACTTGATATTGAATCAACAACTGTGCTTAATAGAGGCTTTTGGATCAGTGTATAGTGTATTGATCTCCTAATCACAACGATTTGAGTTCGAATCCCCAGTGGAAGATCGAAGAAATATTTTTAGTATATCGAAAATACATTTTATTCTTATAATAGACGCAAGGAACAAAGAAACATAAATTTCTAAGAAAAACGCTGTCCAAATTAAAAATTGTCGTTCTTGAGATTTCACTCAAGCAAATCACAGAACTAGGTGTAAAAAGCTTCGCTTCAAAAAATGTAAAACTTTTTAATTTTTTTTTTTTCGTATTAAGTTATATTTAAATAACTCACTCAATATATGAAATGTATGTTTGGATTAAAAAACGCCCACCTGCCATACTTTTAATACGAAATGTGCATGGTAATAAGAATAAGTCGTCGTTTACCAATAAAATTTGGTACATAAATTGAAATCGGCTATATAGGGTGAGTGCTAAAAATATTTGCAAAATTCGACTTCAACCACACCTATATCCCATAAACCACAAAAATTGAAAACACTACTCTTTGGAAAGTAGTATTGTATTTATATGGATAAAAATATTCCTGTCAAAAGCCTACAATATTATTAATATTTTAATTTTTTATTTGTTTCTTTTTAATTAATTTTTTTATTTGCTTTTTATATTTAGTTTTATTGTTTTTTGTTTGTTTTTTTTGTTTTTTTATTATTTAATTTTATTCATAATTTGTTGTACTAGAAGGCCAACCACAGTTTTTTGATTTTTTGGCGGTGAAAGGAGGTGTGGCAAACATTTTTTTCGTAAACTATCTCGTTATCGAAAACAATCTACTGTCAAAGTTTTAGCGCAATCGGCCCAGAAGTAAACCCAATTACCAAATTTCAGTCTTATACGAAACAAATCGTCTGAAATATAGCACTTTCATTGATTTGTGGGCGGTAAAAGAAGGCGTGGAAACCCATTTTCGAACAGTCGAAACAATCGAGACAGTCGGAAATATGTCATTTTTATTGACTTGTGGGCGGTAAAATATTATATTTTGGGCATTTGCTTATTTAAGTGTATATCTTTAAAAATATTTTTGCATTTAATACTTTTGAAAGCTTGGGAAGCTTAGCGGAATTACCTAATAGAATAGAGTCTATTTACATATGCAAATTGTAATGTTTTTGCATATACACGAATATCATTGGATTGTCTACGAAATTAGAAGATTTTATATAAAGTTTTCGAATTTGAGGTTTCTTGTGGGAATTTTTACTAAAATAGATATACCAAAAAATATTTTGGCATGTTTACATTTTCGATAGCTTGGGGAGCTTCGTGGAACTTTTGAATAAAAAAAATAGTAATTTATCTAAAAAACCAAGATTTTTAATGCATAAACATTAATTTTTTTCATCACAAAAACATTTTTTCGAAGTCTCAATTTTTTTTGGGCTTGCATACAGCCATGGACACATAAATAGCACAGATGCCAACTTATTTTTTAAACGTTTCGTTTGAACCTAATAATGCAGTCATTAACTGTAGTTATAATTTTTTGAGACTCCAGTGTGACGTTGCTTAAAACTCCGAGAGAGATGTACCGTTACTTACTTTTATTTGCTCAGGCCATCTCTTTGTGTATAGGCATGTACGATCTGCAGTGGTCATATAAATAGCACACATGTTAGTTGGTGAATAAAAGATAACAAGATCGGGATCTTGTAAACATTTTAGAGCTTTATTCAGTTAATTTCGCCGATTCTAAATAAAATGTGTAGTGGCATACATTGCATTCCGGAAAAAAGGTATATAATTCACGAACTAAGTCGAAAAGGCAAAAAACCATCTGAAATCGCAGATATTCTCAAAATTTTACGAAAAATGGTCTATAATGCACTCAAGCTGGTTGCATCAAATGGTTCAAATAATTTCGAGAATAAGCCGCGCAATCCTAGACCGCGTAAAACCACCGCTTCTACTGATAGACTCATAGTTGCAAAAGTTAGGCTGATCCTCTCAAGTCAGCAAAGCAAATTATGAGGGAAACAAATGAAGGAAATAACTTTAATGTTTCAAGAAAACTTGTATCTAGGAGACTATATGAAGCTAATTTTTATGAACGCATTAGCCGAAGAAAGCCGCTCTAAGCAAAAAAAAAAATTTAAAAATATGTATTTAGATATGTATTTAGATATTCTTAATAACCAGATGGAACCATTTGCAGTTGAGAACATGCCTATTAAGTGGACTTTTATGCACAATAATAATATAAAACACACTGCAAAGATTGTGGTTGATTGGCTAAAAAAGGAAAAAATAAGTATTTGAATTGGTCGGCTTAAAGCCCAGGCCTCAATCCCATAGAAAATTTATGGAATAAAGTGAAGGTCAGCATAAGCAACAAAAATTTTCGAAATTAAAATGAGTTATGAGTGGAATTAAGATGGCTTGGTACTCTATTCCGAAGGATAGGGTTAGGAAGCTTGTGGAGTGTATGGGATGAAGATGTCGGGCTGTTTTGGACAACTCGGGATGCAGTACCAAGTACTAGTAAGCATATTCGTAAGCTCATTGTAAAATTAAAATAAATCAATATGTCTATCTTTCAGAATCCAAATTGTGCTATTTATACGTCCACCTCAGCTAAGGAGCAATAGCAGTTTTTCATTGATTTTCTAATTTTTAATTCGTAATTACAAAGTTACTACTGAATTTAAATTTTTAATGTTTAAACTTAAATACCATGAAATAAATTCTTGTTTTCCTCTATGTATTTTATTTAAATTTATGTGAAACTCCCTACATGTATTTTTGTGCTATTTATGTGTCCACGGCTGTATATCTAAGGATATATTTAAAAAACTAAGAAAATTGAAAATGTACCTACATAGTTACAATATAATTAGTTTATATTCAAGATATGTTAATCTATGCCCGCGGGCATAAATGTAACTCGTGAGTATTTTTTTTGATAAGGACGAGTTGGTAGGATTGTTCAGGGAAGATCATAGGGAGGATCACAGCACAGGGATAGTCAGAATTATTACAAATGAATAAATTATTTATTATTTTTAATTCGCAAAATTAATTAATAAAATAAAGTAGGCGCAATTCGACAAATGGGCGAGTTAATACTAGATAAACACTATCTCAGTTAATATTGACGCTGGGTACTGACATTAAGGTAGGCACAATTATTACAAATAGCGCTAAAGAAAGGGGGCGCTTATATAACAATAGGGAGTGGCAATATTAGAAAAACACTATGCGTGTTGACAAAAAACACGTGACATCTGATTTAAATTTAAGGGACAGATATTTGAAATAACCAACAAACTTTCAGAATGTAAAAAAACAATTTTTTTAAGAAATATTGTATTTATGTAGTTTATACACTTTTTTGAAAAATTTATCATATTCTCTAAATAGGAAGAAATAAAAGTTAAAAAAAAAAAAGAGTAAAAATCACTAGAAAGTAAAAAATAATTTAAAAATTTTCCTTTTAATTTCTTGGTCATATTTGACAATTTATTAAGGATATTATTACATTGGAAAACTTATTATTTGAATTTTTTTCTAATTTGTTTTCCTATCATAAAAATATTGATTTCTTTATGAATACAAAAGCTTTGAAGTTGGCGCTTCTGATTAAAAGTCTGATTATATTAGCGCCAACCTTAAATGCTTTTCTATTCATAAAGAAATTAATATTTTTATTATAGTAAAATAAATTAGAAAAACATTTAAATAATAAGTTTTCCAATTTTATAATATAATTAATAAATTGTCAAATATGACCAAGAAATAAAAAGGAAAATTTTAAAAATATTTTTTACTTTGTAGTGATTTTGTAGTCGGTTTCTTTTTTTGAAAACTTTTATTTCTTCCTATTTAGAGAATATAAATTTTTGAAAAAGTCTATAAACTACATAAATAAATTGTTCTTAAAAAAATTGTCAATGTCTTCGCAGAGCTCATACAGCTTGTGGTTCATTCGGATGCGATAGTCATCGCCGACTTCAAGAAGACCGAAGGTTTTGCGATGAACTTTTCACTCGAACACCCCCAGAGCGGCTGCGTCAGTTTGCGAAACTACCCATGCCTCAGCGCCATAAAGCAGCACAGGTAGAACGAGCGTGTTGTAGAGTGTTAGTTTTGTCGATCGGGAGAGGGCTCTGGAACTTAGTTGCTTACTGAGCCCATGGTAGCACCTATTAGCAATTATTATTCTTCGCTTTGTTTGGGAGATAGCAATAGATACTTGCGCAGATTGTTGGGTCTCCTTTCTTAAGTATAGGGCACAGTACGCTGAGGTTCCAATCGTCGGGCATCCTTTCTGCTAGCCATATTTTGCTGATGAGCTGATGCATGCGCCTTATCAATTCATCGCCGCCGGTTTTAAGCAACTCAGCTGACAGGTCGTCAGCACCCGCTGCTTTATTGTTTTCCGTGTCCGTGCACACTGCTATTTAAAAAGTACAAAAATACCTCTCCCCAACGTTTAATTAAATTTTTCTTACATTAAGAGGGTTTCCCACCCACAAAATGGCGGAATTTTTTGATGTCCACCAAAAATTTAGATGTCCACTAAAAATTTGTAAATGAAAAAAAAAACAATAATCATAGAACGAAATTTTAATGGTTTTGATTTAAGATAATTTCCGACCGAGACATAGTGAACACCGAATTGTTATTTTTCTAAGACGTTCTGGTTCAAGTTCTGTCACCGGCTTGTTTTCCCATGTTTCCACATGAAAAACTTACAGAATATTGTTAAAAGTATACTTAAAAATGTACAAGGGGTTTTAATAAATTTGCTCAATCCATACTCTTAAAAAAATCCCAAAAAAGTGTTTTTTCACGTATAAACCCTTACCCCCTCCACCTTAATGCAACGTAAAGTCAGAAAAACATCACATTTTTCGAGTAAATAAAAATGGCAAGTCATTATATCCCAGAATTGTTTCAAAATCCCAGTTTCATTCAAAATAAATTAAATAAGTAAATAATATCATTTGTGATAGAACAAAATCCTAATACATATGTAGGTATACATAATTTTATTGATCTCAATGAATTGTTGTTAAAATTCAGGTTTAATAGTTTTTATATATATATAATATATAAGTTAATATATAATATTTGACTTGTTTTTTTTTTTTGGTTTTGTTAATAAATAGACTATTATTCATTAATATAAAAAGTTTCTGATGATTATTTCTTTTCATAAATTGAATAAAAAACTATTGGTACAAATATTTTGCTGGGATTTTATGCGGGTTTTTTGTGGTGTCATTTTGGTGGAATAAACGGGTCTTAATCGGGATGCGATCAGGATTTTTCACTAAATCAGAATCACGCCACTGGTTTGAATATGTGCGCATTTGCATCGTAGCCATTTCATCGTAGCTCATACGAGTAGTTTGTATTAAAGTGCGCTTTTCATATATTTGATAATAATATAAATGCTTGGTAATTATAAATTCAACAAGTTTCATTCCATTCAAAATAGATAAAGATTCGTCGAGTTATTTAAATTTTAAGCATTAATCTGTTAAAAACAGTACAAAATCTTTGTTTTTCATGCTACTTTGCCTGAACTGAGTTTTTCGCAAGCCAGATCAAGCAAAATATAGTTATTTTGGGGCTTTTGTAGTGAAGTAGAAATACTTCAAATTGAATACCTCGACGAATTTTCAACCGATTTTAATTAAATAATGCTTGCTGGATTTAGAATTAGCTAGAACTTATATTGCTATGATATAACGGGACATTTAATACAAAATATGTCCCACAAATTGATCTCCAATAGAAAAAAATTTGAAAAATTTAAGAAAATTTTAATTGTCTTATCATACAAATGAAGGATAGCGCTTAATACAATTTTTGAACGAAAAAAACGAAATGGCCATTTCAGCTCTTGAAAGGACTTTGACCGAGCTTCTTATGAGCAATTGTGTTGTGTGTGTTGTAAAATGTTTGAATACAAATGATCAAGAACTTGACCTACCAGCTTTATTCCGACTCTGAACGGCTTATGCTCTCAAGAAGCTTTTCATGGCAGTTTTTACTCTCCGAGGTTTGCCATTGTCTGCAGAGAGGTGACGGCCGAACAGAAAAATTAATTCAATTGAAAAAACTTTTTGATTCGAACCTGGGGTCTTTGGCGTGTGAGCCACACACTCTACCCACTACGTCACGGCCGCCGTGGCAATTTTTGAAAGAAGTTAATTTAGCTTTAGTTTCTGGTAGAATACTGGGAACGACTAGATATGGTACAACCATTGATGCGAATTTTTCACGATTACCGCGATCCTAATATTACAGTATTTAATAATGACGTTTCTATTTATGAAATTCATCAATTTACCTCAGAACGAATGTATGTAATAAATATATTTTAAAATTTGAAAATTATACAATCCTTTTAGAAATATAAGATATGTCTATTCACCCCCTTTACCTTTTATATGCATCTCAAATTCCAAGGTAATCGAAATAAAGGTGTAAACTCCATCCACGCGTCGGAGCTGGCACGCGCACTTCTTTTATTCTTAGCGTCGGTTGAAATGATTAATTTTTTTTTCATGGCTTCGGTGCAAATGAATAAAAAATGAATAATGAATAACAAATGAATAATGAATAAAAAATTAATAATGCAAATTCTGAAATTCTTTGTGAATAGCATTCATATGAATAAAAAAATTGATTCATTATTCTGAATAACGAAAATGAATAATTTATCAATTTTTAAAAACTGAATGTTAATTAAAAATCTTATTTATGAATCAATTCTGCGTTGATTGACTAATATTCTAATGACGTTATTCAGTTGTACTTAAAATTCTGAATACGAATTCCGATTTTACAGTTCTGGCGCTCACCACTCACTGTGACAATTTAGCTGATCTTGTTAAAGAAATCAATAGAAGCAACAGTAACGATAACAACACCAACATCGATCACAACTCTGACGCTATTTTGTTTGGAGTGCCGTATACAAAGGGAGAAAACTTAAAAAGCATATTCAATTTTATATGCCGGTCTATTGAGTTCCTATTGCCGCAGCTCAGAGATATCTTTCGAGTTAAGGCCAATACGAATGTCGTGAACCCTTTGATTGTAGTCAGCATTGCCAAAATGTGAAATTTTACCAAAACTGTTAAATTTTTTTTCGATGTGAAAACGTGAAATTTAATTCCCTTTTGGTAAATTTTCGTAGTGAAGAAATAAAATGTTCCTTACTCTACATTAACACGGGGTTGCTGGAGACAGTACTATTAATATCGTGATGAAAAAATAGCAGTTGTCAAAAGCTTAGCCGTATTTTGTAAAACACAAGTGATCACATCAGTTGGGGGTTTTTTGTCTGGCAATTCCGTTTTGATATGAAGTAAAACAAACTCTCTTTCTCTCACTGAAATTTTCTACTGAAATTTACTACCAGACAAAAAAACCCCAAGTGGAGTGATCGCTGGCTCATTTCATCAGATTTCATCCAAAAAACAAAAGCCGCCTCACCATCCAGAAAAAAATGACAAAAAAAATATGTGAATGCCCCATTATTAGAGACAACAAAAAAGATTTTTTCTATTCTTTACCGTTAGCCCATGGTGCCACTTGAATCGCTTCGGGGTCGGCCAAAAAACCATGTTTTAGGGTTTTATTTTTCCCTTATATCTTTATTTCTAAAAAAATAGGTATTGTCTTGATTCAAAAACAGTTTTACAGAAGATTAACTGTACTTTCTAATTATGTAAAATTATAGCTTGCCAACTAATGTTTAAGTTTTCATAAAATCACCAAAACTTTTGCAAAAGTATTCAGTATTATTCAATTTTAATCACCCTCTTTTTATAATTTGAAATTTTGGGAACTTGATAATTTTTTCTAAATTTCTTATTTTGTTCTTGTTTAACATAATTACATCCAAAAATGTGGTTAGATAATTGCTAGTTTGAAGAAATAATGATTTTAAAAAATGAATTAAAGAAAAATGTGTCAACTTTCGGACCATGTATCTCAAAAAGGCACATTTTCAATATTAATTTTTTTTTTTACTTTTATCTTAACTAATTTTCAACATACTGATAAAATTTTAACTGGTTTTTGAAAAAATTAGCTTTTAAAAATGTACCAAAAACCATTTGAATGCAAAAAGCGTGAACTTACGTTCATTGTATATTAAAGGGACACATCATCGAATGCCGTTATATTTTACATGAATTAAGTTTATATTTACAATGTACTTATAAAACCTAGTAATTAATTAATAGTCTCAATACCCTCAGTAGTTTAGAAAATATTAGTCTTTTAAAAATGTGCTATTTTAAAATTATTATAAAAGTTTTATTTATGTTGACGGCATAGGCTAAAAATATTCGAATTGGTATAAAACTAAAATATACAGGGTGTCCCGCAATTGAGTGCAACTATTTACGGATTTGAAAGGTTATGTCGAGCTGAGCAAAAAATCGTACGGGAGGAGGGGTCTTTTTTCACATTCTTAGGAGCTACAGGGTTAATTAATATTTCACGGCTTTGATTCACGTTATTATTTCTAGCAGAGAACTAACTTACATAAAACATATTTTGATAGATTATTTTAAAGGCAATGAAATCACCTTTGAGTACAGATTTCTTAGAGTTTTGTGTAATAAATGAATTTTTTTTTTATTCCAATTTTGTAATTTATTTAATTTTCTTTTCAATGACATCAAAAACATAAATATATCTTTAAAAATAAAAAAGTTGGCTGCACTAAAAAAATTATACTTATTAGAAAACAATAATAAATAATGACATTACAATTAGTTATGCAGTAGATAATATCATTTTCTAATAAGTATAATTTTTTTAGTACAGTCAACTTTTTATTTTTTAAGATATGTCTATGTTTTTGGTGTCATTGAAAAGAAAATTAAATAGGTTACAAAATTTATCCTTAAAAAAATTTCATTTATTACGCGAAATTATGTTTTTGTTAGTTTCAATCGATTGATTTCATCTTCACACGAGCACCGCTCGGTAACGGTTAAATTGGTGGGGTTTGTTGGTATGCTGTTAGAAAGGTGATTTTATTGTTTTTATAAGGAGTTTTCAAAATAAGTTTTATGTAAGTTAATTTTCTGCTAGAAACAATAACGTAAGCCAAAGTCGTGAAATATTAATTAACATTGTAGCTCCTAAGAATGTGAAAATAGACCCCTCCAATACGATTTTTTGCTCAGCTCGACATAGCCTTTCAGCCCCGTAAATAGTTCCACTCAATTGCGGGACACTCTGTATAAAGTTTCCTGCCGATTGATGAACTTTTAAAACTCGCTTGAGAGTCTGAAAGTTGGAGATTATATTTTTTATTGATTGTTATTCAAAATGACTTATCCAATTTAAGAAACGGATAAAAATTATCAGAATTGTGATATTTTATTTTTCGAAAAAAATTCCATTTTCTTTCTTGTTGTAATAAAAAAATCTTAAAAATCTTAAAATATTACAATGGACATGAAATGTTGTTGAACTATTTTCTGAACCAACTCTTAATACACATACAAAAAAATTGAGTGATTACTTTAAATGACTTGGTCGTTATGGAATTTTTATTAGAAGTGTACCCTTTTGAAAATGTCGAAAATTCACAAAAATCCAAAAATACAAAATGTTAACCAACAACAAGACTGATGCTTATGGCATAGTCTTGAGCTATTTTGTGCACAAAATTAAGAAAACCAAATTCTACGAAAAAAGTTTAGCTGGTGAATCTTAACTTTTTTCCAAAAATCCGCAAAGTACCTGTTTCTGGCATTTCGAACACAAAAAAAAAAAAAAAATCATAGAAAAATCGTAAAAAGTTATGTATAATTTGAAATGACTTTAAAATTAATGTTATTTAAATATTTTTGTTTTTAGTATTACAAAAATTTCGGAATTTCAGGGCTGCCAACATATCAGACCCTAGTTTTACAGTTCAAAACACATATAAAGAAAAAAAAACTAAAACCTACCAATTTCATTTTTCATCACTGCAAATTCCGAGTTCTTTGTTTGTTGTGTAAAGCTTTAAATATCTGCCGTCAATTTATTTGAACTTAAGAATTTTTTCAGTTATGGAAATTTTTAAAAAAATTGACCCAAATCTAAATTCCTTATTGTGTTGCAGTAAAAAAAATGCATGTCAAGATTAACTTAAATTATGTCAGGATTAAGTTAAGCTCTGACAAATGTTTATTTTATGAATTGAAATTTTTATAATAATATTACTTTAGCATAATAAAATTTATAATAATATTTATTTATAATAAAAAAAGTGTAAATTATAAAAACAAAACTATGACAATTTAATTATTTGAACTGTCCTTTGATAACGATTTTTTTTAATATTTTGAACAGTAAAACCAGGGCATGATATGATACTTTATAGATTTTAGTTTTTTAAAAAATCTTATATGTTTGCCTAGGCCGTCAACATAAATAAAACCTTTTTATGTGGGGGCCACATATAAAAATAAATGCCACTTATTCACAGATTAATTACATTAAGAGTCATTTTTTACTTTTTAATAAATAGCACATTTTTAAAAATTAATATTATCTAAACTATGGGGGTATAGTCTTAAGGTTTTATAAGTACATTGTAAATGTGCCAAACTGAATTCAGGTAAAATATAAAGGCATTCGATGAGGTGTCCCTTTTATATACAATGTACGTAAGTTCACGCATTTTGTATTAAAATGGTTTTTGGTACATTTCTAAAAACTAATTTTTTCAAAAACAAGCCAAAACACACTCTTAAATTATATCAGTATATTGAAAATTAGTTAAGCTAAAAATAAAAAATAAATAATATTTTTAATATGTGCCTTTTTGAGATACATGGTCCGAAAGTTGACACATTTTTCTTTAATTTATTTCTTAAAATCATTATTTCTTCAAACTAGCAATTATTTAAAAACGTTTTTGGTTGTAATTATGTTAAACAAGAACAAAATAAGAAATTTAGAAAAAATTATCAAGTTCCCAAAATTTAAAATTATAATAAGAGGGTTATTAAAATCGAATAAAACTGAATATTTTTGCAAAAGTTTAGGTGATTTTATGAAAACTTAAACATTAGTTGGCAAGCTATAATTTTACATTATTAAAAAGTACAGCTAATCTTCTGTAAGACTGTTTTTGAATCAAGACAATACCTATTTTAGAAATAAAGTTATAAGGGAAAACATAAAACCCTAAATCACGGTTTTTGGGCCGACCCCGAAGCGATATAAGAGGTACCACGGGCTAACGGTAAAAGAAAAGAATTGAAAAAAATCTTTTTTGTTGTGTCTAATAACAGGGCACTCACCTATATTTTTGTCATTTTTTTTCTAGATGGTGATGCGCCTACTCGTGGCGAAATCTGGTGGAATGAGCCCGCTTGCATTTTACAATATTCGGACATTTTTGTCTGTGAAGAAACTTCCAGACAGGTGACAAGCGAGTAGACGAATAGTGAAAATGTTGAGATTTTAAGAATACTTATTTGCTAAAAATATGAGATCGTCAAATGATTCAAAATTTCCACTTAATCATTTAAAATTTTCATATCTTTTGTGATTCAAGATACATAGTGGAAATAGTCAGCACTTTGTATGGTCCGCGAAAAAATATCTGTGAGCATATATCTAAATTGACTTTAATTTACAAAAAGTGAAACAGCAAAGTGATAAGTGAAAATTATTAAATTTCAAGAGAAGTTTATCTTGTTTTTAAATTTCAATATATTTCAGTTAATAAAAAAAACGTTTCTGGAAACTTAAAAATTTTCACTGATCACTTTTGTGCACTAACCATCGTTATGCAGTTGGTGGTCAATTAATAAGGATAACCTTAAAATGTTAAAAATTCCAAATTGCATTTTTAACTACCTTTCATTTAGTAAAAATGAATTTTCGTTATCAATTCCCAATATTACATTAGTAAATACCATGTCATATGAAAGTAGGTTAAAAAGGCAATTTTGAATTTTCATTATTTTTTTAACAAAACCAACTTTCGTGTCATTTTTTGATTATTTAATAAATAGTGGTTAATAAATGGTTAATTTAATAAGTAGTAACGCTGGTTTTGAATCTGACAACAATGTGTTTATACCACTGTTGCCAGATTGAGGTGCAATTTCCCTAAATTCGGTAAATTTTGTCTCATTTTTTGGGCAGAAGTAAAAAAGGTAACTTTTGACCAAAAGTGGTAAATTTTACTATAGTAATCAATATTTTACACTTGTCAATTTTTTTAGTTATTGGAAGAACTATTATCCAATGAGTATATATTAAGAAGAGAACTCAATTCAAGTATTAAGAAACAAATTTTTCAATTGAGTTGTGGCAGGCTGGTTAACGTGTTTGCGTTGTAATCCAAATGTCCAAGTTCAAAGCTGGCAAAGCTTGTTTTAAAAATTTGCTGCTATAAGTTATTCTGCTATTATAAACGAAATTTCACACCTCAATTGATATATTTCCCACATTTATTCCAATTTATTGAAATTAAAACAAATTTTCTATTTCTATTAAGCAACACTTTCTATTTGACGTTTATATTTATATATGATTTATATTTGATATTTATATTTGATATTCCTAGAAATATTGAAAAATACAAATACCTGAATCTTCCAAATGGCTAATTGACATATGCAACAAGCAATGTCAAAGCAAGCCAGGCAAAATATGTGGTGAAAAAAGTTTATTCCAATTTATTTGAAAATACAATAAATTCAATTAAATCCAGATAATTAAAAACATTGAAAATATAATATTTCATATTTTCATACTTCAACTTCTCAACAAAAAAAAAAAAAATAAATCTATGCAAGCAAAATCGGCTAAAAAATGACCGTACTGAAGAAAGCAACGCATGCCTAGCCACGCTTTTCGAAGTTCGAAAATATCTAAGTGTGAATTCACCACACTTGATTTTTGACATAAGATAAATTTTAAAGAAAATAAATTTTAAATCATAAGATTAATTTGAAATTATTAGTATGGTGGTGCATTGGTTTGTTTTAGGGATATCTCAGTTTGGCAAATCTTGTATTGTGACATATGAAGCATTCTTTTCTATTATTACCAAAATTATAACCATTTCAAAAATAAAACAATTATCATATTTTGCATTCCGTCACATTGTTGAATGACAATAGTAACTATTTTTAGCAATTTTTTTGTCCATTTTTATTAAAGGAAACAATTTTTGTTTATATTCAATATTTTCCAATACACAAACTAATTCCGGATAACGTGAATTAAAAAAGCTAAAAGCTGTTTTTCATTCCGAATAAGAGCAAAAATTAAAAAGATTTAGTTATGAGAGTTGATATGTACTTCATATGTAACTTCGATACAATCTAACAATTTTAAAGAACTTCGTTTATCGGGCTTGAAAACGATTCTTGTAAACGTTTCAACAGCTACGAGAAACGAAAACTGTAGCGGGAAATGGGTTATTTAGTTGTAGGCAATACATTTTTTTAGCTATAAGCGATTTTTCAATTGTGGCAAATGAAGAATATGTACCTTTACTTCAACACAATTAAGATCCACGCAGCAGCATTAGCAGCACTAGGCGAATATTTTTTGTCTGAAAATGCAGTTGACGATGGTGCAATAGGTTAAAGAGCACGCGCAGTAAGCCAAACATCGACACGGTTGGGGTTCGAGTCCCATCGATAGAAGTAAAAACGCATTGATTTTTTGAAATCATATTAAATTTTTGTCAAAATTATATATAAATAAAACACAGATGTGTGTGGCCGCCACGCACGGTAAAAGTGAAATTTTTACCCAAAAATGGAATTTCTGGGAAGATTGCTAATTTATTTTATTAACATTCCCTCCTTTAGTGCACAAATACTGAAAACTTCAATATTCACGTACAGAATTCGATCGCAGTTTTCAAGAGAATTTATTATTTTAATTTGATGACTTAAGTAGTACCCAGGCTCTATCCTCATGGCACATACGACAGATCTTGCGGTTTTTTTTTTTTTTTTTTTGTTAATTATAATTTTATTTATAAATATTTAAAAGAAAAAATTTGTCGAAAAACCTGTGGCGGGAATAATGCATTTTTCCCTTTTCGCACTCGCATCGAACCACGAACAATTCGGCTGCAAGTTGAACGTGCTACCATCGCATCGTTGCCTCCCTTGTACGAACAAACCCGTAAGCAAGCATACCTACATTTATTCAATTTATTTCATAGGATTTATGACAAAAAATTTTATTGTTTATCCAAAATAATCATTAATCGATTATAACATGGGCTTAATCAATTTTTCTTAAAAAAAAAAAAAGCATAACTGTATAATTGTAACTATTTTTAATTAAAAAAGCACAAAATTTCAACTGCAGAAAGGACCAATAAACCTTTTCTTCGTGGTCAGAAGCACTGACCTTATGCTACCGCGCATACTTGTTTCGATTTATTTTACCGTGCCTACACTGTTAAAAATGTTGATGCGTTTTTCGGTACAAGACTTGCATCGAATGAATCATGAACGATTTTTCTTCATCTTTGACGAAAAATGCTGATTCGGCCACACATTTCATTGACGAAAATCCCATATAAAATTCCCACGAACGCAATACAAAAATGTTGAGATTTTTCAACAAACAAGACAGAAATATGAAAAAAAAATTGTTTTCCCTTTTTATATATTCTTCGATTTTATTTTATGGTTTTGTTGGATCAGATTATTTCCGATTTGTAATCTCTGATATATCAGTCATGCAGTCCAATAATACACAAAGTTTTTAAAATGATATATATTGTAACGAAAAAACTACTCCAAAAAATAAGAAAAAACATTTGTAGAAAAAACATAAACGAACACAAAGCAGAAAGTTGAAGAATTTTCGATAAATTTTTTAATGAACGAACACAAGCCTGACGCGTTAAAGAAATTTTCGACAAGAAATTCCAGAGACAAAAGTTATCGGTTATCGCGTGCTCTACTGTTTTCGTTGTTTCTTTGTTCTGTTTGTTCTTTTTTTAATGTTGACGAAACCAATGCAGATGAGTTAAAAAATATTCTGGAAGTCTGTTAGTGACGAATACAGGGCAGAAGCATTAAAGAATATTCTGCAAGTCTGGCTTATGCAGCAAGTTTGTTTAATTTATTTAAGTATTTATATGAGAATTTACAGATCTAAGAATAAAACAAATTTTAGGTTCACAGATGGATTCGTTAATATTTCAGCATGTGCTGTTTCCAAATCAATCAATACAAGGCCTACTTCGAAAATTGCGCTCTGAAATTATCAAAACTCAATTTCAGAAATGCCTAAAAGTATGCTAATATTCTGAAATAAAGATATGTTGAGATTCACATTTTGAGACCGTAATGTACATTTATGGCTTCATTTTGTATTCCTATCCGATCAATAGTTTCGTTCAAACCAGTGTTCGTTCGTGTTTTTGAAATTTGTAATTCGAACAGAATCAAACAACGATAACAGCTGATTAGCCAACGAACGATGCCGTAGTACAGTTACATATTTGCAATATGTATTTCTAACGAGCACTGAAACCACGAATCCAAACGTCAAAATCAAACCAACACTTTTATGCTATCGTTGTGGTTGCAAACTTTAAAAGAATGGTTAAAAAATTAAAAAATCTGAACCTAAAGGTAAATAAATTACGAAATATATAAATATATACAGTGTTTGAAAGCTGTGAAGCACTTGAAAAACATAAAATAAAAATAAAAACTGCAATGGCTGCATACATTTTATATTGTTATGTCAAAAGCAAACACAATCTTACTTACTTACTTAGGTGGTCGTAACAACCCGTGTCCGGGTTTCAGCCGACCTCATCAGCTCTCGCCAGGCGCCTCTGCTTTGCGCACGCCTTCTCCAATCGGATACACCAAGTGCGGTTAGGGCTTCCTCAGCCTGGTCCATCCATCGGAGGCATGGTCTCCCTCGTCGTCGTTGACCAGCGACCCTCGCCTCGAGCACCTTTTTCGCTGGAGCTTCGTCGTTCATACGATGGACATGACCCAGCCAGCGTAGTCGCTGCACAGTTATACGCCGAACTACGTCAATGTCATCGTAGAGCTCATACAGCTCGTGGTTCATTCGGATGCGATAGTCATCGCCGACTCGAACAGGACCGAAGATTTTGCGAAGAACTTTTCTCTCGAACACCCCCAGAGCGGCTGCGTCAGTTTGCGAAACTACCCATGCCTCAGCGCCATAAAGCAGCACAGGTAGAACAAGCGTCTTGTAGAGTGTTAGTTTTGTCGATCGAGAGAGGGCTCTGGAACTTAGTTGCTTACTGAGCCCGTAGTAGCACCTATTAGCAATTATTGTTCTTCGCTTTATCTCCAGGCTGATTTTGTTTTTGGTATTAATGGCGGTGCCAAGGTAAACGAACTCCTTGACTACTTCAAAGTTATAGCTGCCGGATGAAACGTGGGAGTCTAAACGCCGCGCTCCCTTGTTTGTAGGCAGCATATACTTTGTTTTGCCCTCATTTATCTTCAAACCCACTTTGGCTGATTCCTTTTCGATAGCGGCGAAAGCAGCGGTAACATCTCTCTTGGTTCTGCCGACGATATCAATATCATCAGCGTACGCAAGGAGCAGGACGCCTTTGTAGAAAATGGTGCCATTACGATGCACACCGGCTTTTCGTACGATCCCCTCCATGATGATGTTAAAGAGATTGCAAGACAGTGGATCGCCTTGCCTGAAACCTCTTTCGGTATTGAAGGTTTCGGAGAGGTCATTTCCTACCTTGACAGAGCTGCGTGTGTTGCTCAACGTCATTCTGCAAAGTCTAATCAACTTTGCAGGTATACCGAACTCACACATTGTTGCGTATAGGCAATCCCTTCTCGGGCTATCGAACGCAGCTTTAAAATCGACAAAGAGATGGTGTGTGTCAATTTGATTTTCGTGGGCTTTCTCCAGGATTTGTCATAGCGTGAAAATCTGGTCTATGGTGGACTTACCAGGTCGAAAGCCACACTGATAAGGTCCAATCAGTGTTTTTGTAATCGGCTTTAATTTTTCACACAGTACGCTTGAGAGAACCTTATATGCGATGGAAATAAGACTGATGCCTCTATAACTTGCGCAGATTGTAGGGTCTCCTTTCTTAAGTATGGGGCACAGTACACTGAGGTTCCAATCGTCGGGCATGCTTTCTGCTAGCCATATTTTGCTGATGAGCTGATGCATGCGCCTTATCAATTCATCGCTGCCGGTTTTAAACAATTCAGCTGACAGGCCGTCAGCACCCGCTGCTTTATTGTTTTTGAGTCGTTGGATAGCAACTCGAACCTCTTCATGGCTAGGTGGTGACACTTCCACTCCGTCATCATCGGTTGGTGGCACTGGACTGCGCTCTCGATGGGCGGCATTGTTGGAATCGTCGCCAGTAAGTAAATTGGAGAAGTGCTGTCTCCACAATCTAAGCACACACTGTGTATCCGTATTCAGATCTCCATTTTCGTCTCTGCAAGTGGATGCTCCGGGCTTGAAACCTTGGGTTAGACGCTTAACCTGTTGATAGAATTTTCGTGCATCCTTCTTGCCCTGGTATACCTCTAGTTCTCTCTTCCTTCCTCTTTTCGCGGTAGTTTTCTCGCACGGCTCGCGTTGCAGCTGACTGCAGCGTTTTTCTGTATGCGGCGTTTTTTACTGCTGTTGCGATGCGACACTCCTGATCGTATCATTGGTTCCGAGGTTGCGGGCGCCGGAAACCAATGACTTCTTCAGCGGCAGCGCGCATGGAGTGGGATATATGCGCCCAAAGTCCGCCGGCGTCGTCGAGTCCAGAGGTTGGTTGGTTGAGCTTAACCGAGAGTTGAGCGGAGTAGGCTTCGGCAGTCCGTTGTAATTGCAGCTTAGCGACATCTAGCTTTCGTTGCATTCCTGTGCGTATGTTCTTCGCATTGCATAATCGCATGCGGATCTTGGCTGCAACAAGATAATGGTCGGAGTCAATGTTGACCCCCCGAAATGTGCGCACATCTAGAACACTAGAGGCATGCCTTCCGTCGATTACAACATGATCAATTTGGTTTCGCGTTTTTTGATCCGGGGACAGCCAGGTGGCCTTGTGGATGTCGAGGTGCTTAAATCTGGTGCTACTAACTACCATGTTTCGCGCCGCGGCGAAGTCAATCAGTCTTAGACCGTTGTTCGTGGAGGTCTCATGAAGACTGAACTGACCGACAGTGGGGCCAAAGATGCCTTCCCTTCCGACTTTCGCATTAAAATCGCCGAGGACTATTTTCACGTCATGGACCGGAAGGTGGTCATATACGTCCTCAAGACTAGCGTAGAAAGCATCCTTGACGGCTTCGTCCTTTTCCTCCGTCGGGGCGTGCGCGCAAATAAGGCTGATGTAGAAAAATTTTGCCTTGATGCGGATTGTGGCCAATCTTTCGTTCACAGGTGTGAACCGGGAAACAAGGTCGCGTAGTTTCCAGCTAACGACGAATCCACATCCGAATTCGCGCTTCTCCGCGTGGCAGCTGTAGTAGATATCGCAGTGTGCTTGTTTAGAGCAGCCTTGCCCTTTCCATCGCATTTCCTGGATGGCGGTGATGTCAGATTTTATTGTTTTGAGGGCTTCCGCCAGTTGGATAATGGCACCTTCCCTATAAAGGGTCCGGACATTCCAGGTGCATATCCATAAATCATTGTCCGTTTTTCGTTTGCGGTGGTCGTCAACGTCATTGGGGTTCTCATCCGAGGCTGGTTTAGTTTTCATTGGGCAGTAATAATGTGGCGGGACCCAAACCCTGCGCACATTCCATGTTTAAGGTCTATGAATCGACCCGCCGCTCAAATTAGCCGTCAAACTGACGGATGCCAGTTTGCCGTTGCCCAGGGAACACCACTTGGAGGTTTGAGTCGACTTGAGACGATTTCGACATGGATAATGCTGGCCTCGCCAGGTTGAGGCGGTCAGACACGTTGCCATGTGAAGGTTCGCCCCCTGTTCCCCACAATCACTGAAAACAATAATAATGAAAAGCAAGTCCGCAAACCACATAATTGCTCAAAGTTTATTTATTGAATACACAAACCGGACAAAACCAAAAAGCACTGCCAACATATAAGAAACGAAGCAACATCTTTGAAGTAAGTAGACAAAATACAAAAAACTTCCCTAGTGTTTGATATGGCAGTGCCACATTTGACAACTGCTTGTGTATAACAGTTTGAGTGTACATATCAAACAAAAGCTTGACGAATGAGCCAACGATAAACTTCGTTCGAAATACAGATTTCCGTTTGAATTCAACATCGTTCGCTAGCCATTGTTCATTGAATGCTTAGTTAGGAATACAAAATAAGGCTATTAGAGTATTGAAGGAAAGACTCAATTCAATAATAAAAGAAAGAAGAGAACTACTGATTGTAAAATTCAAGAAAAGTATGAGCTAGTCAAAAAGATATGTCTCCATGGCCCAGTTGGTAGAACAGCCGACTACGGATACACAAGCGAAATATATGCAAAAATATATGAGTAGATTGTTATGTGCACAACAACATAACATTCGGTGCATAAATTGAATTTAAAATTTTAAAAATTGGAAATTGGAATTGTACTTGCGGTGGCAGAATTAAGATGGTCGCAATTAAGACCGTCAGATTGTAATTTCTTTATAACAGTGTTGCCACCTACCAAAATTTATTTTCAAGAGTTTTTAACATGGTTTAACAGTGTAAAGAGGTCGCTTACTTCGAATCTCATGTCACAATTTTGAAATTCATGATGGTTAAAGGTGTTGCCACCTAAAATTTTTTATTTTCACGAATTTGGTGCTGTACAAAGACTAGGTAAAAATGGGTCGCTGCATCTGAATTCGTTGCCAGATTTCCAAAATTGTGTAAATTTTTTATAAGAGTGTTGCCATCCACAAAAAAATATATTTTTAAAAAATTTTAACATAGTTTAACAGTGTTTAGAGGTCGCTGACCTCGAATCTGATGTCACAACTTTAAAATTCAAGATTATTAATAGTGTTGCCACCTAACACTCAGCATTTGTATTTGCTGAAAAAGTCGATCGCAGTCGATAGTCAGATATTGTCGTCTGCTGCGTAAAATTTAACAGTCGAAGCCACACTTCACGAAGAACTGTCGCACAGTGTAACGAGTGCGGCCAAAAATAGCTAACGAAAAAAAAAGCCATAAAATCGTAATAATAAATATGCAGAATCATAGTTTGGAGAACTAATATTCTCAATGTAAAAGTTTTTACCAATATTTTTTCTGTTAAGAAAGTGCCACTTGCAAATTAAAAGTTGACTTGAAAATATGATACCAATTTTTTTTACTTTGATATTGCTTTTTTTTTAATACAGCGTTTAATAACACAATTTATATTTTTTAAGAAATCTGTGATTGTTCGCTAATTTTATTGTGCAAAGCCACAGGAAGATACCACATCTTTGAACAATAACCGTGCTGTCGAGGAAAAACAGCAGCAGCAAGTACGCCGCCACAATAAACACCAAGCAGCAAATAAATCTGCTGATTTTGGCATTATACATATATTCTGATATCAGATTCGAAGTCAGCGACACCTTAATACTGTTAAACCATGTTAAAAACTCTTGAAAATAAATTTTGGTAGGTGGCACCACTCTTATAAAGAAATAACACAATTTTGGAAATCTGTCAATGAATTCAGATTCAGCAACCCATTTTTACCTAGTGTTTACTCATGCACCCAATTCGTGAAAATAAAAAAATTTTAGGTGGCAACACCATTAATCATCTTGAATTTTAAAATTGTTACATCAGATTCGAAGTATGCAACTCCTAAACACTGTTAAACCATGTTAAAATCTCTTAAAATTACATTTTAGACGATGGCAATACTGTTATAAAAATATTAAACAATTTTGGAAATCTGGCAATGAATTCGGATTCAGCGACTCATTTTTACCTAGTGTTTGCTCCAGCACCAAATTCATGAAAATAAAAAAATTTTAGGTGGCAACAGTAGATACAATACAGGGCTTCTGGATCAGGAGGACCGGAGGAGCAAGCCGATGACGTCACTCCGGTCCAGCGCCATGTAGTGGGGGCTTTTTTTTTTACTTTAAACTTTTAAAATTGGCAAGTTTGGTGTATGTCTTTGCTTTAAACTTTTAAAATTGACAAGTTTGGGGTATGTCTTTGCTTTTAAGTGTTGATCATAATTTTATTTACTTCATTATCGGTAGTGGTAGTCAAGCGAGTTCTTATCAGTGTTTGCATGTTTTTTCTTAACCCTCGAATACCTAGTAGCAATGACTCAAATTCTGCTGGTTGACTTTAGCTGAAATGATATAACTTGCTTTATGAAAATATATATATTAATATGGGTTGAAGCAATTTAGGTACGGCAAAGGTTGAAGGGTTAAAGAATTGTTTATAAATTTATCATAATGGTGCTAAGTATTAGGTGGGTGTATTAGATTTGCATAAATAGTATAAGAATTGGATGACAACCATTTGAAACATAGGCGTATATTAGTGGGATACATCTGAGGTACAAGTCTCTATCCCCCGATCAAGTCGTCCAGCAAAGTCTCCGCCTATGGCTTATATTTTATTTAAATTCAAGAGTCTGTACAGCTTCGAGATGCAGAAAATTCGAGAACATTTTAGAAGCTGACTTATGTCATTGTATGCCGAAGCGAATGGCGTGAGAGAGAAAGGGAGAGAGAGAATTTGATAGTAAGAGAGTGAAAGGGAGATAGAAAATAGCGCGATCCTATACAAATAATACTTCAGAATCAACCTAACCTAAGCCAATGCCATAGGTATAGGGGGGGAGGGGGTACTCTTTACCTATATAGGTATATAGGCTACTCTATAGGTATAGACTATCAGTTTATAATATAAACGAATATAAACGAATATAAACGAATTTATATATATATATATATATATATATCGAAATTGTATACTTTTATTAATTCAAAAAAGTGATCTTATATATAATCAATTTGTTGAAATTTTGCATACATATCATATAGTACAGCATACTGTCCCATTTCAAAGCGACTATTTAAATCATCATAGGGATATGATTCAGAATTTATATATACTTTTAAATTAGATATATTACAATGATCAAATATATTTCCTTCCTGTTTACTTTTTTCTCTTTGTAAACCGATTATAAGAAATCGTGGTCTTTCATTTTGCGGTGAAAGCTTTACATTCCATAAAACTTTTGTTTCCTTTGGTAGTATAGGATTTATATGATAGTCCCAACTTCTAAACGCCATTGGTATTAGCAACTTTTCGTTTTTAATTATCTTGTACATTTCCAATTTTGCAAAGTCTTATAATTGTATATGAGGCCTTTTCCAAACTACGTCCAGTATTGTTAGCTTTAACTGATCAGTTCCATTTGTAGAATGATATGATCTATCATTATATAATGAACGTTGAAGGATAAGCTCATGCTTCGAATTTAATATTATTTTATTATAATCTTCAGCAAAACCCAGCAACATTTTTAATGGCACACAGCAACTAAAATGAGATTTTTCCAATGTGAAATTTTCATCACGAACCTAACCCGCGTTTCTTAATGCGCCACTTTCAGCTTTATTCAATGATACAAAATTTTTCATGGTTGATGAAATTCCAAGATTACGTGTACGATCAACTTCAAAACCATTAATTTCATATCGAACAGATATGAAACAAAGTTGTTTTTAAATTTTACACCTGTTGTTACTACATCATTTCCTCCTTACTATAAAGCCATGAATGTAAATCATACTCTCACTTAGTAAGACAAAGAGATCCTGATTTTGAATGGGTATACGAATCTCATCGTTATTGTTAAACGATTTTTGGTATGGATAGTAACTATGATAGTCTCTTCTTATAATACTCTCATCGTAGATAGGTTGTTGAAGTACATTGAGTATTTCATTCATATTGAATTATTGGTTGATTGATTATCGATATTGTGATTGATTGATTAATTATCGATCAGTTTTAGCAGTTAGCTGTTGTACAGCACAGATCAGTTTTAGCAGTTAGCTGTTGAATAGTACAGACCATTTTGGCAGTTTAGTAATAGTTGTTGTTGACTCTCCTCCCAAGATTAAGTCCGAATGATTTTAAAAATTCTATATTATATCTTGTCAATGGTTTTTTAGCTCTTCTTCCTCGTTCCAGTGTTGATGTAGGACTAACTGTAAATTCTCTTTGTTCTCTCTCTTTTATTATAAATAATCATAATTATAATTGTTCTGGCTTGAAGTGTAGTCTTACGGTAATCTTTTCTCCTCGAAAATTTATATGGTCGCCGTCTTGATTTAAGATTCTAATCGTTATGTTGTTTACTTGTTGACAGTTGACAAGTAAATAAATGACATTTTGAGATTTCTCTTTAATTTTTCGTAAATAGTGTGAACCAAAGTGCTATTAATATATGATCCATCTGTCAAGTTGCTTGCGATACGTATTGTATTTACATTTGTAATATTCAAAGGTAAGTCAGATTGAAAATTTCTAGTTGTATCTGACTGATCTATATTTATATATTTTGTTTTTTCTATATCTTGTAATGGCTCTATAGTAACCACTTTGATAAATTTTTGTACGGTAGCTCATTTTCTATCAACTTTCTTTTACTGAATCCCAACAACTGTCCTACACTGTTAGGTTTTGAAAAATCGATGTCTTCGGAGGAAGTAATTACAGTTTTTTGGGTGTTATTGTTTCGCTCAATTTTTAAGTAAATTGAATCATCAATGGATTTTATACTTGACTCTTAGAAAGAAGCAATGTCTTTTAGTTCATATGAACCAACTGGAATTGTAATAGTATGTGGTCCGATATGGAATAAATGATTGTGATCATGTACATTTGGTATAGAATTAATTGATATAAAGTCTACAAGTCCACAAACATATCTTGTAGGTAATTCAACCGGAGGAAAATATTTTGCAACAAGAGTTTAAGTGGTTCCGCTTAAAGAGATTGTTATTGACATTATGCGTATTCGTTATAAGCTGATAGTCTATACCTATAGAGTAGCCTATATACCTATATAGGTAAAGAGTGCCCCCTCCCCTATACCTATGGCATTGGCTTAGGTTAGGTTGATGCTGAAGTATTATTTGTATAGGATCGCGCTATTTGCTATCTCCCTTTCACTCTCTTACTATCAAATTCTCTGTTCTAGCGATTAGGCAACCCTGACAAGGCGAACAATATGACAGCAGCGAATTACATTGATGGGTGAGAAGGAAGGCGAAAAAAGGAAATTCGCCAAAAAAAGTACGAAGAAGCGCAGCGCGTGTTATTTTTTTAATTCTGAATTTAATTGAAATACTATTTGAAATATTGTTTAAAATAAAATTACTTAAATATAAAAACATTTGGTCCATCCGAGCCAGATATTATTTTGTTTATACAGTCCATTTGTTCGTAAGTTAAAAATTGCTTGGAACTTTCGTCTGGAGCGACTTGTGCGTGCGTTTGTGTTTCCTAACGAATCAAGTTCTTTTGGTGTTTTTTCCTTTTAGGGCGGTTGTGGCGTGTGTGTCGGGGTGATTCCCTTTATGCCCAATGCTTGGGCTGTAATAAGTGTTTAAATAGAAAATTAGTAAAATAAAATTTTTAAATTTTCCGGCGCTTATTTGCGTGCGAAAAAGGTGCATCATGTCATTTGGGAAAGAGCTGTGATGTTCTCTCCAACCGTTATATATCTCCATTTGAGCGAAGGTTTGAAAAGCTTTTGTTAGAGAGTTGCTTTGTATTTTTTTGCTTATCTATTCGCGCATGGTGTCAAAAGCGTTGAACTCATTCTTCAAGAAAATTTGGTTTTAGTGGTTCGCAGTGCGCCAGCTAGCAATTTATGTGAAATATACAAATGCTTTTGATTGTGAATCGAAATATTGTAACGAAAATATAAAAACAAAAAAAATTGTTTCAACACACACACTCACACACGTATGCCACTTGTGCCCGGGTTCTATACGCTTAAGAGAGAATCAGCTTTTATTGGAGAGTTTCCTTGTCGTTATTATTTGTTTATCTGTGGGCGCATGAGCATTGAGCACGTTCTGCGATAAATGTTTTTTTTTGTATTTTCGCCGCTTGCTGTGTGCCAGTTGCTGCTAAATTTTGTTGTAATGCACAAATGCTTTGGTTGTGACACAGTATGTATAAAAAAAAAAAAAACAAGAATCTGTTACGCAAACATACGCAGATACACACTGCGTGACCATGTTTTTTGAAGCTAAGGGAGGATTCGCTGAACACCTTCAGCATGTTTTTTCAGTTTTTTTTTATATATATACGGAGTTTTTGCGCTCTATGTCTCCACACTCTCATCGTGAGAGTAACAAAAGGTTGCTGCACGCTCTTTGACTTGATTCACTTAATTTTAATTTTCTTTCCGAATGGTTTTGAGTGGAACTGCCAGAATAAGTTATGAAGTGTGGAAGTAAATATTTTTTATGTTTGGAATTTAAAAAAATGAATGAAATATTGTGGCTGGCAATACTGAATTGCAGTGTTGTATTTGGAAAAGGAAAAGAATAAAAGAAAATGACAAAGAAAAAACTGCGAACTTGCTGAAGGTTTTATGTGTCAGTGAATCCCTCTTAAAGAAAACAGCAAGTAAAATATGAGTGTTGTGCAGAGTGGTTGCTATTGCGCAAGGTGACCATTCGATAAATATTGCACTGAATTGTTTTATTTTGTTTTCAGGGTATTATGAACATAATAGTAAAAAAACATAAAATATTATCAAGCGTTTTTAAATTTCTTCAATAGCTATATTTTATTTCCTTTTCAGTGTATTATTTCTATTTATAAAATGCAAAGAGCTAAGAGAACAATAGCTAAAAAAACAAACACAGCAACAACCTCAAAGGCAGCGAACGCAAAAATAAGAGCGAAGCGAAATTATAAGACAAAGGCAGCAAATTCTGCCGGTAAATATTAAATTTGTAAAATTTTTGGGTCATGAACTGGATTCAAAATTAAAATTTGAAAATTTGGAATACAAAAATGTGCGAATGGTTTATCTGTAAAAAGGAAAATAAGCTTACTAATAAAAAAAAAAAAAAAGTGCGATTTTAAGTAAATAAGATTAAGTTTGGAATTGTATTTGCACCAAGCAAATAATATAACTTAACTGGGCGAGTTTCACGTATTTCGAGCAAGTAAAGTGCGTTTATTAAATTTTTTAGAATCCATTCATAAACGAATATAAGAGCAAAATTTTAAATAAAGTTAAGATTTAAATTTTTTTTATTGATAAAAAATATTATATGGTTAAAAAAAAAAAAAAAAAATGTTTTTTTTTTTCGAATCAGGTATATAAGGGAAATGTATAAGTAAAATAAGTGCGGATTAAAACATGGAGCAAAAGATTATTTTAATAATCAAATTAATAGCGAGAGCTTGCATATTAAGAAAGATTAAATAATACAGGTCGAGAATTGAATTTCAAATGAAGTTAAAAAAAAAAGGTGAGCGAATATACTTATAGGTATTGAAAGAAACACTATTAAAAATAGAAAAAGTGCTGTATTGTGGAATTTATAGAAGAGATTGTAAAAAAAAAAAGTGCAAATATTCCAAAATAAATATGAAATTATATCTAAAAAAAAAAGGCGAATATGCTTAATTGAAAGGGTAAACTGCTCTGAAAATATTATTCTACGCATGTTTTCTTTCCTATTAGGTACGAGCAGAGTCAACGCAAATAAAGCGCCAATTGAAACCGTGGTAACAACTGAGGTGGGGGTTTTGAACGAAATGATTTCAGATGACGACCATATAAATACTGGCAACAATGTCGGTACAATTAGCGAGCTACGTAGCGATGTCGACCTAGCGGTTACTCAGATTCAACGGCAGTCCGACTGGTTGAAATCAATTAGGGTCGAAGATGAAAACTTGGAAATGATGAAAACACGTCTCGAAATTGTAGTTTCAGCATGGGAAAAATTTGAATTTAAATTTTGTATGCTGCAAAGGCAAGGGCAAGATCAGTCATTGCGAGACATGGACATGGCGCTTCATGAGCGTATCGAGGATACGTACGTGGAAGTCCGATCAGCGTTGCGTCAAAGAATAGCTGCGTTGGAGCCTTGCACGTCTTCGGTGGGGGAAAGCAATGTCCATGAATCAGGAAATATGCAGTTGCAATTCGCTGACTTACCATTGGCAGATCGGCTGCCAACTTTTCGAGGAGAGCATAATGAGTGGATCCAATTCCGTGATACTTTTGATGCTGAAGTTATACGGAATCCTCATCTTACCAACTTGCAGAGGCTGCGACGTCTTCAGAGCTGCGTAAAGGATGGTGCTGCCATGGCATTAGGGTTTTGGCCGCAACGTGAGGAAAGCTTTATAAAGGCATGGGAGACTCTTTGCTCGTCATTTGACAATGAGTACTTATGCCATGCGGCACACTGCGCTGCTATTTTTGATTTGCCTATTTGGCCGAGGGCAAATTATTCCTTGATTCGGAGCATGCTTGATACTACCAGAAACAGTATGCGAATGCTGGCGCAGCAGCTGAGTCCTGACGAGCAACGTGATTTAATTGTGCTAAAGTTTCTGGAGTCTCGACTAGACAGTGTCTCTCGTAGTCAGTGGGAAATGGTGCGACCCACAGAGCGCATACCATGTCTGCAGAAAGATTTCTTTGCATGGCTAGAACGTCGATCCAGTGGTCTTTTGGGTTGTGGCTTAAATCAAGGTGCATATAACGCTTTAGGAAACAGTGAGAATCGTATGGTCAATGTCGCAATACGTGAGCGCCCAAGGCCCAATATGCCACAAACGATCAATAATTATCCATGTTTTAGCTGCGGCGGTAACCATGGCATTCATAGATGCCCTAATATTTTACGCATGAGCCGGAATGATAGAGTTCAACGAATAAACGAACTTGGTTTGTGCCATAACTGTCTTCGTCGCGGGCACATAGCACGGAACTGTTTTAAAAATAAATGTCTTCGCTGCTCGCAGGCCCACAATAGTATCTTGTGTCCAAAAATATTTTTGACTAGTTCCTTCAAACCTTCTGGATCCGAACCAAACAGGGCAATGATGCCGATAATTACAGGCGAGAACAGCTCCTCAGAAACACAATAGCAATCCGGGCGTGTGAGTGAAACCGGCCTCGGGGTTTGCACCTTCGCAACTTCTTTTTCAACAGCAGCGGATCCAGAAATTTCTTTTACATCCCAGAGAGAGCTTGACGACTCATTTTTTAATCTTCTTGCTACAGCCCAGATAAGACTTTTAACAGAAAACGGAACAATGATTGTAATGAGAGCTATGTGCGATACTGGAGCGCAAGTTAACTTGATAAACAAAGATTTTGTAGCACAGCATCGATTACCCTTACACCGCATAGGAATGAGGATACTTCCTGCTGCAGGGGCAGAAATTAAAAAATTCGATAGATCCGTTAAAATACACCTAATATCACTTTATAACGAAGAGCCTTTGATTTCTATAACATGTTTGGTAGTGCCATCTGTGCTGGGAGAAGTGTTGTTGCCGCAAAGACCCTTAGATATTCCAACCCTTCCAAGAGACATATCAGCGCGGCTAGCTGATCGCACCTTTGATAAACCAGGACCAGTTCAGATGTTGTTAGGGGTGGGCGTATGGGCTCAGCTTATACGGGATAATGTACGTCATCTGACCTGTGGACTTATCGCGCAAGAAACTCGAATCGGATGGCTTATATTCGGTAAAATATCAGAAGACCTAGATGTGACACAATTAGTGTCGGTTACTACAGACGAGAGCAATAAAGACCAAACAGACCACTATCTTGACCAATTGATTCAAAAATTCTTTGAAACAGAAACTTTTCCGAGCGACAACTCCCAGTGGACAGCTGAACAGCAACGATGCGAGACTCATTTTCTCGAAACGCACCGATTTGATCCAGATCAAGGGCGATACGTTTTAAAAATACCACTTCGTCCCGACTGGTGTCGAATCGGGTCCAATCGAGGAATAGCACTGCAGCGATTCCTGCGTCTTGAATCGCGTTTAAAACGAGAGCCTGATCTAAGCAAAAAGTACCATGCATTTTTTAATGACTACATAGAAAAGGATTGGCTGCGGCCTGCTACCAAATCTCCCGAGGGCCCTGCTTATTATATTCCCCACCATGCAGTACTTAAAAAATTTCGTGTGGTGTTCGATGCTTCATGCTTAACAGACACAGGAATATCTTTAAATGATGTCCAGATGATCGGTCCCAAATTACAGAAAGACTTAATTGATTTAATTTGGGGTTTTCGCCTGAATGCATATGGAGTATCTGCCGACATCAAGCAGATGTTTCCGCAAGTCAAGATAGAACCTGAGCACTGGGATCTACAAAGAATATTTTGGCGTGACGACACGGGCAACATCTCTGAATATTGGCTCACAGGAGTCACTTTTGGAATGGCTTCAGCACCTTTTTGCGCTGTTAGAGCAATGCAGCAGTGCGCTAGGGACAATGCCTGCAGGTGGCCTCTTGGTGCCAAAGCTGTATTAAACAACTTTTATATGGACGATTGTTTGGCCGGAGCGGATACTGAGGAGGAGCTGTTCCATTTATGCCAGGAAATGCGTAAGCTTTTGTTATTGGGTGGTTTCGAACTGACCAAATGGCGATCAAATTCTGAAAGCATTCAACTATCTCTGGATCCAGAACACGTTAGTGGTGAAGCTGAACTCAACGCAAATACGGAAACATCAGTTTTAGGCCTCAGATGGGACACACAAACCGATGAGCTCTTTTTTAAGGTCCAATCATTGCCAACGATTCCGCTCTCCGGCTGGACTAAACGTTTAGTTTTAAGCGTAACGGCACGACTTTATGATCCCGATGGCTTAGTATCGCCGTTTGTTGTCAAAGCTAAGATTCTTATTCAACGAGTATGGGAAAGTAAACTTTCGTGGGATGCTATTCCAGAAGTTTTGAATTCTGAATGGCAAGATATATTCTCACAAATTTTAGACTTTGAACGTATTCGTATACCACGCTGGTTAGGGTTTGAATGTAGGCTCATAGTGCCACTGCATGGTTTTGCCGATGCATCTATCCAGGCTTATGGAGCAGTTATATACATGGTCATAGAGAAGGACAGCAAAGTCATATCCAATTTAATTCTAGCAAAATCAAGGGTTGCGCCTCTCAAGAAAGAGTCCATACCACGCCTAGAACTCCGTGCCGCCGCCCTGCTCAGTGAGCTAATGCAACGCGTTCTTGCAGATTGTGAAGTTGAACACAAGATGAAAATTGTCTCGTCTACCTGTTGGTCGGACTCGATGGTAGTTTTGTGCTGGCTGAAACGCGAAACCGGATCACTTAAGCAATTCGTAGCAAATCGAGTACATAAAATTAAAGAACATACATTAACTTGCGATTGGCGATATGTTCCGACAGCCCATAATCCAGCTGACGTCATCTCTAGAGGTGCTGCTATAAATGAATTGGTTTTATGTGAGTTATGGTGGAATGGTCCCACATTCCTCCAACAACCTAAATTTGCATGGCCAAGTACCCCAGATAATTTACCAGAAACATTTAATGAGGAGGTACGTAGTGAATGCCGACGAACAGTCAATGACAAGGCACCGACTGAAACATTACAAACGGTAATTGCGGCCGGAGCTCGTGTGTTTCCTTGGCAGAAATCTTGCCAAATTCAATTAGTCGCAAGCGTCAATCCAATGACCATTGATCAACAATCACTTCTATACCGTTATTCATCCATTTCCCGTTTAATTCGTGTAACAGCCTGGGTATTAAGATTTACACGATATTGTCGAATGCCGAGTACCGAAAGAGATAAAACACCTTTGAGCGTCAAAGACCTAGATGAATCATTAAATCTTTGGATTCAGCAAGAGCAGCGTGATCATTTTAAGGAAGATTGCAACTTAAAAATACGAGCAATCGGGCTGAAGAGAAGCCGCGAATATCGAACACAATCGGAATGCTATCGCCGTTTATTCAAGATGGCATTCTGCGCATGCACGGGCGTTTACAAAATGCAGATTTATTACCAGATCAGTGCAATCCGATTATTTTACCAAGGAAGGGGCGCTTAGCTTGGTTGTTAGCGAGAATGACGCACTTACAATTGTTTCACTGTGGTTCACAGCAGCTCATCGCAGTGTTGAGGCAACGGTATTGGTGTAAGATCGTTAGCGAGAACTTTGATCAGAGATTGCATTGTATGCGAGAAACTTAAAGCGAAAATTAGTGAACAAATGCTGGGTGATCTGCCTAAGTGTCGCGTGCGTCCTGCTCGCCCTTTTCTTCACGCTGGAGTGGACTACGCTGGCCCTATACACGTGAGACCAGATCGCAGAAGGGGGAATGTTATCATAAAAGGATACATAGCAGTATTTGTGTGCATGGTATCGAAAGCAGTTCATTTGGAATTCGTGTCGGATTTGACAACAAATGACTTTTTAATGGCATTTATTCGATTTACTTCGCGCTATGGGCATTGCTTGCATCTTTGGAGCGATAACGGAACAAACTTTGTTGGGGCAGAGCGGGAGTTAAGTCATATGCTTCAAACCTGGCAATCATCTGATCTGTTTGAACAACTAGCAATTCGTCATACTCAATGGCACTTCATTACTCCATCGGCACCCCATCAGGGAGGTCTATGGGAGGCTGCAGTCAAGGCTGTAAAGCATCATCTACGCCGTGTTATGGGTAAACGTTTATTGACGGTGGAAGCCATACAAACATTGCTGGCGGAAATTGGAGCAATACTCAACTCGCGCCCCTTATGTGTGCAGAGTGCTGATCCTCAAGATCTCAGTCCTCTTACACCCGGTCATCTATTGATTGGAGAATCCCTGATACCAGCCCTCGGTGAACAAGTGCCAATGGATCGACCAGAGAATACTCTTAGCTATTGGCAGGCGCGCCAGCAAATGACGCAAAGATTTTGGAAGCTTTGGAGTGAAAGTTATCTCCACGAACTTCAGCAAAGGCCAAAATGGAGAGCAGCTCAACACAACTTGAAGGTAGGAGACCTTGTCGTTATTAAGAGTGAAAACACTCCACCAAGCCTGTGGAAAATGGCTCGCATTACCGAGTTGCATCCAGGGTCCGATAACTTGGTGCGAAATGTCACGCTATGGACGGGCAACAACTTTCTATCTCGGCCTATACAGAAACTGTGCGTTCTACCTGTTGAACATGTTGAGCCTCGAGAGTCATCGAGTCTCAAGGCCGGAGGATGTTCTAGCGATTAGGCAACCCTGACAAGGCGAACAATATGACAGCAGCGAATTACATTGATGGGTGAGAAGGAAGGGGAAAAAAGGAAATTCACCAAAAAAAGTACGAAGAAGCGCAGCGCGTGTTATTTTTTTACTTCTGAATTTAATTGAAATACTATTTGAAATATTGTTTAAAATAAAATTACTTAAATATAAAAACATTCTCTCTCTCCCTTTCTCTCTCACGCCATTCGCTTCGGCATACAATGACATAAGTCAGCTTCTAAAATTTTCTCGAAGTTTCTGCATCTCGAAGCATTACAGACTCTTGAATTTACATAAAATATAAGACAGAGGCGGAGATTTTGCTGGACGACTTGACCGCGGGATTAAGACTTGTACCTCAGATCCCACTAATATACGCCTACGTTTCAAATGGTTGTCATTAAATTCATAAACTACTTATGCAAATCTAATACACGCACCTAATACTTAGCACCATTATGATAAATTTACAAAAATTTCTTTAACCCTTCACCCTTCGCCGTACCTAAATTGCTTCAACCTATATTATATATATTTTCAGAAAGCATGTCATATCATTTCAGCTAAAGTCAACCAGCAGAATTTGAGTCATTGCTATATTAGGTATTCGAGGGTTCAGAAAAAAACAAAACATGCAAACACTGATAAAAACTCGCTTGACTACCACTACCGATAATGAAGTAAATAAAATTATGATCAACATTTAAAATCAAAGACATACCCCAAACTTGCCAATTTAAAAGTTTAAAGCAAAGACATACCCCAAACTTGCCAATTGTAAAAGTTGAAAGCAAAGACATACACCAAACTTGCCAATTTAAAAGCTTAAAGCAAAGACATACACCAAACTTGCCAATTTTAAAAGCTTAAAGCAAAGACATACACCAAAATTGCCGATTTTTAATAGATTTTAGCAAAGACATACACCAAACTTGCCAATTTTTAATAGCTTTTAGCAAAGACATACACCAAACTTGCCAATTTTTAATAGCTTTTAGCAAAGACATACCCCAAACTTGTCTATTTTTAATAGCTTTAAGCAAAGACATACACCAAACTTGCCAATTTTTAATAACTTTTAGCAAAGACATACACCAAACTTGCCAATTTTAAAAAGCTTAAAGCAAAGACATACACCAATCTTGCCAATTTTAAAAATTTAAAGCAAAGACATACACCTTTGCACAATTTTATCAAAAGAAAGCCCCCACTAGATGACGCGGGACCGGAGTGACGTCGTCGGCTTGCTCCTCCGCTCCTCCTGATCCAGAAGCCCTGTATTGTATCTACTGGCAACACCTTTAATTATCTTGAATTTTAAAATTGTTACATCAGATTCGAAGTCAGCGACCTCTAAGCACTGTGAAACCATGTTAAAAACTCTTGAAAATACATTTTTGTAGATGGCACACTGTTATAAAAAAATTACACATTTTTGGAAATCTGGCAATGAATTCAGATTCAGCGACCCATTTTTACCTAGCGTTTGCTCCAGCACCAAATTCGTGAAAATAAAAAATTTTAGGTGGCAACACCATTAACCATCTTGAATTTTAAATTTCTGGCAGTATTAATTACGACCGTCTAATTCTGCCATTGCATCTACAATTTCAATATCTATAGAAATTAAAATTTTTAAGAATTTTTAAAATCTTAAATTCAATTTATGCACCGAGTGTTATGTTGTTGTGCAGATAACATTCGACTTATATATTTATGCAGCATTAATCGTTTACAAATCCTTCATTCTGTTATGTTTGGTTTAGATTCGTTTGTCCGACGAATGCTACCGGCTATGTTATGTTTGAGTCGTTACGCTAACCTTCTTGTTTAGGAGTTCAGTACTCTCCCAGTGCCCCAACAAAGCCAATATATTTTTGCGCGCTATTAAAATTCAACATAGCTAGCGCAATGCTATTTTCCATCTTGTTCAGCATCCTCGATTTATGTAAAATTGGCTATCCTCCTCTAAAATCCTCTTTAGCTCTTTTTGCGCCGTTCTGGCCGTTACAGTGAAACCCGCTTAAGTACCCAACCGCTTTAGTTATTATTATTTATTATTATTATTATTTAATTTATTAAACAGTAAAATTTACAAATACATGACTACATTTTAACACTTAATACAAAAATTGATTAACAAATACCGCATTCTGTTGTTCGAAATGAACAAGTAGCGAATGCAGTTACCTAACATACAACATTTTAATTATTTCTTTTAATTTATTTTTTAAGTAAAGTAGTGGGGTCTTAATATAAATAAATAGCTTAATACATTTAGTTATATAATATTGACAATGACATCATGATTATGATCAAAATTCAGTAGCAAAACATATAATACAAATGTGAGACAGAATATGGAGTTTATTATTATACTGAAACTAAAGTAAGGGAATCAATAACATTAAAATTATAAGTCAGTAGCCATGATTTCACATTTTTAAGAAACAGAGCAATATTGGACATGCAGCGAACATTATAAGGTAACGAATTGAAAAGTCGTGGAGCAATACATGTATAGAAATTAAAAAAGTGTTGTAATCTGTGTGAAGGAACTTGGACGAAATGTTGGTTAATTATCTTTAAGTCTTGACTTGCATAGCATCTGTTTATTAAATAACCAGATCTCTTAAAATATTCTTTTAAAACTCTATAAAAATATAAATGCTTAATTGGAAGGATATTTAAGTTTTTTAATAGAGGAAAGGTACTTTCAACCCGTTTTTTGTTACAAATAATACGAATAACATGTTTTTGAGCAAAGAGAAGTGGATTCATTTTATTTGCATGGGTACCTCCCCAGCACTTAACTCCATATTGCAGTTTTTAATGGAATATACCATGGTAAATACAAGTAAGCAATTTTAATGAGCAAAACAATTTTAAGAGGTATATCTGTCTAGTTGCACCCATAAGATACCTTTTTAGTGCAGTAGTATGCTCTAGCCATGAAAGTTTCCAATCAAGCAACAGGCCAAGGTACTTGAAAGATTTAACACATTCAATAGGAATACATTTCTTGGCACAAGGACAAGAATCATTATATGTTTTTGAGTGATACGAATAACTGCATATATCACTCCCATACAAAAATTTTGTACAACCTGCACAGTGAAAGTTGATCTCGTCAGATGATCTCGTCTACTTGTCGGTATCGGCGTTGTTTTTTTTAGTGTGTGTGTTGTAATAGTAATTATATAGTGGAAAATTTAAAATTTTGTTATATCGTTTGTATTAAAAACTATTAAGAATTGTATTTATGTGTTTTTAAAAGAAAAAAAATTAATTTTGTTTAGTGTTCTTTCAGTGATTACATAATTTATGTTATTAATATAGAACAGTTTTTGTTGGACTTCACACAATCTAGTGTTTGTATGCCTAAATTTTTTTTCTATTCCTCTTTGTGCGGTGTTTGTTTATCTGTTGTGCAGTGAGAGTCTCTAGTGTTGTTATTGTGCTTAACACTTTGTGTACGCTGCATTTTACTGTGCCAACCCTGAAAGCACATTTTACATTTAAAAACGCTCACAAAATAATTTAAATTTTTTTCCAATGGATTACTTTTCCATTGATAATATTGCTGCTTGTTCTCTGAACGAGCAATGCAAAAGCCAGAATACTCTGTACCCTATGTTCAGCTGTTCTGGCCCATGTGAGCGAATGTTTCATGCTTCTTGTGCTGGTATTTCTAAATCGTGCCTTGACGATTTAATGTCAGTCCGATCTGGTCTTCGCTGGTATTGTGCTTCGTGCAGGGCCCTTTCCCCGGATGAACTCTATTCTAAAATAAAGCTTTTTGGGGAAAGCCTTAACTTATTAAATAATAACTTCAGAGAAATTGTTTCATTTTTTAGTGAAGTTAGTGCCGCACCCACTACCAGCGTTTCTGATGAAATTACTGTTCAGGATTACATTTCGGTTCCTTCGTTCATAACTGCATCTTCCGGAATTTTGTCAGTTTCATCAGAAAAAGACCTTAAAAGCTCTAAGAGACAGGAAAAACAAAAACAAAAATAAGCGTCGAAAGGCGTCCTCCAGACCATCCAAGGCAGAGCAGCCCCCAGCAATGCCATCAGAAAATAATAATACGGTGATTTCTTATACACCATCTTCTATTCCTCCATTGACTAGTAGACCAAATACGATTCCAACTACACCTAATAGTTATTTGACTTTAAGAGCAGTTTCGAGGACCAGAAATGTTTTCATTTCACGTCTTCAGCCCGACACATCAATAGAAAATATATTGACGTTTGTCAGGCAATCCAAGTTAGTGAACTCAAATGCATTCTATTCATGCAAAAAAATTGGTAATAAGCCTTCCCATGCTTCTTTTATTCTAACGGTTGCAGCCGAAGATTTTACAACTGTTCTTAAATCTAATTTGTGGGCCGATAATATTCTTGTTACTGAGTTCAAGCCAAAAAATAAGTCTAAAAGGGTGACTCAAGCCGCCCGCCAGACTCAAAAAAACTAAATAGGCTGTCCCTTTACTATCAAAACGTAAGGGGACTATGTTCTAAGACGCAGAGCTTATTTCTATCAACTCAAAATTGCTCTGAGGATATTATCGCGTTAACAGAAACGTGGCTGAACGGAAGCATTACTGATTTGGAATTGTTTGACAATAGTTTTCAAGTTTTTAGAAAAGACAGAAACACTGACAATATTTCTTCTGTCGGTGGTGGTGTCCTTTTGGCTGTGAGGAACTGCTTTGTCAGTTTTATTGTTGACACTCCCTGCTCTTCTAATATTGAACTAATTTGCGTTAAAGTTATACATTGTAACTCTAATGTATATGTTATTAATGCTGTTTATATGTGAATCTGGGCGCTGTGCTAAAGAATAGAATTTTTACTTATTTAACTCGAAAGTTAAATAAGTTTTGTTTTTTAAAAGGAAAAGAAATATATATTGAAATAAAAACAATTAGTTTTTTGGAAGTATAATCTCTTTTTTTTTTATTGAATATAAAACATCTTACCACGTCGCGAGTTAGTAGGAAAAGAGAACTTTTTTATAACAGGAAGCTGTCAGTACATAAATTTACCGAACAAGCTTATGTACTAAAATTATGTTGATTTTATTAAGCGCACTCTCGTGGCTTAGATATCAGTTAAGTTAATAGTGTTTTGACATAAACATGCCGCCCGCCTTGCAGTACGGCTGCAATGAATAAACTTAAAATTGCTAGACAAATTTCTTTTTCTTATTCAAAAATACGCTTAAAATATATAATATTTACATAATAATATAATAAAGTATATTCAATTCAAATAGATACAAATGAAGCAGTTCGAGATACAATTTAAAGAAAATAAATTGTTTATTTAATTCAAAGATAAAAAATGTAAATATCAAATTTTAAGATTCATAATGCTCACGATTCAAAAGATAAATATCAGAGTATATGTAATTATAGTATTAAAAGTAAAAGTTAAGAAAATATAAAAATAAAATTCCAGATTCAAATTAAAAAATACAAATATGTATATATCCAAATATCAAGTAAGTGAATGAAATAAATGAGGTAATAAAATATTGACTGAATATTAAGTGTTATAGGTTAATACAATATAAGTCATACAAATGCGATGCAAAAAATTTCAATTCGTGACATAGTGCAAAAATTATTATTATTTTCGTTTGATTTGCTTGAATTCGGTTTCTATTTTAATTATCAGAATGTATCTACATTTGAAAGGACCCGGATAAGATCCAGCCAAAGACCGTACTCTGAGCGACAGGAAGTCCATTATTACTTGGCAGCAAGCCTTGCTGAATGATCTTAGGATAGAGATCAGCGCCAAGAACAACAGAGATTGGATCACTTTTATAGAATTTTGTGTCTGCCAGAATTAAATTGGAAAATTTTTCAGCCATGGATTCATCGATTGGCTTGGACGGAGTTCGGATAGAGATTCTGTGATCAACTCGAAGTATTGCTTGAATCCTCACATTGAGATCAAATCGAGCGTGGATCGTAATTGGACATACGGATTCTTCACCAAGCGTCATAATGGTTATATTTAATTGATCAACCATCTTTCTGGAGATTCGACTGGTAGCTGAACAAGAATCAAGCAGGGATCTTGCATAATGCAAACTGCCGTTCACTTCCAACTTGATAATCGCTGTTGGAAGCAGTGTGATGTAGTTCTGAGAGAGAACAGATGATAGCGACAGGCTACTCAAGTTCGCCGAGGAATGCGATGAATTTTTCTGAGCAGGATTGCTCTTCTTCTGACCACTGGATGGGTCTTTGCGCAAACGCTGATGCATGTGGAGCAATGTATGATGATGCTCTTGACAATATCGACAGCCACGATTGCTGAGACATGATCCATGAGAATGTTCATGCGCCAAGCAGTTAGAGCAATAATTATGAAGAAGTACAGCACGCATTCGTTTTTCTGTATTCATCGACAGAAATTTCTCGCACAGTCGTAAAGGATGCCTCTGTCGACACACTCTGCATTGAAATCGCTTGGATTGCTTTGCGCGTTTTGGAGTACGATTATTGGATTGACGCTTTTTGTTGAATGTAACCAGGATGGTTTTGGAATTTGGCATTTTGAACTGAAAAATAATGAGGATACATAAGAATAGGAATACAAAAAGAGCAAAAAACTATTGGGTTGGTAGAACAACAAGTTTAGTAACTGGTCGAGTAATGCAACCGCGTTGAGTAATGATATCTGCTACGCGAACTCGATTATCACTTCCTAAGTAGATCTTGGAAACCCTACCTAGACGCCATTCAGTTGGAGGAAGATTATCACCTTTAACAACAACTATTGTATTTTCTTTGATGTTCTCTTGTGGATTTTTCCACTTATTTCGCTTGTGTAACTCACTTAAATACTCGTTTTTCCAGCGATTACAGAAATTTTGATACAAAGCCTTTAATCTTTGCCATCGATTAATAATCGATACAACTGGCTCAATTATCTCAGGATCAATCGGAGAAAGAATCGGAGAGCCGATAAGAAAATGTCCAGGAGTTAGTGCTGAAATATCTAAAGGATTCTCTGACATTGGCGAAATTGGACGAGAGTTTAGGCATGCCTCAATCCTGGCCAGAATAGTAGAAAATTCTTCAAGTGTGAATTTGATTGCACCTGCAACTTTGCGAAAATGAATTTTAAAACTCTTTACACCAGCCTCCCATAAACCGCCCATATGAGGTGCACCTGGCGGAATAAAGTGCCATGAAAAACCTTGGTGGCTATAGGTGGATGTTAGAGCCGAATGAGAAGCCTTAAGAAAATCTCGTGTAAGAATTTTTGATGCTCCTACGAAAGTTGTACCATTATCTGAGTACATATGAAGTGGACAGCCGCGCCGCGAAGCGAATCGATTGAAGGCTGCAAGAAAGGTTTGAGTGGAAAGATCTGACGTGGCTTCTAAGTGTATAGCTTTTGTTGCAAAGCAGACAAACACACATACATAACCTTTTGTTATTAAACAGGATCTACCGGTGTAGCTTTTAATTTCAAATGGTCCAGCGAAATCTAGGCCTGTGTGAGTAAAAGGACGTGTAAGAGTAGTGCGTTCAGCAGGAAGAGCACCCATTATTTGAGTCTGAACTTTTTTCTTATGGATGACGCATTGTTTGCAATTATGAATTGTAGTCTTAATGATATTTTTGACTTTAGGGATCCAAAAAAGTGATCGAATTAAGCGTAAGACTAATTGATTACCACCGTGCAGAGAAATTTGATGCGTAAATTGCACCAAGAGACGTGAAAACTTGCAATTTTACGGTATGATGATAGGATGACGTTCATCATACGACATGGTGGGCGAAGAAACTAGTCTACCACAAATTCTTAGAAGACCAATTTCGTCAAGGTAAGGATTGAGATTAAGAAGGCTGCTTGATGAAGCAATAGGCTGATTATTGGTTAGTTTATGATATTCTTCGGAATAGTTTACCTTTTGACATATTATAATTAGACGATTTCTAACATTTAGGACTTCAGCACTTGAAATTGTTGTGGACTCTCGTGAATAACTGTTTTTATATTTTGGGTGTGTTCTAAAGAAAAACCGAAAAACGTACGCAATGACTCTCATTGCCTTAGGAAAAGAAGAAAAACGTTCTAGAATGTCGACATAATCTTGAAAGTAAACAAAGAAAGATTTCGTTTGAGAAGTTTTCTTTTCCAGTGTTGTGTTAAGGTCGCATTCTTGAATTACACTTGGCCATTGAGATGGATTAGACTTCAGCCATTGTGGACCATGCCACCATAAGTCATTTTTTATCAAATCTGGAGGCAGGACTCCTCGGCTGGCTAAATCTGCTGGATTGGTTTCAGAGTTTACGTGAAACCAGTTTGATTGGCCAACGCTTTGAATTATTTTGGACACTCTATTTGCTACAAATGTAGTCCACTGACACGGTTGTTTTGCAAGCCATGCCAGAACGATGGTTGAATCGGTCCAGAAAAACACTTTCGATTTGTGGACATTGAGTTGACGAATAAGAGTATCAACCATTTCCGCAAGTAAAACAGCACCACATAGCTCAAGTCTTGGTAAAGAAATGGTTTTTACTGGTGCAACCCGGGTTTTAGCAGTAAGCAAATGGGTTGTTATAGAATTGAAAGTTTTGACACGAATATAGATAGTAGCAGCATATGCCTTCTCAGATGCATCACAAAATGCATGAAATTGAATATCGTGCTCAGGAGAGTAATTACTCCACCGAGGAATTTGAATCTTTTCTAGTTGAGGATAATGGGCTACGAATGACAGCCATGTCTGAAGACACTCGTAAGGAATATTTTCGTCCCAACCAATATTTTCAAGCCAGATTCTTTGCATAAGAATTTTCGCTAAAATTATGCAGGGAGCTAACCAGCCAGCTGGGTCAAAAAGTTTAGAAATATTAGAGAGGATTTCTCTTTTAGTATAAGTGCCTTTTTGCTGCAATGGAGTTGCTGAGAAATAGAAATAATCAGAACGTGCATTCCAACGCACGCCTAAAGTTTTAGCACTACTACTATCTTCGAATTGAAGAAAATCTTCATTGTGCAAATGTGATTTTGGAAGATCAGATAAAAGATTTTCTGAATTTGAAGCCCATTTTCTTAGCGAAAAACCTGCTGAATTTAATGCTGTAATAAGCTCATTTCTCGCTTGAATAGCTGTTGAATTATCATGAGCTCCTGCTAGAGTATCATCGACATACATCGAATTACGAAGTATGTTGCTAGCTAATGGATAGGAGTTTTCAACATCATCAGCTAATTGTAGCAGAGTGCGAATGGCTAAGTATGGAGCACAGTTAACTCCAAAAGTAACTGTGTTCAATTCGAAGTCTTGTATATCACTTTCTGGAGAAGTACGAAATAGAATTCGTTGATATGGTGTGTGGTTCGGATCCACTAGAATTTGGCGATACATTTGCTTAATATCGCTATTGAAAACATATTTAAACAAACGCCATTTTAACAGCAAAAGTGTTAAATCGGATTGGAGCACAGGTCCAGGATATAAAATGTCATTTAGACTTGTACCGTTTGAGGTAGGGCTAGATGCATTAAATACTACCCGTACTTTTTTTGTTGTGCTCTCTGGCTTTATGACAGCATGATGTGGCATATAGTAATGACTTGGAAAATATGTGACTTTTTGAGGAGATACAGGTTTCATATGGCCTAATTGATAATATTCATTTAAAACATTATCATAATCAATCTTGAGATCGGAGTCTTTTCTCAATCGAACCTCATTCCTTAAGAACTGTGCATGTGCAATAGAACGAGAGGGGCCAAGTTTCAAGGTTTTTGGAAAATCTTCTTTGAATGGAAGAGCAACAATGTATCTACCCTCTTTATTTCGAATTGTGGATTTCACATAATTTTCTTCGCAAAAACGATCGCTTTGTGTCATAAAAAGTTTTTGTGGAAGATCCTCCACCTCCCAAAAACGTGAGATCTGTTGATCCAGAGGCACTTTATTGAAATAAGACAGGCATGTTGAGAAAGAAGAAACCGATTTAGAAATGGGGCCCGTCAATATCCACCCAAATATTGTCTCTTGAGCGACAAGAGACCAGCAAATGTTGCGTTTAACACCATCCAGGAGAACGGATGAAAAAAGATCGCCACCGATTAAGATATCAACCTGCGAGCTTTGGTAAAACTTTTCATCCGCATATTGCAGGTTTGGAAGACTTGACAATATTGATGGATTAATGGAACAGGATGGAAGATTTCCTGTGAGATGTGATACAACAAGAGCAGTTGCTTCAATGCTTATACGATCATCGAATGTAGAACTTAAAATGAACGAGCATTCTTGTTGAATTTTTGCTGAAATTGCATTGTTTAATCCGGAAATCTGAGCAGATATAGGACGAGACGGAAGTTTTAGAATTTTAAAAAGTCGTTCCGAAATGAACGTACCCTCTGAACCTGAGTCAATTAAGGCTCGTGCGAAATAAGTTACGCCAAGATGACATATTTTTATAATTGCGGTACCTAGAAGCACACTTCTGCAATTTGAAGCAAAGCAAGAATTTATGTTTTGTGATGAGTAAGGTTCGTCAGTGGACTGTATTTTGAAGGAATATGAATTTTGCGTGCTAGGTTTAGGATTAGAAGAAATAATTGGTTCAGAGGTTTGAACTACTTTATGTAAAAGGGTATGGTGGCGCTTATTACATGTGAAACAATTATGACGACTTTTGCAGTCTTTTGTAAGATGGGATTTTGAAAAGCAGTTTATACAAAGCTGGAATTTTTTAACGGTTTCAAATCTATCTCTTGTATTCATTTGGAGGAATCGAGGACATACACGAATAGTGTGCTGTTCATTTGAGCATAATTTGCAAGACGGAGTGAAAACATGAGCTTGGTATGAATTAACTTTCTTCCAGTTTCGGTTGTTTGGTTGAGAAAGCGATCTATTATTGGTAATTTTTGAAATAGAAGATCCTTTAATATCTGAAACTGTTTCCAGTGTTTGATAACGACTGGTTAGAAATGAATCAAGCTCAGACCATTTTGGAATTTCGGTCTTATTTTTGAGCGATTGTTCCCAAAGCGCTAGAGTACCATCTGGCAATTTAGTGGAGCAAAGGAAAATAAATATAGAATCCCAGCTTTCTATATTAACGTCATATAATTGAAGAGCAGAAATGCATCCATTTACTTCGCGCTGAAGTTTTTTGATAGCATTTCCGGACTCAATGGAAACGGATTGCAGATTAAATAGAACTCGGAGTTGGCTGTTTACTAAGATTCGCTTATTTTCAAAACGATCTTGTAAACTTTTCCAAGCCAATGAAAAACCAGCGTTGGTAAGTGGACTCTTCTTAACTATGTCACGAGCTTCGCCTCGCGTTTTTGAGTTAAGATGGAAGAGTTTCTCCACTGGACTTAACCTCGAATTGTTCACATATATGGCAGTGAACATATCTCGAAAAGACGGCCACGAAAGATAATCACCGTTGAAAATCTCGGTGTCACATGGAGGGAGATGAAAGTGATGACTGGAAGATGATGGTGCATCCAATCCTGGATTAGGTTCCCTGGAAAGCTGTGCGGCTTTTGAAGCGCTATTGAGCTTCTCAATGCAGTCTCCAATTTGTGAAGCGCATCGGACGTATACCTGATATGCGGTACGATATCGAGCCTTTATGGTTTCCAGCTCTACCTCTGGATCCGTGCCTTCCTCCTGGGCAGCAGCTAGTTCGCCTAGGCAAGTTTCATAAACAGCCTTTATCCGGTTCCATGTTGACTTTATTTCTTCCCGGTGGACATCTAGTGAATATGTTGAACTTGCTGAATCTAAGGTTGAGTTGAGATCAAACTCGAACTCAACCAAACTATCAGTAAATCGGATGAAGGAATTTAAAGATGCCATTTTGAATAGAATGAATTAACAATTTGAGAACAAAAGATCACAATAAAAGGCCAATATTTGTGCAACTATTCAACGAAGTTAAGAATTACAGTGAAGCCAGAAAAGAAATCCACCTGGTTGTAGGAATTATCGACAGAATAATCGAAATTGGAAATGAATATTGAAAAAATATTATAAAAATATTGAAACAAAAAATTACTCAGCAATTCTGAAATTAAATGCTGTAGCACGTTTGAGAATGTAAGAATTCTTACTTAAATTATTGTTAGAATAATCGAATTATTCTGGATGTGATGTAAAACTATTCAAAGCAAAAACTGAGAATAAGAACTGAATTGAATTGATTTCAATTTGAATCGATACCAGGAAACTATAATTTTGCAATAAATCAAAAAAATATTTTTCTTTTGAACGAAATCAATATTCGCGTAACGCAAAAAGTTGACTAAATGATTGCTTTAGAATAAAACATAAAACAAAACAATGTAAACCGCCCTAAAAAACGTTTATTCTTGTTATGATGGTTACTCTTGTTGCTGTTGTCGTTGTTGTTGTTGCTGTAGTTTTTTTTTTTTTTTTTCAAATAGTTCTTATATATTTATCAAACTTTTTTTTTTTTTTTTTTTTTATTATTTGAAAATATGAATTTGAGTTAGCTAAAAATTTTAACTTTAATTTAATATTAATATATAAGGTTTTTTTTTTTTTTTTTAACTACAAGATTTTATTTGAATGCACCGCCACTGCTTGACTTGACTTGTTTAACTTTTTGAAATGTAAGGAGCAACAACAACATGAATCTTTCCAAATATTTTTTTTGCAACAAAGAATTTTTTGATTAAAAGATTTTAGCAATATGTTTAAATTTGAAGATATCGCTAGCATACACGTTGCTAACACTTCAAATGTCTATTGTGAGAGATATTAATGTAATTTTTGTTTACAGCGAGAAACTTGTGAGACATGTATACATGAAACTATCGATTGCACCAAAAAATATGATAATGTTTAGAGAGCGATGTTTACCAAGCGATGTTTGCGGAGAAATGTTTATACAGAAATTATATGTATATAAAAACGATCGATCGCAACAAAAGGAGTCACGCTATGTTAATACAGTATATGTTTATAGCTAAGAACTTGATAGACATGTATACATGGATCTATGGCAACAAAAAGACTGAAATGTTTATAGAGCGATGTTTACAACGATGTTTGCGGAGAATTGTTTATAGAAAAATTTAATGTATATAAAAAACGATCGAGTGCAACAAAAGGAATCACGCTATGTTAATACAGTATATGTTTATAGCTAAGAACTTGATAGACATGTATACATGGATCTATGGATTGCCACAAAAAGACTGAAATGTTTATAGAGCGATGTTTACAACGATGTTTGCGGAGAATTGTTTATAGAAAAATTTAATGTATATAAAAAAACGATCGAGTGCAACAAAAGGAGACACGCTATGTTAATAATAAGTGATCGATAGCAACAATGTTGCCGAAGAGAAAGAAAGCGTTGTATGTATATAATAACATGCAGCCGCAGACATTAGTCCAAAAATGTTGCGGAATAAAGAAAACTGTTCCCAGTTTACGAACGATCACTTAAACAGATGTTGCGAAAAAGAGATTTATTTATATACACAAAATTTTTTAAACACATATGCCAAATAAATGGATCTCTTTTTAGCGAAGTTTTACGAAGTTGATTTTACTCCAACTTCAATTTATGGAAAAATAAATTTTAAAATGATTAGATTAATTTATTTGAATTTATTATTATTTTTTATAAGAATTTTGTATTACGTAGGGTGCCTTTTATATTTCGGGATTTGGCAACCCTGGTGTTGCAATCTGTCAACTGAAAGCTCTATCGCAAAGTTTGACATTTGTTGGCTTATACGTACTCAGAACGTTTTGACATACGAGCGTTATTTGTGTTGTTTATAGTAACTTAAAAGATTCATCTCGGTCTAAAAATGGAATTAAATCGTGAACATTTTCGTGCGATTATTTTTTACAACTTTCGACGTGAATTAACACAGCAACAGTGCATGGATGAACTTAATTCAATTTTTGGCGATGAAGCTCCATCAAGGACCAGTGTTTATCGATGGTATGGTGAATTCAATCGTGGTCGTAGTTCACTCCAAGACGAATTTCGTGAAGGTCGTCCGAAATCAGCTGTTGTTCCGAAAACCATTGATGCTGTGCGCGAACTGATATTGCAAGATCGTCATGTTACCTATCGTGAGATTGAGGCAACCTTAGGCATAAGTGGGACCAGCATACATTCAATATTGCATAAACATTTGACTGTCAAAAAAATTTGTTCGCGTTGGATCCCACACAATTAGTCAATCGCTCAAAAAAAGGCTCGTGTCGATTGGTCGAAGGAAATGCTCAAAAAATACGATCGCGGTGCTTCGAAACACGTCTATGACATCGTGACAGGTGATGAATCGTGGATTTACGCGTATGAGCCCGAAAGTAAACAGCAGTCGACTGTATGGGTGTTTCAAGATGAGCCAAATCCAACAAAAGTTGTTCGCGCACGAAGCACTTCCAAGCAAATGGTCGCCTGTTCTTTCGGAAAATATGGACATGTCGCAACCGTACCACTAGAACAACGCAAAACAGTCAACTCTGAGTGGTACACAACCATTTGTTTGCCAGTTGTCTTCCAAGAAATCAGGAAAACCAACCGCCGAAGACGGATCACTCTTCACCACGACAATGCGAGCTCTCACACATCGGCTCAAACAACTGCATTTTTGAGCACCCAAAACATCGATTTGATGGGTCATCCGCCGTATAGTCCTGACTTGGCACCGAATGACTTCTTTTTATTCCCAACCGTGAAGAATAAACTGCGTGGACAACGATTTTCGACGCCCGAAGAAGCGGTTGCGGCATTCAGAATGCATGTTTTGGAGATACCTCAATCAGAGTGGCAAAAGTGCTTCGACAATTGGTTCAAACGCATGCAAAAGTGTATAGATCTTAATGGAGAATATTTTGAAAAACAATAAAGTGATTTTCGATGATTAATATTTGTTTTTGTTCTCTAATCCCGAAATATAAAAGGCACCCCTCGTATTTTATAGAATTTTCTTCATTTTCAATTTATGTTTAATGATTTATTCTCATCTTTTAAATATATTTTACACGCACCTAAATTATTGCGAATTTATTGCTTTAAGTTAGGTTATGCACGATTATATTTTATGTTTTTATGTTTTTTCTTATCTCACTTGCACTATATGTCTTAAATTGAAATTAATGCATACGCACCTTGAATTTTTGATTGAAGATTTGAATGAAAATATGATGATATGATGAATAATTTCCCTTGATGAATTTTATTATTGAATTTAGGACTTGATTCCAGAAAAGTAGATCCACGATCTTGGATTTGGATAGAATTGACGAAACTCGACGTGGTTTGTTGGTGGAAGCACTGTAACCCGGTTCGAATGGACCAAATGTTTATATGTGAATCTGGGCGCTGTGCTAAAGAATAGAATTTTTACTTATTTAACTCGAAAGTTAAATAAGTTTTGTTTTTAAAAGGAAAAGAAATATATATTGAAATAAAAACAATTAGTTTTTTGGAAGTATAATTTCTTTTTTTTTTTTTATTGAATATAAAACATCTTACCACGTCGCGAGTTAGTAGGAAAAGAGAACTTTTTTATAACAGGAAGCTGTCAGTACATAAATTTACCGAACAAGCTTATGTACTAAAATTATGTTGATTTTATTAAGCGCACTCTCGTGGCTTAGATATCAGTTAAGTTAATAGTGTTTTGACATAAACAAATGCATATGTTCCTCCTAAGAGTAGTGTAGAGGTCTATGCAAGCCTTGCGGAGTGCATAGATTACATAATTGATTGACTTGACGTTAATGACGACATTTTATTATTGGGCGATTTTAATCTACCTGATTTAAAATGGCATTCTTCTGACGATGATACGTACTATTGTGAATCTAATTCGAAGACCCGCCAAGAACATATATTTGTTGATAATATATGTTCAGACTTACAACAAGTGAGTTGTATTTATAATAGTCTTGAAAGACTTCTTGACCTGGTCTTAAGTACAGACAGTAACAATGTTGTTGTTAAGAGGGCCTTTCATGCTCTAACTACTGTTGATGAATATCATCCACCATTGAGTATTTGGTACAAATCCGACAGAGCAAATATAGTAAATTCTAATTCAGCAGATAGGCTTTATGAATTCAATTTTAAAAAAGCTGACTTTTTGAAGTTGAATCAGTTGCTTCATGGTAAGCTTAATGCAATTTTAGAATATATAAAAGGAAATTGCCTTGATGACTCCATACATTTTTTTTATATGGAACTCTTTGCTGTCTTTTCTCAATCAGTACCTTATAGTCTCAAATTTGCGAGGAATTCTGCGTACCCGTGGTACACAAAGGATTTAAAGACTCTTCGCAACAACAGGAATAGGGCATGGAAGAAATATGTCTGTAGCTTAGGCTCAAACGACCTAGAAACTTACAAACGTTTGTTTCTGGAATTTGAAAATCGCTCAGCTACATTATATCACGAATATTTAGATAATGTTAAGCTGAGAATATTGACAGATCCAAAGAAATTTTGAGGATTCGTAAACACAAAGAAGAAATCTGATGGATTTCCTTCTTCATTTAGAACTCCTGAGGGATTTACTGACAATCCCGTCAAAATTTGTGGCCTATTCGCCAATCTTTTTAAAGAATCATTCTGTTCAGATTCTTTTACTCCTGATGGAGAGTACTTTGAATATATGAATTCCGAACCCAGAGTATCTTTGGAACATATATCCTTCACTCCAGAGGATATTTTAATGTATATTAGATCGATCGATGAGGAGTTTGGTGCTGGACCTGACGGTGTTCCTGCCGCAGTGTTAACACAATGCGGTCCCGTTTTGAGTCAACCACTTTCTTTATTATTCAATAAATCTATTAACGAAAGTTATTACCCACTTTTTTGGAAAAAATCATTTATAAGTCCTATTTTTAAAAAGGGTTGGAGGAACGATGTCAGTAACTATAGGCCTATCGCTAAGCTCTCATCGATTCCAAAACTTTTTGAGCGGATGGTGTATGATCGGGTGAAAATTCACTGTGGGGAAGTCATAACAACTCGTCAGCATGGTTTTGTGAATGGCAGATCCACTGTGTCTAATCTTCTCGATTTTACAACATTCTGCTTAAATTCTATTGATCTGGTAACCAGGTCGATTGTGTTTACACTGACTTTAGTAAGGCATTTGATAAGCTACCACACAATCTAATCTTATTTAAACTTGAGTTAATAGGATTTCCACAATAGTTTGTGAACTGGATTAAATCGTATTTGGTTTACGCTTCAGAGGCGCATTGTCTTCTGAATTTATTGCTGGATCAGGTGTTCCTCAGGGTAATCACCTTGGTCCTCTTCTGTTTATTTTAGCTATCAATGATGTAACTCACGTCATTGAACACTCTCATCTGCTTATTTATGCCGATGATATCAAAATATACAGAACGATTAATTCTAGAGATAATTCAGATCTACTCCAGTCTGATCTAAAATCCTTTGTAGTTTGGTGTTCTAAAAATAATATGTTTTTAAATCCAGATAAATGCCAAACTATGACCTTTTCGCGAAAAAGGAATAATTTTATTTTTGATTATAAGATTAAAGATACTGCCTTGAGTCATGTAGACACCGTAAAAGACCTAGGTATATGCATGGATTCTAAGCTGTCGTTTAACATTCACATGGATAATATTTTTTAAAAAGCATATTCAATGCTTGGTTTTGTAAAACGCTGGGCCAAAGAATTTAATAGCATGATTACAACTACAACGTTGTATTATGTAATCGTGCGTCCTCACTTAGAGTATGCAAGTCAAGTTTGGTCCCCAAGTTACAATGTGCATGTTGATCGAATAGAAAGAATCCAAAAACGTTTTGTTCAGTTTGCTCTAAGGGGCTAAGTGGAACTGAAATATAAGACCTTCCTCCTTCTGAGGATCGTTTAAAACTATTAAAAATGCAGTCCTTAGGTGATCGAAGGAAATCGGCAGATATCGTATATTTACACCAGCTCATAACAGGTGTATTCGATTCTCCAGAACTTCTTTCTCACATAAATTTTAACACTAACCGTAGAAGCAGTAGAAACGCTAACAACTTAATTTATTTGCCATTTAGTAGAACAAATCATATGGCTACGTCTCCTTTAAGTCGCATGGGTTCCTTAATTTGTCAAAACGTCAACTCAAAAGTAGATTAAAATTAGTTGTGTAATTAGATCTATGTATACGCATGGTTAGTTGTTACGTCTTGTGTTGTCCCTGAGCCCAACCCATTTATTGGTGGGTAAATTTTTCCCACATTAACTTGTTTGTGGTCACGGGTATCCATAACATTGATATTTTCAATGATTACTGGGTAGTGGCTTTAGATGGGTTAATGCTGAGGAAGTGCGATATAGCTGTAGTAGCTGAACTCTACTGTTATTGCATGTTAAAAAAAAAGATAAAATTTGATAAGCTGGGATCGCTACTAGTAACACTGAAGTACATGATTTTCGTTTTGTCGCTCAAAACTAATTTATGTGATGAAAACTAATGGCTTAGAAACACCAAGTCATGGTTTATGTCACAGGTTAGACTAAGAGCAGAATCACTAGTAAAAGTACATGCCATGTCATCAGCAAACGCTATAACTTTACTTACAAAAGGCAGAAAAAAAAAGAATTAATATATATAAGAAACCAAATGGGCCCGAGAACAGATCGCTGTGGAACACCAACATCAATAACAACATCACTGCTAAGTTTACTATTTATTTTTACTCTCTGCATTCTGTTAGATAAGTAGGATTGAAACCAGGAATGAATAGATCCTCTAAAACCAATTTTATATAATTTGTTTAGTAATATGACATGATCTACAGTATCGAAAGCTTTAGTTATATCTATAAAAAGAGCTGCACATACTTTCTTATTGTTTAACCCACTATAAATATTGTTGCAAAATTTCAGTAGTGCGTCTTCGGTAGACAACTCCTCTCTGAAACCATATTGAAAATTGCTGAAAAAATTTGTTTTCTTTAAAAATTTTAGCATTCTAATTTTTACAGTTTTTTCAAAAACTTTCGAAAAACCTGGCAACAATGAGATTGGCCTGTAATTGTTGAAAATACTTTTATCTCATTTTTTAAAAAGTGGTATAACCACAGCTTTTTTAATGTCATCGGGAAAAACTCCACACTCTATGCTTTTGTTGCAAATATTGCAAAGGACATCGACAATATTGAAAACTATCTTTTTAATAAAAACGTTCGAAAAAACACCATCAGGACATGAATTCGAGTTTTTAAGAGCCATAATTATTTTATAAACTTCAAAAGAGGAAATAGGTTCAAAAAATGCACTGTTTGGGTGAGATGGTTCCTTATCTAAACAATCACAAAAAACATCGTTTGATCCAGCATCAGTGACCACGTCCTTTCCAATTTTGGCAAAGAAATTCTTGAAAGCGTCGGCTTTAGTCCCGGACTCCGAAATTTCCAAACCTTCCTCATTATTTGCGGCTGATTGCTCATTATTTTTAGATTTGTTTAAGATATTGTTCACGAGCTGCCATTCTTTCTTAACGTTCCCTCTGATTTTATTAAATTCACACAAGTAGTAGTTCGTTTTACTTGCTGCGACTTCTACAGAAATTTCTTTGCAGAGTTCTTTATGATATGCTTTAACGTTTAAGTTATTCGGGTGTTTGGAACATTTCTTAAAAAGTTTCTTTTTGATGAAAATTGTTTTCAATAATTCTTCTGACATCCAAGGTTTAAGATTTTTAGACATAGCATCACGTTTAGTCACTTTAACCGTGACTAAACGTGATGCAGAATTAAGTTTCCAAGAAATTACTGAACGCTTCAGTACTGTACTGACGGATCAGGTTCAAAATAAACATTATCCCAAAATTCATATTTAAGTTTATCGTTTAAAAGGGAAAATTAGTTTTATTGTAAAAAGCATCAAGCTGCGGGTTCGGCATAGTTGGTCTTTTAACATTTTCTAAGTACAAGCACGTCATACAATGATCCGTTATACTTAAATTGGACACAGAACTGTATACTGTTTTATCAATAGACCGGCTAAACTTTGCAAAAACATGGTCAATACAAATAGAAGAAATATCCGATATACGAGTTGGTTCATTTATACATGATTCAAGAGAGAAAAAATAAATACTTGTCAATTATATGTGAATTTTCTAAAATATTAAAGTTAATGTCACCTAGTAAAATAATATTGTCAGCCTTATCATTTAATAAAGGTATATCCAAATCACTCAAAAATGCTTCAATATTCGAATTGTCATGAAACCTATACAAACAAATGAACGAATATTTTTGGTCATCAATTACACAACAAATTTTTAGCACATCAAAACTTTTTAACTTATAACAATAAGACTCACAATAAATTCTTCTTTTACAAAGACAGCTACTCCTCCAGCAACATAATCATTATTACAATTAGCATAACATTTATAGTCAGGAATATTAAACAAAGAGAGTTCAAAATCATATACCCATATTTCCGTAAAAAAAATTAAATCAGGGTTGTTTTCAAAAGTTTCTAAATGTAAAAGAAAGTTATCGACATTTTTTCTTAAGCTTCTAATATTTTGATGGACAATATAAAAACTGTTTGGGTTTTTTCTTTGAATTGAAGAAATAGTATTGAAATTTATTTTTTTGCAGAGCGGAATCGGAGTATGAAACACATAATCACGAAGATTTACATTTTCCATATTTATATTACAAATGAGTACAAAAGATTAAGCAATAACAATAACTTACTAAATAATTTTATTCAGATCCTCAATAGAGCTAATAACCACAACGTAATCCACCCTCCGTTTTCCGCAATAAAATTTTTCCATTACTAACCCATAAGTATTTATAGTTTTTTTCTTTTTTAAGTTTTTAAGCTAAATTAAATAGATGTCTGGTCTTCGAAGAAAGGCTATCATTTATAAAAATATTAGAGGTATGCTCGCAATTAAAGAGTTTAGTATTCAAAGATCTCCTACATCTATATTTATTCTTCATAACGATCATTTTACTCAGTCGCGAAACAAATTTGACACATAAAATGCTCTGCGAAGAATCTGAAGATGCGGAACCCCTGGATTTATTTATACGCTTAACGTAGCAATCATCAATATGTTCATGAGTTACGTTGACATTTAAACCGTCTGAGAATATTTTCAGAGCGCAGTCAACAGCGTTGGCATTGTTTACATCAGGAACACCAATAATTTCGATGCACTTTTCTCTATTTTGTTGCTGCAAATAATTCACTTCCTCCTGTAGAAATTGCACTTTTTCTTCAAGTATTTTTTTATCTTCTTGAAGTGAATGTATCATTTCAAGAGCATTCACGTTAGCATTTTTTAGACAAACTAATTCATTATAAATCATTTCCAACGTTATCGTAGCAGGTGGCGTCGCCATGTTTGAGTTTTGCATCTCTTCTTGAAGTTGCTTTGACCACTGATTTTCATGTTGTTGTTGATGCTGCTGTGGTTGTTGTGGTTGTTGGTTCGTGCCTAGCAACGATGGCATTGAGCGAGAGTCCATGACCGGCACTTCAAACGAAGTTGTTTGAACAGCAGAAGCAGGCGGGGGAGCGGCAGCATCAAACTTTGATGGAGAACGAAGTGGTGGGAGCGAATAGAAGAACGACGGGCGCTCAGGCAAGCATTACATTTAAATGCAGAATTATTTTTTTCTATGAATTCGATGTCACTAGGCTGAATATTTACGCACTTGCAATGGAAATATTCATTGCAATATAAACATTTTATTTTTGGTTGTTGACGATCAACTTTTTGTTTGCATATGCACGGCATTTTTAATTTAATTTTTTAACTTAATGCGTATTGACTCCACGACGATACACATACGAAGTGAGTGTTGGGTATAGCCCGCTTTAGTACCCAAAATATTCTGGCATTTTCACGAAAATTGATGAATATTAAGAGGGTAACTTAAGTACCCTCTCTTGAAACTTAAGAGGGTAACTTAAGTACCCAACCCGCTTAAGTAACTAAAAATGTTGACATTTTTGGGTGAGGTACTTAAGCAGGGTTTACTGTATACAATTTTGATTTAAGTTTCCAATAACAAAACTGTCAATAGCTGTAATGCTGTGTAATTTAAATTTTTCATTGTGTAAGATTTCCTTTTTGTATATTTCAATACATAATTAAAATAAAAATCCAATCTTAACGTTGTTGAGCGGTTTTATTTTAATTTTCAAAACATTTGTATTAAAATAATTGACAATTATTAAAAAAAAACGATAAAAATAAAAAATTTTTTTTTTTTAATTTCGTTAATATTCGAATTCACATCTTTTCGCTCACATCACGATCGTGTTAGCCACTCAGCTAAAAAGACAACACAAACTCTTGTTCTAAATGACAAAAATTAAGTAAAACTTAATATTTTCACCACACTATGTGGTGTGTTTGAAAACGTTGCTGAGCTATAATGATGATTGTAAGAATATTTTAGCAAGCATTTTCTTTCAAGAAAAAGAATAAAGCTTTGGAAATCATTTAATAAAATATTTAAGAGTGGGTAGAGTTATATTCATTAGCATTTAAAATTTTTGTCTTAAGCTTATGATTTCCTTGAAAAGGACGTACAGCTTAACGCTGCAGCCACACGTGATAGTACTGGCAGGCCAGCAAAGAATATGTAGTAACTACGAAAATGATTCGAAATAATCTACGCTGCGGCCACACGTGATAGTAAATGTTCATTTGCAAAATGTCGTCAAAGGCCAAGGTTCGACCACTTTATTATTTCTGTTGCTTTTATTCAGTGATGCTTTTATGCCAACACAGCATGAAACTTAAATGGGATAAAAATGGGGAACTAATTATTTTGTAAAATCTGCTTACCAATATTTTCCAAAATGAAATGCAACTTATTCATATGATATTTTATGTGTCAAAAAAGGGCAATTAGGGCAATTAGGGCAAAAAAGGGCAAGACATGAAAGAAAAGTGCATATTTAAAGTTCGAATATTTTAGGGAGAAAATACAATACTGTTTCTTTACTTCAATTTCGCACTGGCTGTGATTGTCAAAATTCACTGACTCAGTAAAAGTTGTTGCCAGTGGACTGCCAGTGATGTCAAGGTGTGAGTATATTAGTGAAAAGTGAGAGTGTATTGAGTTTTTCGAACAGTTACTGTCTTCGAACTGGCCCTTGTGGCTCGGGGGAAAACGGCAAAAAATTCATGTTCGAAATATACTGTGGTGAGATTAAAAAGCGTGGCTGAGTTCGAACAAAAGCGTGGCTATCTTCGCACTATTGGTGGAGATAGCCACGCTTGTTCCATCCACGTTTTCAAATTCGTATACGCGTACGTGGCTATCTTCAGCCTGGTTAAAAAAATGTAACATTGCACTGAAAAATTTCATTTATCCAATTTATTTGGAAATATCATAAATTGGATTAAATGAAAAATTTTCTAATTGACCTAAAAAAATTTATTTACATAGAAATTTAAAAAAAAAATCATATAATTTTTTCATACAAATACCTGAATCTTGCAAATATCTGGAATATTAAAATAAATCCATGCAAGCAAGTCTTGCCAAAAACGTAAACATTGTGCATGAAAAACATACACAAGTACCATGGCGGCTGCACAAATATCGGCAGTACTTCTGCGCACATTTAATTTCGGAAATAAAATAATTCGAAAACTGAGAGTAGTTCGAAAATCTTCGGCTTACTTGCTATATTTGCAATGAGTTTAATCTCAAGACCGAATTGAGTTCTCTGCTTAATATATACTCATTGGAATAACTGACCTTGGCACTGACGAAAATCATAAAACAATAATTGAAGTCTAACAATCCAACATAAATAGGCACGCGTTGCGGTGCATTTCCAATCGCCACGCAAATGTTGTATGAGCGCTACCCAAACAAAACGCTGCGTGAACTTCAAAAAGCGTTCTTGTTTTTTCTTTTTGTTCTCTTTTTCGCAGCCAACCTTACTACCGAACGCATTGCCAAAATCGGAAATTCGAATCGAGTTGCGTTAGTACGCTGCGTGTTTGTGTAGGCTTCATACAAAATGTATGTGCATGAACCAATTTTGACAGTTAATAGACGCAAGCGCACCTATTTAGGTTGCAGTGTTATGTAAGCAACGCTACGGCCTGAAAATCTCACATTTTAGCACAAGAAGTCTTAATAACTTTAAGATGGACTGAGATAAATATGTTTCTAAAAATTCCTCTCTTGATGTAAGGGGCATCCATAATATAGTTGATCTATGCTTCATTGCATTGGATTTATTAAAAAAAACAAGAACGTAATTTTTTAATTATTTATATTTTGGACTAGTTGAGACTAGTATTTAAGGGTTCTGAGATCGTAGTCCAAAATCACAATGAAAACATCGATCAATAAACTACTTTAATGTAAACTCCTAAAATTGGTGAAAGAATGTTCATTCTAATTCAGTCCATGGGGGCTCATGAGCGGTCTCAAGAGTGACTACTGGAACCAGCATGTCCATGTGATTTTCAGTAATATCATCTGCTCCTTCAACCTCACTCTGATTTAGCCACTCAAAGCTCTACACTAGAGTGGCCCCCAAATATATGGGGGGAACAATTTTTAGAATGATTTAGTTTCAATAAAAATAATTGTTCCCTTTGTCCTCAAAATTCATGTCTAGAACTTTAAAGTCGATTGAAAAAGTCTAAAGCGTGCCGCATTGACCACGTTTTTTTAAAAATTTCCTTACTTTCTTGTTATTTTCAAAAAATCACAAAAATCCAAATGTGAAAGTATTTGAATGAAATCTAAGGGATATTTGTCTAACACTATGACTTATCTATAAAAAAGAAATTGAGCGATTATGCAATTTTTAGCTTGAAGTGCAATTTTTCGAAAAATGTAGAGATTGGGTATTTTTACAGAAAAAATTACCAAAAATGCAAAATTTTTAAAAAGAAAACTTTACGGATAGTTTTAAAATAGTGTTGAGCTAGTTTGTAAACAAATTAAAAAAGCCAAAATTCTACAGCAAAAGTTAAAATACGCTTTTATTTCTGGATACAGTTCTACAACTCGTTCCACTACTGGTACTATAGTAAGCCATCGTGTTTTAGAATCTTTCAAAAGTTGCATTAAAGCAAAAATCCTTTAAATTCTCAACTCAAATGGTGTACATTGAAAAACAGTTGTAAATTTTAAGCTGTGATAATTTCTAAGACTCAGCATCAAATGACAATCTGTCTATACCGTGTTAGACTGCATTATGAACCATACGCTACCGATTAAGTACTCGTTTAGATTCTGTCTCAGTATAGTATGAATTAAATTTGTTGAGTTAATTCATAATATAATTGGCAATTGTTTCTGATTTGTCATTTTTTAACTTATTCAAATAAATAATTTTTTTTTCTATCTCATTTATTGGATTCAAATTCTGCAGAACTAATGGAAATATTTTATCTGAGTAAATAGAATAAATTTCTTTTCATTTAAAAAAAAAGATAAAGATAAAGTCCTCTTTTAAAGAGATATGATGGTAATGCTATCGATGACTTGAACTGCCTTTGAAGAGGATGAAAAACGCTCGAGAATGTCCTCAAATATTTGGAAAAAGATAAAATTGGATTAAATTGGTTTCATTTCAAGCTGCGTTTCATGAGTCTCGTCTTGAACTAGTTTTAGCCAATGTCAGGAGAACCTCCTGAACACCTTTTCTAAGCAAATCTGCTGCATTAATATCTTGGTAAGAACAATACAAGGAGCTAACCAACCGGCAGGATCGAAAAGCTTTGAAATCTGAGAGAGTACTTCACGCTTTGTGATAGTTTTTGATTAAGTGAACTTGTAACGAAATTAAATTTATTTGAAAGAGCATTCCAACGTACTCCTAATGTTTTAGCATTTCTGCTTTCATTACAAAACAGAAAATCTTCATTCAGGAGATGTTCGCGTGGAAGTAATTCAAGAACTTATTTCGAGTTAGAGGTCCACTTACGGAGAGAGAACCCAGCTGATTGAAGAGCCAAAATAACCTCATCTCTGGCTTTGATTGCTGAGGCAATATCATGACTACCGGCGAGAAAATCATCGAAATACATGGAAGTACGTAAAATATTACAAGCCGATGGATATGATGTCTTAACATCATCAGCTAACTGAAAAAGAGTTCAGATCGCTAAATATGAAGCACACTTGACTCCAATGTAACTGTGGCTAGCTCGAAATCTTGAACTACTTCTGTTGGAGATTTCCGAAAGAGTTTTCTTTGAAAAGGAGTGTGGTTAGAATCCAAGAGAATTTGACGGTACATTTTTTGAATATCACTGTTGAAAACATATGGGTATAAACGCCATTTTAGTATCAAGAGTGTCTAATCGGATTGCAGTACCGGACCAGTGTACAAAATATCATTAAAACTAGTACCGTTAGACAAGGGACAGGAAGCATTAAAAACAACACTGAGCTTTGTTGTCTTACTTTCGGGTTTAATAACCACGTGATGTGGTAGGTAATAATGATTTGGAAATTTTGAGAACTTTGGTATGGGAAAGTTTTTCATATAACCCATGTGAAGATATTCCTTTATAACTTCGTCATATTGAGTTTTAAGCTCTGGATTTTTGCTAAGCTGTAATTCACTTATATAGAATTGAGTAGAAGCTATAGCACGTGAATTAGCGAGCTGAATATTCTCAGGAAATCCTTCTTTAAATGGAAGGGAAACGTTGTATCGACCATCTTCGTTTGTTCTCATGGTGTGAGCTTGATACTCTTCACAAACACGATCGGAATATGTTATTAGAGATTTCCTGGGAGCATCCTCCACCTCCCAAAAAGGGTGAATCTCTTTGTAAATGTATACTTCATTGAAAAAGGAGACCAACGTTCTTAAATTAGAATCTGTGTCGCTCTTCACTGGACCAGTTAGTATCCAATAGTTTTCGAAAATAGTTTTCTGAGTAAGTAATGAACCGCAAATATTGCGTTTTATATCATCAAGACAGAAAGAAGTAAGTCTCCACCAAATAAGAGATCTACTTGAGAACTCTTGAAGAAGTCATTGTCTGCAAGTTTTACATTTGGAAGATTAGAAAACAACGCTGTGTCAACGGAGCATGTTGGCAGATTTCCAGTGAGATGAGGCAGGAAAAATGCTGAAGCTTCAATGCATGTATTCGAATTTAGTGGTAAAGCTTTTGTGGAAGTTGCATTATTCAAACCTGATATTTTGGCTTGAACTGCACGATAAGGAAGTTTTAGCAAGCTTAACAGTCTTTCAGAAATAAAAGTGCCTTCGGATCCAGAGTCAATAAGTGCACGTACAGAATAAGTTAAAACTAATTAGCATATTTGAACCACGGCGGTACCCAAGAGAATTCTTTTTGAACTGGATGCGAAACAATTTTAAATGGTACTAAAGGGAGTAGAATCTTCAGTGGACTGTATTTGGAAAGGCTCCGTTTTAGGTCTAAAAATATAAGTCGTAGAAGCAACTGGATTTAACACTGTAGATGTTAAATTAGAACTGGAGTTGAACTTGAAACTAGTATTTGCATTTGAAACTAGCATTGAAATTGTAGTAAGCATACGAATTTGAAAAACTCTGCAGATTATTAAGTCACTTGTGACATGTGAAGCAGTTGAATGTGTTTTTGCAATCTTTCAGAGCATGAGCCTTTGCAAAACAATTTATGCACAGACCATGTTTTTTAATAGTTGCCATTCTATCGACTGGATTCATATCTAAAAACTTTGGACATTTTCGAATAATGTGCTGCTGATTAGGACATAGTTTACACGACGTGTTAGAAACATTAGCATGATACGTGTTAACTTTCTTTGAAGTGCGAATACGAGTATGTATACGAAGTGTATCTGAAATTTTTGGTGTAACCAACTTTGACTTCGTTGAAGATTTAATATCGGAAACGGTTTCAAGTGTTCCCAAAGAGCAAGTGCTGCATTAGGCAAACGAGTAGAACAAAGAAATATGAAAATTGAATCCCAATTATCAATTTAAACATCATACAACTTGAGAGCGGAAATGCAACCATTAATGTCGCGTTGAAGTTTTTCAATTAAACTTACGGATTTAGCTGTAACAACTTCAAGGCTAAAAAAATACGAAGCTGACTGTTGACAAGGATTCGTTTGTTTACGAAACGATCATTAAAATTTGTCCACGCCGTAGAAAAACCTTCATTTGTAAATTAAAATTTTTTTACGATGTCACGAGCTTCACTTCGTGTTTTTTCGTTTAAATGGAACAGTTTTTCAACCGGACTCAATCTTGAATTATTGATATATATGGCCGGGAACATGTCACGAAAGGATGGCCAAGATAGATAGTCCCCATTGAAAACTTCAGTGTCGCAAGGTGGTAAGTGAAAAGTGGCTTGAAGCATCGAAACTTCTTGAATTCATCGTTGATGGAATAGGTGCAGTCGATAGTTTCTGGATGTACTCGCCTATCTTATGTATGCAGCGAACATATGTTAAATATGACATCTGATAACGATTCTTCAATGATTCTATATCCATCTCAGGTTCTTTCTTTGCCTTTTAAATTTCGAATAGACACGCCTGCGGACTTAACGCATTGCCAAATCGATTTCATTTCATCCCGGTGGACATCTAGTGAATGCGTTGAATAATCATATAACGTATTAGCGTTAAAGTCAGCTTTGAAATCTCTCAGATTGTCGGTCAGACGGATAAATTTCTCAAGAGAATACATTTTAAAATATTATTTGGATAAGCCAACCAAAGTTATGGAAACCAATGTAAGTTATGGAAACAAAGTAGCAGCAAGAATAGAAGAAAAACACAACAATTGAAAGGAAAAAAAGGTGGGGCCAATCGGTCGTCAATGTAAGAGAATTAACTTTGAAGAAGTTAAACCAATGGAAAAGAAAATTGCTTATGAAACAAATTGAAATATAAACTTGTATAAGTGTGCAGTTTTAATGGATAATAGATAAAACTTGTTTCACCAAAATAAATTATATAATAAATGTCAGATAACTCGTCTACTTACACACCAATGATAATGAAGATTTATAAGCGAACAAGTGTGGAGATGCCAATTTCTTTGGCGTGAAATTATTTTTGTAGAGAAACTTTCCTTTTTTTTTTTTTTTAATAAAAACTCTTAATAAAAGTGTATTTTATTTCTATACGTTCGGAATACCGATATATGATAATTGTATAAATAATAATTGCTAGCAAGGTTGCTTTCTATTTGAGAAAAAAAATTTATTATTATTGTTTGTTGGGTATTATAAGATCACGAAACATTTTTTTTGTGTATCCCAGAATTATTTGCAATTTATTTTTTTTTAATTAAAAAAAATTAGTTATTCCAACTTATATTTTGATGCTTCAAGATATTAAGATAATAAGATATTAAATTAAAAAGTTTTAAATTATTAAACTGTCACTGGAGTTGTTTTTACAGAGTATGCCACAAAAACTATCGTATTAATCAAAACTATGAAAAAAAAAATACACCACCTTTGTTTACTTTATGACAATACAACAGATTTTTTAACTTTTCGTTAAATGAATCGACATTTTTTTTTTTTAATGGAAGCTGTTTAAGAAATTTTATCAAACTTAAAAATTGAAAATTAAATAAAAATTAAATGCAATTATTGGAAACCGTCGCTGGACAAGAAGCTTTAACATGTTTATGTTGGGTTGCTGAGAGTAACAACAACAACAACTGTGAACAACGGTCACCTTGAGCGAAGCTTTATTTGCAGATCAATAACTGTATAACATCTTGTTTTATTTCAATTGGAACTATCTTATAAGTGTTCTATCTTATGATTGAGTTCTCTTGAGAAGATTAGTTTTGTTTCGTAATTAATAGTAAAACCCGACAATATTAGATTAGTCTATAAAAAAATTTTTATTTTTTACATATATTAGCCAAACACAAAATCAATGTTTGAGATCTTTTTTTTTTAAGTAAACATGAATTTTTGTAGTGTTATTCTAATCACAAAGCACTAAATTAAGAAAGCAATGATTTTTTTTAGTTAGTGTAATATTTTGAAGACCGCCACTGGATGCGATCGTACTGCAGATACATAAGCATGTACACAATTTGCTGATCTTTGGAGAGAACGCAGTAATGCAACAAGCAGCGTTGCCAACTTTTGAATTCTAAAATCCATCAAAAAGCTGAAAAATATGCGCTTTTTCCTCAAAAATGCACCAGATTTTAAGACTTTCAAAAATGTTGCAACACCAATTATACACCAAGCAATAAATTGCAAAATATTGCATACATTTGTGGAAAGTTACAAATATGTACCAAATTATATAAAAAATTTACATTTTATTATGGTTGCCAATTATTTTTAAGAAATAATTCATTTCACAGGATTCACTTGAAATACTAAAATGAAACTTATTAAACGAACCTTTAGTCTGAAATTTGGTTATTGTGCAAACTTTAAACCTTAAAAAAAAACATTTTTATAAGTTTTCATTTATAAAATGATTTATTTTACCTCTTTTAAATATGATGCAATCATAGCGACCGAAAATATTTATTCTTCTCAAAAAACAAAAAATAGTACATAAGTGTGTGTTTAGCTTAACTAATGCTTGGTGTTCACCACGTCGTTATTATTACGATATAAAACTTAATCACCTGAAATATCATCTAAATAAATCTAGTCTACACTTTCTGTACAGCACAATTCGATTTTTCAGTGTGATTTTAATTTTTCAACATTGTCAAAGGTAGAAAAAATGCCAATGTGTTTTGTTGGCAACAACTGACCACAGAAAATGACATAGTGAAAACCAATCATAAGGTTGCAAACATAGTGAACGGTTGAGAACGGTTGCAGATTTCTTATAGGAGCAATAAAGAAACCAAGTCATGCATCTCTCTTACTCTAATGTGTTTTCTGATCTGATCTGCCTTCCTGTCTAAATCAGCGTTCCCTATTTCGCACCCTCAAGCCTGATTTTCACTATGTCAGTTTTATGCCGACATATAAGTTAATCAATTAAAATATCACCTAAATAAAATTAATCTATATTTTCTGTATAGCACAATTCGATAATTCAGTTGTTTTAATGTTTATCATTATATTTTTACCAACGTGTTATCATTTTTCATTTGATTGACAACAATTGACTATTGAAAATGACATAGTGAAAACCAAGCATAAGGCATATTTGGTGCCACCGAAATTAAAAGAAAAAGCACCAAAAAATACACCAGGCACCAAACCTCATTTTTCTTGCGTCTAAATTTTCAAAATGCACCAAATCTGGTGGACAAAGCACCAAGTCGGCAACAGTGGCAACAAGAAACTTTGATGCTATGAAATGATCGCAAGAATAAAGAGCGCAGTCAAGAATAGTTTAGACTTTTGACGATCTTGATATCGTAAAAGAGCGGAAATATGTACCACCACAATGATAAAGATGAATGGCAATAATTTAAATGTGAGTTTTGGAAATATATACAAATTAAAACAAAGAACTAACCTTAGACAACCTTCATGTCACCTTAATGCCTCCTTTTATGAATGTATATAGTTTTATATGAATGTCTATATTTTTCACCCGATTTTTGCATGAAACTTTTTATAATTTTTATTGTTATTTATATATTATTATTTATGTATTTAATTTATATATATTTGTAGCCACTTTTGTTTGTTTTATATTTTAACTTTATAAAATCCCTTTAAGCCTTTTGAAGATCTTGCACTTCTATTTTTCTATTTTTTTAGCGAATTTTGCAATTCTTTTGTTTTTTAATAAATTTGACACGCGCGCTTGCACTTCTAATCAAGAACTAATATAACTAAAAGAAACTAATGCAAACGTACCTGATCGATGTATATGAATATATGTGTAAAGGCTGTGTTTGGAGCTATTGAGCTTCTTTGTAGTTTTGGAGTTGGAGCAAGATGAAATCCCTTTTTTTTTTGTTTGGACAAATTTGTTTGGCTCGAAGGACCAATGTTTTAGTGGGGTTCTTTATGGTTGAATGCCTCTACAAAAAAGAGCCGATGATTTTTGTAGCAACTCTAGAAGGCAAATCTTTCACTCAGCAGAATGTTTGATTTGCAATGAAAAGAAAAGTTTCAGAAAGAATTTGAATTTATATATGAATTTATTTCACATATGGAAATTATTTATTGAATCTTTAGGAATATTAATATTTGAGTAGCGGGAGAATTCTTATCCGATTTGAAGGTGTATGTTGTAAAGAAGTCAGAGAAGTGAGAGAGTGGTTTTTTAGTTAGGGGAAGGAAGCTTTAAAATATAAAAATACTTAAGTATTTAATATTCTATTACATTCTATGTTTATTTATTAGAATTAGAGCATTGTTACATTAACACTGGTAATTTAAATCCGATTTATATGTTTAGCAAGTCATTTTAAAGAAAAATTAAATTAAAAACACAGTGCGTACCAGTTTTTTGAAAATTTGAGCTTATAAAAATGTTATTGGGATATTTTTGGAAAAACAACACTATTTTCCCATATATTTCAGATTATCAATATAAAGGTCGCTTGAGGCACGTTTAAATATAAATATTTTTTCCTAAAAATTTTGCAGCCTACCTCTGTCATGTTAAGGAACAACACGCCGGTGCGTAATCAGTGTTACCGCTTTGGCTATTTATTACCAAAATTGGCTGTTTTATTTTCCGCGGTCAGTTTTTGACTATTTGGCGATTTTATTTTTCATATGGCTATTTTTTTATTCTGGTATTTTTTTTTATTTTTTAAAGTTAAACTTTTAGTTAACTTTTTGTCACGTATGGGTCACACACTCAACCCACTGCACCACGGCCGCCACTCATGATATCGATACTCATGAGGAGAAAATTTAAAATTTGAATCACAATATAGATTGCGTAAGCAGAACAGAAGGAATTTTTGTGGACATATTCTATATCGTCGATATAACACCCATAACGGGGGTGTAAACGATTGATGCATGTTATAGAATGGGTCTTAGTAGCGATAACAAAAAGTTTAAGTTATAAAAGGATCATTTAACCATCGTTTAATAAGCCGAGAGTGCTATTTGCTCTGCTGATTGCTTTATTAATTGAATGTGAAAGCGAAGTTTGGTGTCCATGGCACCTCCAAGATCTTCGAAGACCCCTAAGAACTCGAGTGTGCAGTCGCCTATTTTGTAATCTATATATAAATAGGCGACGGCAAAACCGTTCAGTACCATTTTCTCCTGTGTTTCTCAACCGATTTTGATAATTACACAGAGCAAAACGAAAAAAAATAACCATATACGGACACCACTACGTGATAAAAGACAAAAAAAAAAAGACCTGTGTATCCCAGTTTTGCCCAAAGTCCTCCAGGTTTTTTTTATGGGCCCCAAAGAAGTGAGGCCTCGGTGTCATTTTTGGAAAAAAGTGATCATTTTCAATATCTTTCAAACCGTTCGGAATTTTGATTTACTCTTGGAGGCAAAGTTGTAGCTCTTGTTATAAAGAACACATATAAATTTAACATATAAAATAAAAAACTTCATCTTCAAGGTCAAAATCGCAAAATACTTTAAAAAAATGAGCGAAAAATGGCCCAAAAAGCGTTTTTTTTATTTTCCGCTTTTACGAACAAATTTACTTTATGAAAAATGCGCCAATTTTCTTTGGCCTGGTAGGGCTTACAGCGCTGATTAAAACCACAAAGTTTTTTTAAGGAGGCCGATCCAACTTCTTGAGATGAAGGCTTTTATAGCTTGAGTATATAATCGCTTATATCTGACCCATTTCTTATCCGATCTGGTTCAGATAGGTATCATTGAGAAGACCTTTGAAAATGCTTTAAATCTGTATATAAATATGTTAATTTTTATTAACTCATTGGGCCAATTTAAAAAAAAAAAAATTTTTTAACCTCACTTTTCTACTAAAAATCTGGTTTTCTCAAAAAACAGCCCTAGTAAACTTATTTCTTCCTAGACTCAGTAAAAGACAACACTTCAAGCTTTTTTTAAAGTTATAATACTCCGAATTAACCCTTCTAAGACCGGAGATAGTGAGGTTTTTCTCACAAAAGTACTTTCTGGGAGTCAAAATTTCGCTTAAAAACAACTGAAGTGTTAGAAAATAAGCGATTTCTTGAAAAAAAATGTTGATTTAAAACATTTGAACGTAAATAAATGTCAGTCAGAACGCCGAGTGTGTGAGTGCACTGTACCTTCACTGATAGTAAGTGCATTCTTATAAAAATTCTCAAGCTGGTGGGTGAGTTCCCGTGCCCAAACGATTAAACAACTACCTGGAAGCAAACATCTGCATTGAATTCACATAAAAACAACCCAAAATATAAGAAAAATACCTGGAAACACATTGTAGCTCTTGTCATAAAGATGAAATTGTGAACATATAAAATCAAAAAAACTTGTATCAAAAAACTACCTGGAAGCAAACATCTGCATTGAATTCACATTGTAGCTCTTGTCATGTTTAATATCTTGTATGTTTAATTAACGCTCAAAAATGAAATATGCCTGCCCAGAACCATTTGCTTGTCCAAGGGTTAACACCGTTTAGGTAGCGCTTAGGTATCGCCATCACGCACCGACCGCAGCAGCACAGGCAATGCAATAAGCTCAGCACACGCAACAAGGGACGCAGCATACAATATAAAAGCGACACGACGCTCACATCGAGGCATTACACAGCGCGACGTCAAGGAGAGCTCAGCGGTGAAAGTGAAAAAGTGAAAGTAAAAAAAGTGAAGTGCTAGAGCATAATTCGCACACAACATTGGCAACTGACAATTTCAATATGCAGTGTGAAAATATTGATTTACTTTGCTAAGTTTGCGGTCATCAAATCAGAAAAACAAGTTCTATAAAATTTCAAAAGGAAAAGAATCTTTTAACTAGTGAATTCAAGAGAGCATATAAGTTGTTTTTCGACGAAAAAGACTTGACCGGTGAAAATTTCACACCTAACACAGTGTGTCGCCAATGTTATAACTATCTCATGGCAGGGGTGAGTGGAGGCAAACATAGTATGAAGTTTTGTAAGCCGGTAAACTAGATTAATCTCCCAGGTGATCGTGATGAAACCAGTGGCTATGCATGCGTAAATTAAACATGTGGTCTAAATCGATATGCTGAGAGGAACAAATCTTATAAAGCAACTGTAACAGCCACACTGCCAGTACTTGCACCTGAAAATTTTGTATCACCAAGGCCGCCAACTCCAGATCGTAGTACAGAATGTACAGGAATGATTAGAGCAAGTGGTGTTACTTATGAAGATCCATTTGATACCGATTATGAGCCCCAACAGGGAAGAGATGGACCACAATTAATAACACAAATGGAAATGGATTTCATTGTGGCCATATTGGGACTATCGCAGCGACTTGCCATATTTTTGATAGCGTTTTTAAAGCAAAGAACACTCAGACATGGTGATGTGAACTCTACGGCGTACCGCAAACGGCAAGCTGAATTTCAGAGCTTCTACACTCTAAATTATGACAATTCGTTCGCTTACTGCAACGATGTAAAAGCTTTGGTGGTAAAAATGGGAATGAGCTACATCGCTAGTTAGTGGAGATTATTTATTGATGGTTATGTTTCAAGCTTGAAAGCAGTGTTGTTGCATGTGTCGAACCGAAAACCTTCCATTCCGCTAGCAATGGGTATTAACATGAAAGAAAGCTATGAAACATTGAAAGATATAATGATATAACATAAACTGAGGAATGCACCTTTAATAGACAATACTCAAGATATCTTGCTGCCACCGCTCCACATAAGATTAGGAATTGTTAAAAAATTCATCGAAGTGGCCCTTGTAAATTGTCTAAACGCATTCGACTATGTGAAGGGCGTTTTCCCAAAGCGTAGCGATGACAAAATTATAAAGGTATTGTAGTAAATTTAAAACGAATTTTTGTTCACCTCATTTTACTATTTTCACTTTGTTAATGTTTTCTTTTCTATCTTTAGTTTTTGTCTTCATTTAACAGGCGTACTTAATGGCCCTGACATTAGGAAGCTATTCAAGAGCAACTTTGAATCATCGCTTCATGATTATAATCATTCAATGGCATGGATTTATCTTCAGAAGCAAGAGAATGGGTGAAAGAAATGCTGTATTATTTTGAGAAAATCGGCACACCGATGGCATTAAAGCTGCATTTTCTTCATTTTCATTTTGACGATTTTATCAAACAACTCCCTACCGAATCCGATGAGCAAGGAGAACGGTTTCACCAAACCACAATGCCCATGGCAAAACGGTACAAAGGCAAAAACATCGACGCATTGCTTGCAGAGGTAATATCAATTTTATTGATGCATTGTTTTGTATTGCTTTTTTGATTTCTTTTCTAATTCATTTCAGGTATGTTGGTGGAGTCACAAGATCACCCTGTATGATGTTAATGAAGTATCCGAAGAATAAAAAGCTGATGATGGAGGGCAGTCTGTAAGTAACGTGCCTGTGGACACCATAAGTTCTGAAACAGAGTCAGATTCGGACGATTCGGACGACGATTTGGGTCCACAACTTAAGAGAGTGCGTCAACATCAACATTATAAACATAATACGAATATTTTTTTTTATGATTTTTGTAATAGATAGCATAGTATTATAGTGCCATCTCTACTGAGACTACTAATCCCTACAACACTGAATCATTATTACTAAATATCCATGCTACTACTCTTTGTTACAACCCTAACTCTAAATGTCAACCCATACCACCTAAGAACTAAGATTAATAAAATCATTAATAGTATAGCAATGAAACCTGCAACATGCCTTTTCACTTACGGGAGAAGGCTTTATAGTATCTCAATGTTGAAGTAAAGAAAAAACAAATGAAATTAAAAAATTTTCGGGAATTTTTCACTTTTGCGGCTACCTAAGCGCTACCTGAACGGTGCTAAGAATCATTCCTAGGAAATTTTTATGTTCTAGAAAGTTATTTATTGAGATCCTAGGTTAATTTTTGTGGTTGAATGTTTTCTTGAATTTTGAACAGTTTGCTACCTATGGACCTGAACAGGGGAAAAAAGGTAAAAAAAAAAATTGAATTTTTTAAAGTTTTTTGCGATTTTGACCTTGAAGATGAAGTTTTTTATTTTATATGTTAACAATGACAATGTTCTTTATGACAAGAGCTACAACTTTGCCTCAGAGAGTAAATCAAAATTCCTAACGGTTTGCAAGATATGAGTTTGAGAAAATGGTCACTTTTTTCCAAAAAATAACACCGAGGCCCCACTTCTTTGGGGGCCCATAAAAAAAAACTGGAGGACTTTGGGCAAAACTGGGAGACAGGGGTCTTTTTTTTGGTCTTTTATCACATAGTGGTGTCCGTATATGGTTATTTTGCCATGACTTAAAAAATTACACACTGTGTTATCCAAAATATAAAGCCTATGTTTGCTGCATTCTGTGGTTTTGCAATAGAAATAATCTTTTGCGTGGCGCATTCCAACAAAGGGAGACATATACCTGGACAATATATATTATACACTTAAATCAATTACTATCTTTTTAGCTGCTTCTAACTGCCGTTTTGGTGTAAATAAAAGTTTTAAATACCTAACCTCAATTTCAGTCACAATTTCCAGTCAACATAATAGCTATGCAATGGTGCCTAATTTGTTAATCTTGAACGCGAAAAGCCTAAATTTTGCAGAATATGATAAAAAAATTAAAAATTTAAATACTGGAGGAGGTAGGAAGAATTTGAAAACGTTCAACTGAGCTCTTAGATAAAAATTATGTGTGGATATACAATTATCTTAAATTTTGTACACTAAATGGAACACCTACTTTTAAATTTCGTTTTCATCAACTGTCATCGAACATTTTCTTAAATTAGAAATGCAGTTGCACGCTTTTCATTACAATGACTAGCATTGTGATTAAAAATAGTGATGTGTTCGAACTTGTTCTAATAAAAAATGAAATTGAAATTATAAAATGTTTTAAATTAAAATAACCAAAATGTTCGGCAAAATTAATTGAAAAAATTCGCAGCAAACTAAATAAAACGTTTTTACCGACATTTGATCGTAAGTGGCAAAAAGAAAGGCGGTGCAGAGAAAAGTGTATTCTTAAGAATAAAGAGTGGTTACAATCGAACTTTTTCGCGAACTCATATTCAAAAAATAATGTTGAATCGGTTCCTCAAAAACGCGGACAACCTAAAAAAACAAAACTTTTGATATCAAACACGAACTTATTCTTATTCTGATTGACGGCAAAGTTGCTCAGGCAATAACTAACACATCATCATCTGCGGTATATCCTGTTTGCAAAGCAAAGCCTTTAGAAATGAACAACTTGGAGCTTGTTGCCGCAAAATCAGAGTCTGTGGAAGTATTAAAATAAGGTATGTCCCCATTTTATGCAAGAATTAAATTCATGTGAACATGTGAAAGTGAAGAGTGGATTCCAAACCAAAAAAAAAATTATGAAAGTCGAACAAAAAAGAAAATACAGGACGAATTTTTACAAAGAACTGGACTAAAAGTTGATTTTGTTAAGCAGGGACTTGGAACAAGCAATGACGGAAATCCCTCGAGACGCTTTTTCAAAAATCCCGAATTGACAGCTAATATCACAGGCGTGGACAAACAATTAATAACAGGAATATATTAGATTTCGGAATATACTAGCAGTTATTAATTGCCGTAATGAAGTTCGGCGACTACTGCAAACATACAGAGCAATAGTATTAATTTTTGGCAAGACAATGGGTACATAGTACCTTAGCATATATACTTAGCATATATTCTTTATATATATTCTACTTAGCATAAACTTTCGTACTGTGCGCCGTACTGTTAAGAAAGTTGGGTCAAGAATTAGTATTTCTACAATATCACCACCATATAAGTGAATTGTTGTTAGATGCAGTGTTCGAAATAAGCTTTGGGAAAACCACAGGCCCTGGTGTTCCCCTATTAAAGTGCGTCGGAAATGCATGGAATTCAATTTATACCAAAAATTTAAAAACAAGCATTGGAGATGAAACCATATCGAATGCTGTAAACGCAGATGTATATAAGTCAGCAATATGTTATACCTGGCGCGATTTGACATGATAGATTATGTCGAAAGCATTATACGCTCTAAAAATTTACCTTTTTCGTCACCGATTCTAATTACAATTCGACGACGAGGACGATTTTAAACAGTTTGCAACGAAATATTTGTGTGATTTTGTAACTCCAATGCCTAAAAAATTGTTTTGAACGCCTAGAAATTTCATCCAGAATTTACCCTACTGAAGATAGCAACGCATGCGTAGCCACGCTTTTCGAAGTTCGAAGATATCTAAGCGTAAACTCACCACACTTGATTTTGAACATTAAATATATTTTAAACGAATTTAAAATTATAAGTGCGGTGGTGAGTTTTTGTATTTTTTTCTGGATCCCATAGTTTGGTAGAACTTTTGTTTTTGTATAAAAAGCACTCTTCTTATTATTACTAAAATTATAAACATTTTAAAAATAAATCGAGTGCCATATTCTGTGTTTTGTTACATTGTTTAATTATATAATAGTAATTAGTGTTCGTGATTTTTTTTTTTTAATATTAGAAGAAAAAAAAATATTTTGTATAAGAATATTAAATATTTTGTAATATACAAAACAATTCGGTACAACTTGAACTACTAAAGCTAAAAGTTGTTTTTGTTTCCAAATACGAGTAAGAGCAAAAACTTGAAAAACTTGGTTATGAGAGTTTACTTGTACTTCATGATTTATACATATATAAAATTGAATGAATTTTCAGTTTACACAACTGTAGCTACAGCTACACAAAATAGCTGGTAGGCATCGTGTGGCTAGGCTCCAGAGGCTTGATTTTTGTGGCTAGGCTGACCTTGCTGGGCTTTTCTAGCTGGGCTTACGTTACTAGGCTTTATAGCTGGCATTGTGTTGCTAGGTTTCAATGGCTTGACTTGTGTGGCTAGTCTTACACTGCTAGGCTTTTATGGCTAGGCTTACGTGGCTAGGCTTGTGTTGCTAGGCTTACGTTGCTAGGCATTGCGTGGCTAGGCTTCAGTGGCTTGGCTTGTGTTGCTAGACTTACATTGCTAGGCTTTTGTGGCTAGGCTTATGTTGCTAGGCTTTTTAGCTGGCATTGTGTGGCTAGGCTGCAGTGGCTTGATTTTTGTGGCTAGGTTGACCTTGATGGGCTTTTCTGGCTGGGCTTACGTTATTAGGCTTTATAGCTGGCATTGTGTGGCTAGCCTTCAATGGCTTGACTTGTCTGGCTAAGCTTACACTGCTAGGCTTTTGTGGCTTGGCTTACGTTGCTGGGCTTGTGTTGCTAGGCTAACGCTCCTAGACATTGCGTGGCTAGGCTTCAGTAGCTTGGCTTGTGTTGCTAGACTTACATTGCTAGGCTTTTGTAGCTAGGCTTATGTTGCTAGGCTTGTGTTGCTAGGCTCACGTTGCTTGGCATTGCGCGGCTAGGCTTCAGTGGCTTGACTTGTGCTGCAAGGTTTACCTTGCTAGGCTTTTGTGACTAGGCTTACGGTGCTGGGATTTTTAGCTGACATTGTGTGTCTAGGCTGCAGTGGCTTGACTTGTATGGCAAGGCTTATACTGCTAGGCTTTTGTGGCTAGGCTTTTGTGGCTAGGCTTACGTTGCTAGGCTTACGTTTCTTAACATTGCGTGGCTAGGCTTCAGTGGCTTGGCTTGTGTTGCTAGGCTTACATTACTAGGATTTTGTGGCTAGACTTACGTTGCAAGGCTTGTGTTGTTAGGCTAACGTTGCTAGGCATTGCGTGGCTAGGCTTCAGTGGCTTGGCTTGTGTTGCTAGACTTAATTACTAGGCTTTTGTTGCTAGGCTTACGTTGTTAGGCTTGTGTTGCTAGGCTTACGTTGCTAGGCATTGCGTGGCTAGGCTTCAGTGGCTTGACTTGTGTTGCTAGGCTTACATTGCTAGGCTTTTGTGGCTAGGCTTACGTTGCTAGGCTTTTTAGCTGGCATTGTGTAGTTAGGATTCAATGGCTTTGCTAGTGTTGCTAGGCTTTTGTGACTAGGCTTACTTTGCTAGGCTTAATATCTGGCATTGTGTGACTAGGCTTTAGTGACTTGGCTTGTATAGCTAGGCTTACATTGTTAGGCTTTTGTGACTAGTCTTAAGCTGCTAGGCTTGTGTTGCTAGGCAGATTACATTCTATATTTTGGCTGACATTGTGTGACTAGTGGCTACTGTTACTATTCTGACGTTGCTGCATTTAAGCTGTCAGAGTAATTTCTGCACAAGAGGCAAATAAAATCTTTCTTCCACTTGAAATTTTGGTGCTGATTATGGTGATAGTTTGCACATTATATGTGGACCCAGTATGTACATTTATCGCATGACACCCATTCCAACAACAACGGCGGCGGCAATCTTGGCCGCAGATAATACAAGCAAATCATTTTTAGTAGGCCCAATAACACATACCGATACACATATCAGCGGGAGACCCATTCGCAAAGAAAAATAAAGTACACAGATCTCCACCACGCGCCCCAGCACGTGCATGTACAATCGAAATGGCACCTCCAAAAACAGCGCCACTACAAAGCAGCCAACAGGACGGATACCTAGGTTCGCAGAAGGTAACACCGTCGAGACAAAGGGACCTTTAAAACTGTGATCAAGAAGAGGACCCCCTCAAGAGCCTTGGAACCAAAACAGCGGAGCTTACTGAACTGATGGGAAATCAGCGTCATGTAAACCAAGCGATGAGGGATCTAGTTTGTAATATCGGCATGCTATACAAACGAGCAATGAGTCTAAAAGCAGAAGCAATAATGCGCCAAGACAACTCTACTTGCAAAACTACGCAGACTTCACCTGCCTCTACACCTCAAAAAGCTCGAGAGAATAAAAGACAGTGTGAAACAGAAGACATATTGCCAACTGCAAAAAAAAAACAGGAAGATACCGCCGAAGGCCAGAAACGTCGACACACCAACTGAAATGCCAGTCGACACACTAGGCGATACACCAAAAAGTCCACAGCTGATACGCCAACCGGAAAGAAAATGGATAAGGGTCGGAAAGGAGTACCAGGGAAAAAAAATCAACCCTGGTAAAGATCCCCCCGAAAAAATTTCTACAAAAAAGAGGAGGTACCAGAAGAGGAAACCTACGCGTCCTGACGCTATTATTATATCCCAAACTGGCAATCATACATACGCGGATATATTGAAACAATTTAAATCCGAGCCAGAGCTCAAAGAGCTTGGAGCAAGCGTCAACAAAATAAGGAAAACTGCGAAAGGTGAACTGCTGATAGAACTTAAAGGCAAGTCAGATGTCCTCACTGAAAAGCATCGAGCAGACATGGCGAGGGTACTGCATAATGCAGCCGATGTGAGAGCACTCTCGCACCAAATAACCATGGAATGCTTAGACTTAGACGAGGTCACTACACCAGACGAGGTGTGCAGTGCAATAGAGAGCAGTTTCCAAGCTGTGGAAAAATAGAGCAGACCGCAATAAAATCATTGCGAGCTATACCCAACGGCACACAAAAGGCGCTTATAAGCCTACCCGCAAAAGCAGCTCAAACGCTCATAAAAGCTGGGAAAATGAGAGTAGGATGGGTAATATGCCGGATACGTGAGCTTACTACTCCTACCAGGTGCTTTAGGTGCCTGGAGTATGGACATGTAGCCAAGCACTGTCGCAATACCGTTGACCGCACTGGAGTCTGTCTTAGATGCGGCAAGAAAGGGCACCTAGCGAAGACGTGCAAGGAAGAACCCAAATGCGCAATTTGCCCAACAGACTGTAAAGGCGGATCTGATCACCCAACGGGTAGCTCTAAGTGTCAGGCGTACCAACGTACAGTGAGGGAAAAGGTACGATAGGATGATTAAGTGCCTTCAAATTAATTTGAACCACTGTGAAGCAGCACAAGATACCCTCGCACAAACTGCAATAGAAGAAAACGTAGATTTAGCAATAATAAGCGAACCATATAAAGTGCCCAGTAATAATGGAAAATGGGCTGAAGACAGAACTGGGAAAGCAGCAATTTTGACCTGCGGCAACCTGCCTTTTGAGAGAAAAGCCAATCGACAACAAGATGGTTTCGTGGAGGCAACAGTTAAAGGCTTACACTTTTTCAGCTGCTACGCCCCACCGAGCCTAAGCCATCAAGAGTTCGAGCAAATGCTAGATAACCTTGTCACAGCGGCACGAGGAAAGTCACCACTTGTCATTGCGGGCGATTTCAATGCCTGGGCAGTAGAATGGGGTAGCAGCAGGACGAACAGCAGAGGCTCGGCACTTTTAGAAGCACTCGCCTGCCTAGATCTTGTGCTCCTCAACCACGGTGACGCTCACACCTTTCACATTGGAAGATCTGGCTCAATAATCGATCTCACGTTTACAAGCCGATCACTCTCAAGATTAATGGACTGGAAAGTTACAGACCTCTATACCCACAGCGATCACCAAGCCATCATCTTCAACATGAAAGAAACAGTGCCACGACATGAAAGAATAAGAATCCGCAATGCGCAACAGAAAGGATGGCAACTTTCCAAAATGGACACAGAAGTGTTCCTATACATGACTGAAAGTATTGAAGCTATAGAAGGCAACACCGAGCAGCAAACCAAATACGTAATGACCTCCATAGAGAATGCATGTGACGCCGCTATGCCCCGACAGAGGAATGGAAACAGAAAAGCCCCCGTCTACTCAGTGTTGCCATTTTAGCCTTTTACCGGCTAGATCTAGCCTTTTTTTAATGCATCTAGCCGGAAAAATTTGGATTTAGCCTCTAGCCTTTTTCTTAGCCTTTTCTTAAATTAATTTAGCCTTTTTTGGCCGTTTAGCCATTTTTTGGCCGTTTTTATTTATTTTCTATATCGAGAAAAAAAAAGTTCTACTTACGATTAGAAATCCGGAAAAATCAAATGCAACGTAAGCAATCTGGCATCTCCTGTTACGAAAATATCGATACAAGTGCCAGTAGTTTATTGATTTAAAGTTTATCGTTTTTTTACCGCAGTGCTAAGTTCGCACATCACTATCATCTGTTTCAGCTGGCGGCAAAATTTGCACAAATATGGAGAGGTAAGTAAAAATATTAATTTGCTTAGAAATACTTGTTCTTAACTAAAAAAAATTATTTAATTATTCTAATAGATATTTTAACAAAATTCAATGCAGCGATAATGAAGAGTGTCAATCAGAAAGGTATTGCTTGTTAAAAACATAAACTTGAGCCACAATTAAAATGTTTCTTTAATAGCGATGGAAGTTCCAATTCGAACATGCATGAAATACCAAGAGAAGACCAACTAGAATGTAGCAGTTCAACAGATTCTAACACAAACAGTGAATCAGCAGAGTGCAAAGGCAAAAAGCGAAAAATCAGCAAGTGCATGAGGTATAAGATATGTTAAATGTTATTGGCCAATCGATTGGACAATAAGATTCCAATAAAAAGTTAATATCAATATTGGGAAAATATATCAATTTTCAGAATATATAAACAAAAAGTTCGTAAAGCCTGGTTAAAAGATAAGAGGCTTAAAGATTGGATTGCTGAAGATGAGAGTAAAATATTTTGCAAATGTTGCAGTTGCAAATTGCAACCAAAGCTATGTGGTCTCGTCACCCATTCAAAAACAAGTAAGCACATTTCGGCAGCCGCTGCATTGTTAAAAGGAAATCAGCCAGTACTTCCTTTTAAACCTACTAAAATTGATGTTAATGTAAAAAAAGCTGAATAATCTAATGCACTTTACGTAGCTGTTCATACAGCAATTCAATCGGTGGACTATTTGTCAAAACTTCAGAAAAATTCATTTTGCGATAGCGAAATAGCTGCTGAAATTAAACTGGGTCGAACAAAATGTGGCGCATTGATTAAAAATGTTCTTTCTCCTTATTTTCAACAACGTTTCTTAGCTGACATTGGAAATAATAATTTTAGTCTAATCATTGACGAATCTACTGATATAAGCGTAAATAAGTACCTTGGCATTGTCATAAGATATTACAGTATATATACTAAATTAATTGTAAATACGTTTCTAAAACTAGTAGAACTAGAAGATTTTACAGCCAAAGGCTTAGTAACTTCTATTTTAAAAACTTTGCAAGAGTTTGGACTTGATGTTAAAAAATGTAAGGGTTTGGGTACGGGTAACGCAAGTGTGATGACTGGCATCAATAAAGGCGTAATTGCTTTATTAAAACAACACAATCCAAGTATAGTTTTAGTTCCATGCGTATGTCACTCAATACAATTAGCCGTTTCATACGCTTCAAAGTTTATTCCGAATGAAATTGAGTTTCTGGTAGCGGAAACCTATAATTGGTTTGCGAAGTCTTCGGGTAGGCAGATGAGCTATGCTAATATATATGCTGCTTTAAATGATGGACTTGAGCCACTAAAAATTGTCAGATATTGCGCAACGCGCTGGTTATCCATCGAAGTTGCAGTTAAAAGAATTTTAACTCAATGGCTAGAATTGAAGACGCAATTCAAGATCGCAGCGGTAGCGGAATGTTGCCATAAAGCACAACTTTTGACTAATCTATATAACGACACAAATTTAGCTTATTTACAGTTTTTGTGGCCAGTATTGCAAGAGGTTCAAAAAGTTAATAAACTTTTTGAAAGTAATACTGCAGACCCATTGAAAATCTTTAGCGAATTAAAAATTTTACTTTCCTTTCTTTGCTTCCTTGTTGTACCGCGGTTAGAGGATTTTGATCCCTTAAGTTCTCCGTTGATAAATTCGATCACTCTTCCGCACTTTCACTACAGTTTTGAAAATTTTATTCAAAAGAAAATACAGGAAAATGTGTTTGATATTAACACCGAAAAAATTATACGCGAAAATTGCCGTACTTTTCTTTTTAATTTAATAGAGCAATTGCGCCAACGTTTGCCAAGTAATATCGACACTTTAAAAAAAATTGATTTTTTTTCGGTGGGAAATGCGTTAAAAGTTGTTAAACCAAAAATATTTGATCATTTAGAAAAGGAAAAATTCAAATATAGCAGCGATGAAATCACTGCAATCGAAATGCAATGGCAAAGTTTAACTTTTTATCAATGGATCAATTTACAATCCACAGTAGAGTTTTGGGCTGAAGTTCGTGAATTAAAAAATGCAATTGGAAAAAGTCCACTTAACGAACTTTCGAAATTTATTTTTAATTTTTTAATTTTGGCACTCAGTAACGCCGAAGTTGAAAGAATTTTTAGTTCGATAAATATTGTAAAAACAAAACTAAGAAACCGATTAAAAATTAAAATGTTAAATTCATTATTATGTGTAAGATGTGGACTAAAAAGAGAAGGGAAATGCTGTGATAATTTCATTATAGAACTTGATCTCATACGTTTAATGAATACATGTGATATATATTCCGATTCGACTGACAAAGAAGAATATATAATATAAAAAACAATTGTTTTTATTAATTTTTTTTTTCATTAAAAGAATATATTTATGTTTATGGTTTTTTATTTCTACCAAATTGTTATAAAAATGTTATAAAAACTAATAAAACATTTGAATTCCTGTTTTAAAATTTGGCTTTTTTTTTTAGCTTTAAACAGTGTTGATTTAGCCTTTTTTAGCCTTTTTATTTTGCCCATTTAGCCTCTATCTGCAAAAAGTTCTGGCAACACTGCGTCTACTGGTAGAACGACGATATAGCTACGTTGCGCGCACAATGCCTGCACTACCGTAGACGACAGATAAGAGCTAGAGGCAGAAATGAATATCCGCAGCTAAGAACAGAGTTCAAGGCAAAACGCAAAGAACTACGCAATTCTATAGCCCGATGTAAAAGCCAATCTTTCTGCAAACTAAGAGACGAAGTCCAAAACAACCCATGGGGCAGTGCGTACCAAATTGTCGTAAAAAAAATAAAAGGAAGTAAAGGAAATGCACCAAAATGCCCAGATATAATGGCCATGATCGTACTTGGTCTATTCCCTCAACATGAACGTCAGCCACTCAACAGAGAACCACATATTGCAGATACATCCATACCACCAGTAACCTGTCACGAAGTCCTCAATGCTGCTACCACAATCAAAAGCAGTAAAACGCCGGGGCTTGACGGCATACCAAATGCAGCGTTGAAAATGCTGATAAGCAAGAAACCAGAAGTCTTCAGTAACCTTTACACATCATGTCTCAGAGAAGGTATTTTCCCGAGAAGATGGAAACGCCAACGGTTAGTCCTAATCCCAAAAGGAAACAAGCCCCCAGAGGAACCCTCCTCCTATCGGCCCCTGTGCATGCTGGACACATCAGGAAAAGTCTTGGAGAAAATTATCTGCACAAGGCTAGAGAGCCACATCGAGGCAACAAGTGCGTTATCAGATGACCAATACGGTTTTAGGAAAAAACGTAGTACAGTCGACGCAATTGAGAAAGTATGCAACATTGCAAGCCGCGCATTAGAAGGAACAAGATGGAGAAGTGGCAACAAGAAATACTGTGCAGTAGTAACGCTTGACGTTAAAAACGCATTCAACTCCGCCTGGTGGGAGCGCATACTGACCGCCCTCACGAGTATCGATACACCAGCCTACCTACTGCGAATCATCGCGAACTACTTTGAGCATAGACTGCTTCTATATGATACGGATGAAGGTCCTAAGCAGTACCATGTAACCGGAGGCGTACCACAGGGATCCGTTCTCGGACCGCTTCTATGGAACATAATGTACGATGGTATCTTGAGAGTGCAAAAGCCCGAAGGTGTGCATATTATTGGATACGCAGACGATATTGCTATTACGGTAGTTGGTAAAACACTATCTGAAGTTGAGCAAAATTGCAACGTGACAATTCAGCATGTCAAAGAATGGCTGCATGTAGCCGGACTAGAGCTCGCAGACCATAAGACAGAAGTAGTTCTAATGAGCAGCAGGAAAAAAGTGGAAAAGATCCAAATTCAGGTTGGCAAACATACGATCACATCGAGTCCATATATAAAGTATCTTGGAGTTCTACAAGACCATAGGCTAAACTTCAGGGATCATCTTAAGTATTCCAGTGATAAAGCGGCTAGATTAGGTGCAGCCTTAGCAAGACTGATGCCAAACGGTGGTGGACCACGACAGCCCATAAGGCAGCTGTTAGCGAGCGTTAATACATCCATCATAATGTATGCCGCACCAATATGGGTAACTGCGACGCATACAAATTCATACATGAAGGAAACCTTGGCAGCATACAGATTGACATCGTTAAGAGTGTACAGTGCATTCAGAACAGTATCCAACGAAGCATCAAACGTAATATCAGGACGCTGGCCCATAGACATAGTAGCTAAAGAGGCTGCAGCCAGACGAAGTCTTTTAAATTACGAGTCAGAACGTGAAAGCATTTCTGAAATGAAAAATATAAGAAGCCGTAGCCAACAAGAGTGGCAAGAAAGATGGGAGTCTTCTACCAAAGGCAGATGGACGTACACACTAATCCCGTGCATACAAACATGGATCCAGAGAAAGCATGGTGAAGTGAACTACCACCTTACACAGTTCCTAAGCGGACATGGATGCTTCAGAGAATATCTCTGCAAATACAAACATGTTGAGAATCCTCACTGCCTGTACTGCGCAGATATGGTGGAAAATGCAAAACATGTCTTAATGGACTGTGTCCGCTTTGAAGAAGCTAGAAGACTCCTAAGGTCACACATGCATGAAGCGATAACTCCCTTAGGTGTGGTAAGATACATGCTTACATCAAAGTATGCATGGGATATATGTACAGACATCATCACTGGAATAATGCAGCAACTGAGGCGGGATGAGCAAGTAGCGAGGGCTATCCACACTGAAGTATAGATGAGTAAATAATACTCACTCCTGCTCTGCGAAGTAATGCCTTGACTGGTGGTACCGTAGGGTCTTAACAGGAACAGCGAAAAGTAAGGAGAGGTTTAGTCAGTATACCATATTGGGGATTCTGACACTATTTGGAAGTACGGGCTTCCATTTGTGTATAAAAGATTCCCTCCTGTCGTCTTAAAAAAAAAAAAAAAAAAAAACAAAACCCATTCCGAGGTCATTCGTGATATAAAGCGTTGGCAACAGTATAAACAAAAGTGTTCACTCGAGTTACCAAGTAAAGTATAATAGTCTGACTGCTCCAAACATACCTCTGATAAGTACTTTCTATACTCCGTCGGATTGAATATAGAGAGTGATGCTTTATTATTCAGTTTTTCTTCAATAAAATTAAGAATAAAACAACCACAGTTAAAATTATCGATTTGTTTTATTGCATAAATAATTTGATGTACCTTCCATGTGCCTTTACTAATTTTTTTGTATTTGCGAATTTCTGCCAACTTGTACAATTCAATAAAGCCTTCAAATGACCGAAGAAACTCTTTGCCAGTGGATTTGGTTGCCAATTCTGAAACTGAGATAGGATCATAGAATTCCAATATATGTTTATTTAAATTGGCAATAGCCAAGTGCCAATGTTGGTTGTGACAAATTGGAATGAAAATTATATCTGTTTTTATTTGGCTGCTCGTTGGGAAACTTGCAATTCTTGCCGCGTTGGCTTGTTCACAATTTTCATTTTGGAGGCACCAAATGAATTGCTCCCCTATATATGATTGGAGAATTTGATACCCTTCACACTCTGCGGTCTTTTGAAATAAAGTGCAAAAAAAGTCGATGTGGTCCTCACTCAAATATAGATGTATATAATTTGCCTTAGTTTCTGCACTTCTTAAAATTTTAAAGTCGGCCTATTTTATAAAAGCGGAACCTGCTTTTGCAACAAAATAATTAATCATTTCTCTCGTTCGTTCAGAAAAAATGTCAGTATATCTTTTAGAATTAACAATTATTGTTGTTTGCAAAGTTTTTCTATTCAAGTATAGTCTCAAGTCTTCTGCGTTTGTTCAAGTATTGATCATTTTGCTTTGAGAACCTTTTTATGGCAATTGCGTTAAAACATGTTGTTTGGGACTTTTTTTGTACTTGCCACTTCCCCACGATTCATTTTCTACATGCCTAGGAGCTTGCAGTTCTCTTTTTTCAATATTGTTCGTCTTGTAATAGCAACACTACCATCAGCTTGTACTCCATGTTCGGCAAGCGTTACAAGCGACATAGCTTTAGCTTTTAATTTTCTTATTGCTCGTCCAACTTTTATCGGTCCTCTGCCCAAGGCAATTGAATCTGCACATATTAAGTGTTTCGTTTGATAAAACCAGTTTTCAACATCGCCATTGTTTTTCCTGCCATTTGAAAAAATGCCAGTCCATAATGGAAGAAACGCCACATAATTCTTCCGAAAATACTCCAAAAAGGTTTTGCAATAAAAATCATTAACTGCATTTTTTTTTTGTCTATGTTAAAAATATGTTCAAGTACCTCAAAGTAAATATTTTCAAAATCTCTAAAGAAAAAGCTATTTTTATAAATTGAATATTCATTGCAAGTCCAAATAAATTCCTCAACTTCTGGATTATATTCTTTGTCCTCGTCGGTTTTTAAAACAGATGAAAACATTTGCTGCTTAGCCAGAGCCACTTCAGCATTATTTTCTTCCGACATTAGAAGTAGAAGTTTAAATAATCTGTTTCTTCATATAGGTAGCCTATCATCTCTTTAATGCATCTAGCAACAAATTCGGGTTTGGCATGCTTTTCAATTTCCTTACAAATATTATGATGATAATGAGATGTGCAACTTTTTAATATAATCAAACCTTTGCTATTTGCTCTTTTCCCTGTAGCAACATCGTGAGCAAAATTTATGTATTCAATTAAACTACAGGTATTAAATGAACGCATAATAGAATTAATCAATGCACGACTAAAATCAGTAACTATAATGTCAAAAGCAGGCCAGCAATTCGAATTTTCACAGTTTTTTCGAAATTTGGTTCCACCAATTACAAATTGAATCCTCGTCATGCTCACTACTTATTCTCTCTGCAAGTGGAAATATTTCTTTCTTTTGAATTTTAGTTACAAGAGCGTAATAATAAACTTGTTTCGAAATCGCGTTTGGTTTTCTAACAACTCCACCAGTGCTATATAAATGAGCAACTAAAAGATCTTCATAACAAGCTTTCATTTTCCTTACAATCTCTATTTGTCGTGTTGAAGTCATCTGAACGTCTAATGGAAAACTTAATGATTGGACGTAAGAACACTCCCCTTGCGAAGATGCCCTTTCGCTAGCAAGCATTTCCAATTAATCTTTATCATCATCCTTGTCAAAATCTTGTTCTTGGAGAACCTCTTGTCGTTTTTTTTGAAGAGTTGACTTGGCTTTGATATCTCCCATATTTTTTTGGAGTAAAAATTCAGTTGGGGCCTTAAGAGCTGTTTCCAACCGATAGTTTGATGGGCATGTTTTTGCTAACTTTTCTTTTACAATTTGTCTTTCAAAACCCCTGACCTGTCGCGTCCTCAACGAAATGTGGTTAACTTCTCCTTGGATTATTATCTTCTAAAGATTTGGGTATGGTAATAATGTACTTCCTTGAGCAGCCCACGTGTGTGCAATACATATAAATAGTTCCTAATTTTTAGCACCTATTCAAACAAAAAAAAAATATATTTATAACTTATATACTTTTACAAGACGTAAAGGTTATCAATTGGAGAACAGTGCCGCAACTGAGATTAAATGCTTATATAAAAAGAATAAATGAAAACCTTAATTATAATATCGGCATTTGTGTGGTGACAATAAATTTAATAACCCAATACGACATCATTAACGAATTTCGATAATGATTTGTTCTCAAATCCGCTATCGGGAGAAAGTCACAAATTATTAACGAATTGTTAATATAAGAAAAACTAATAGTTAATGAATAGGAAATTAAAAAACGAATCGTTAATGAATCGTTAGTTTAAAAAAAAATCGTTAATGAATCGTTAAGTAAAAACCCCAATCATTTATGAAATATTAATTTCAATAAAACGAACGAATAGCGAATCATTTATATAAAAAATGAATCGATTTCAAATTGCCAAAAATAGGACATATTTATAAATTCGTGGCATTTCTTATCCTTTTCTTCCAGTATATGCTTCTACACTAGACTATTTCTTAATCTCTTATTGTTTACGTCTTTCCAATTTTTAAAACTTATCTTCCGTTTTTTTACCTTTATTAGACTTCTGCATCATGCTTTTTAATTCTACACTGGCCATGATGACAAGCACGTGCAACGTTTTCGCACCCACTAATGACATTGCAAATCATGTTAATGCCCAAAAACTAAGAAAATTTGAGAAATTATTTAATTTCTTAATACGGCAGAACATTTTTAATGATAGTATGCAAAAAACCAATAAACGGCAATAAAAATTTGCCGTTTATAACGTTATTCGCGTCGACGCTTCAATTCAATAACATTTTAGAGTGAGAGCTTAAAAAAGGATAAGAGTTTTCGAAAACAACCACTTAAAAACAGGCATTCATTTTAACGTTAATTTTATTGATAACCGAAATTTTTTTGTTTCGTTGAAGCAAAACGAATAAACAAAAAAAAAAAAATAACGTTAATTCAAATATCGAAAAATATTTATTTTGTTTCAGAATAAACAAAATAACATTTTTTCGTTTTTTTTCCTCAATCAATCATTGAAAAAAACGTTAGTTTTAACAAATTCGTTTTTTTTTTGGAAGCTAAAAATACATTCGTTTGCGAACATTTGTACTTTTTTACATATATGGGACATAATGCATTGAATAATTAGTGCAATAAAAATTTCATTACCACTATCCATCTAGTGATAAGGCAAATTTAATTTGCATTACCATTAATATGTAATGGTAATGGAGAAAAAAATTGCATTACCGTTAACCTTACCTGGCCTCGTGGGGTACGTACATACCCCACGCTCTTTCTCGTCGATTTTCGATATTTTAATCTTTGAAATCGAAACTCGTAACGTAAAACGGGCAATAAACAAAAAAAAAAATTTTTATATTTTTCAAGTTTTGCAGTTTTCCAGATTTTTTATGAACGCTGAGCTTTATTTTTTTCAACTCTGACTATTCTACAGTTTAAAGTGGTATCTAAAGATGAGATCTGAATTCTGAATCTGAATTTGAGACAAAATAATCAATATTTAAATTTTTACAAAGATTTTAATCACTGGGGTTCGTACGTACAACACGAGTCCAGGTATGCTATTCAGGATGAGCATGCCAGGTGAAGGTTAATATGTAATGGTAATGGAAGAAAAATTCCATCACCGTTGATATGAAATGGTAACGGAAAAAATATTGCACTTCTATTAATATGTAATCGTAATGGAAGAAAAAGTTGCATTACGACTAAAATTTAGTGGTAATGAAAAATGTGAATGGTAATGGAAAAGTTTGCATAACCACTAAAATTTTTATAGTAATGAAAAAAATTTGCATTACCATTAAAACTTTTCATTACCACTAAATTTAAATGGTACACCACTTAATTTTAATTAAGTAGCAATGCAAATTTTTTCTATTACCATTAAAATTGTTCATTATCTCTAAATTATAGTGGTAATGTAGTTTTTTGTCCATCACCATTACATATTAATGGTAATGCAATTTTTTTGTCAATTACCATTACATATTAATGATAACGGTATTTTTTCTTCAATTACCAATTATTTTCCATTTACCATTACATGTTAATGGTAAAGCAAATTCAATTTGCATTGCCACTAGGTGGATAGTGGTAATGGAAATTTAATGGTTATGGAAAATGCCCATGTCTGCTTTTTTAACATGGGAAGAAAAAAGGCGCGATTTTGTGCGCGTGTTTTATTCTTTTGTGCAAGAAAACGATAAAGTACCAAACGTATGTATAATTTGTAAATTTGTAAATAAAAATTACCACATCGGTCTAAATTTTCTAGAGCATGTTCTCTATACTCAAATATAGAATAAGATGATCTTACAGATAAAATTTAAAAACTAAGGTTAAATTCACTTAGTTGCAGTTTCTAATTATTTACATATTAACTATTAATAATTCCGCTTAATCGATCAATTTAAGAGCAAAATATAACTGTTGACGAAAATACAACTCAACTTTAATGTAGAAACGATAAGATTTTTTTAATAAACTTAAAACGAAATTTTTATTTTATGATAGTTTCGTTTTTCGACGCAACGAAATTTGTTTTGATATTTTTTTATCGTTATTAGAAAAACGAAATAACTCTGATAATTATTTTTTTCGTTTTCAACGAAACAGAAAAGTTTTGTTGATTTCGTTGAGCATGTCTGCTTAAAAGCGTTAGATTTTAAAAATAAAAACGTTATCAGAGGGCACGAATTGAACCCGCGCTTACCAACCTTCTGGTGAAATACTCTACACTATGAGCCAAATGCATGTTCAGTACACGAGGCGTAAATGAAAATAAGAGCTCTTGGCTAATTTAACAGATATCTACCAAGTTATTTTTCACCTTTCCGTGGTGAGCTTCTACCACTCTGATTGCCAATGATAACGATATTGCCAAAAAAATTTTTTATGCTTATTACATCGGTACTAATAGATATAAAAAACCTAGATCTTATGCGGACTTTACACGGTCAATCATTTGACATTAATCATTTATGTGTTGGTGAATATTTGTTTGAGTGCATCACACAGACGCGTTGATGGCTTGATTGACCAAAATCAAATTATTTTGATATTTCTAATGATTTTCTAGCGGCTTGATGGGTGTAAGGGCTTGATTCACAATCTTTTGTCAGTTTGTTTGTTTTCATCGTGCGGTAATCATGTCTGCAGAAAAGAAAAAAAGTGGTGAAAAGAAATTAAAGAGGACAAACAATTTTTCGGCAGAGTTTTTTGAAGTTTACTTATAATTTACTTAAATTTTTTAAGTCTTGTTTTAAGAGATTTTCGTTTGATTGGTCATTAATTTTTTTAAACAACTCTTATCCAAACTCTTTTCCTTTTATTTTTACGTTTCTTTAATGCAACTTGCTAATGCATTACATCCTAAGCAATCGTCTGTTTCACTCAGCGCACGTCTGTATTCCACGGAAAATAATAAAGAATGAAAATTTGGCGTTATGAATGATGTGTGTAAGGGATAGCATCAATCCACGCGTACACATGCTTAATACCAAATGATTGACCGTGTAAGGTCCACATTAGAACCCAGGGCCCGGTGCGAAGCCCAGGCGCATGGAGCAGTACATTGTAGCTGATGTAAAATTTGGAGTAATCAACAGTCATGCTAGCGAGTTCCTATATCCAAAAGGGGTTTTAGTATTATTACAAGTACAATACAATTATTTTCTTCAAATAAGTTAATTGTATTACATCGCTCTTAAAAAAAGTGTACAATAAAATTAAAAAACAATACTAAAATGTACATAATACAAAACATTATATGACAATAAACTTTTCTTGATACTTAAAAAAACATATACTTGTACCCACTTACAGATCGATTCCGTCGCGGTAACGTTAATCTTATTACCGAAGAAACTCACCTTTTAGTAACATTTACATCCTTTTGGTATTCTACAAGCAAGCATTACCACTGAATATTGTTACCATCTCCTTAGGTGGTAACAAGCAAAACAGCCAGATGCAAGGAAAGAGTGTTATTTGTTCTTAAACGAGCTTACGGCTTTTGAAAGCGTTACCGAGTGTACAGAATAGTGAATACTAAGACCGGTAACAAATTTCGGTAACAAGATTACTATTACCGGTAACGCGCAGAATAGATCTGTAAATGACAAACTTAAGTGAAACTCTAAACTTTCACCACACTATGTGGTGTGTTTAAAAACGTTGCTGAGCTATAAAGAAGTTTGTAAGAAAGAATATCTTAGCAAACATTTTCTTTAAAAAAAAAACAAAATAAAGCTTAGGAAATTGTTTAATGAAATATTAAAGCGTGGGTAGATTTATATTCATTTACATTTAAAATGTTTGTTTTAAACTTATGATTTCCTTAAAAAAGGACGTACAGCTTACACGACAAAAACTAATGTTCGAAATATACTGTGGTGTGTTTAAAAGCGTGGCTATCTTCGCACTATTGGTGAAGATAGCCACACTTTTCTAGCCACGTTTTCGAATTCGAAAATGCGTGCGTGGCTATCTTCAGCCCGGTCTAGAATTTCTAGAATATTCCTTTCTTTGTGAAATGATAGAAGCGACTATTCAGAACGCTCTAAAATATGCAAAAATATATATGCAGCTTAAAGAGCAGTGAAATTGATCACTGACATGATGAAGAGGACAGACATTGTTTGCTGCAAAGTGTCGAGTGGTATAGAAAGGAATTCCTATCACACATGAAATCCAAACAACTCCATAAGGAATAATTTTTCTATTATTCTATATATATAATAGAAATTATATTAATAATTTCAAATTAATTTATAAATTCAATTATGGATTTATGTCCACTTTTATAATGCGAAACGATTGGCAAGCAAATGCTTCATTTGTATCAGATATCTAATAAAATTTACTTTCTGTAAATCACTCGAACATGTTCGTGTATTCGACAGAAAAGCAAAGTGTTATACGAACGGATTGTCAATATTTATTGCGTTCGTATTTTTTTTGTTCATATTCTATTCATATACATTTTCGAATCAATAAATTTTATATGACTAAATAGCTCAGAGGCAACGCTTCCTGTCTTTTCAGCTAATTGTGTGTGGATCAAATCCAACTCAGAAAATTTTTTGTTTTTGTAAATAAAATAATTTTAAAATTATCAATTAATAATTTTTCAATTATTTGTTTTTGAGGTTTTGGTACCTATACTCTTTTAGTACTCAGCTCCAGCTATAAAAATATTTATAAATTGGGAGGCAGAACTTTTCTGAAAGCTATTAAAATTAGATTTGAAATAAAATCGGTTGCAAAAGTTGACAAATTTCAAATCGCACCACGAGTTCAGATGCAGTTCATTCGACAACATCCAGTTCATTCGATTTCACTTGTTTCTTTGGTGTTAACAGTTTATTTAAATTTTTTTCTGCTTGATGACGTAGGCAGCCTTAACAAAATATTTTAAATTTTCCAAGGTTCCTCTCATGGCCCACAGAATATCTGTAAGACGTTTTCTTACTGTTGGACTGAAAATAAATTCATGAAAGTATTCAACGAGATAATACAGAAATCGGTCCAATAAAAAGTTAGATTGTTCTGGAATGGAAGTGGAGGAAAAAAAATATATAAGAGAGTAATAATTATGTTCAGCCGCTGGTTTTTTCAAGAATGTCTTCCAAAGGTTATAATTCATATAATTATATATGAATGTAATGAAGAAATATTTTTTATTTGTTTCTTGAAGGTGTATGCAGAAAAAACGATAAAATAACCTTGAGCCGTAAGACTTATTATTTCAAAAAAGCAAAAAGATTATTCAACATTATTAAAAACAACCCTCACTTTTAGGAAGAAACGCTCATATAAATTGGTAACTATATTTTAAAGATATGTTTGGAAGGTCACTCACTACAAGAAACATTTAAAAGATTTGTTCTTCAAAAAAAAAATTCAAATTTTTACCACCTTTTTATTGTTTTTATTTCCAGGCTAGCAATCTAGTCTATTAAACGATGAACAATTTTTATACGTTTCCTTTTCAAGTTTCAAAACATTCCTTCGCATAACAGAAAGCAAAATTTTTATGTCGGCCGAACTGTTATATTCCCATTTTCTGTCAAAGTCGTATGAAAACTTTTTATGATTGTTTTATAAAAAGCAAAAACTAGTTTCTTTCATGTGTTTGACGAAGTATTCGTGTAAGATCTGTTTATTTCGCATTAGAGAAAGTGGCTGTTAATTTTTTTTGTATTCTAATAACAATGATTTTAAAATTTTATAAATTAATATATTCTAATATCGAATATATGATTTCTATTTATTTCAACAAAAGCAATCATCTAGTGATATATCTGCTTCGTTTTAGAACCTGTTGGAACATTTCACCTCTCTTGTGGTCATTCGAGGGAGCTAGGGACTATTTTCGACGTATTTTCTCTATTTTTGGGTTATTTGTCTGGGGAGCGCATGATTTAAAATGATTTTGATATAATTAAGTGCCCATACTAGACTTGACAACTAACATATTTAGACCTCAAATTTTAAATTCATTCGGCTGTGCGAACGTATTTGACGTCATTAATTGACTAAATCGTAAATTTTGGCAATTATGGGCCTGCATGGGTTTTATGCAATGTTTTATGTATGAAAAGATGCGACATGGATTAAAAAACTAAAGCAGAATAGTTCATAAGCGTTTTTTGCTCGTTTTTTTGTTAAAAATATAAAATTGAGAAAAATAGGAATTCGAGTGTATCCTCAATTTTTCATTTAAATATGTACATCTCAAAAACAAGAAATCTCAGATAATTAAACGATATTTGAAAACGTTTGTTTTATCGTTTATCGTTTGTTTTAAACGTTTATGTTTAGTACATTTCAATAACATATTTCCATTTATTAAGATTCTATCGAACAAATACGCCAAAAAATGGTCTTTAGGACCAACTATTAGCCCAAATGGCGGCGGGTTGCTCCCATTCAATCGAGATGAAATTTTACGAACCTCTATTTGGCACCAAATGGCACATTTTGATGCTGTTTAACATTTGGATATCAAAAAAAAAAATTCTCATACAACATGCGGCCACTCTAATATCGGAGATTCCATATCAAAACGCCCACGTTTCTGACATCACTATTTTTGAAAATTTTGAAACTCTCTGGGTTGATAGGTCTCTTGAAACGTATTATATCAACATACTACTTTTTTTTATTTTTATTTCTTTTTAAAAGATATACTCTGAAAAAAATTGGAAAATATCTCCAAAAATACAATTAGTGCATGTATTCAAACAGCTGTAACTTCGACACCGTGTGTCATACAGAAAAAAACTTGCATATATTTTAGATACCTTGAATGGGTCTTTTTTGTGGTGTCCTTTTTTTGGACTGTTTTCATAAAATTTTTTTAGACTGAAGTTATTTGTCACGTTTTTTTGTAATGTTCGCAGTAAATTTTTACCTTTTGAACATAGTATCGTTATAATACATTAATGCTCAAGACTCACACAAAATTGTAGCTAGGGATACCAACGATTGCTATTTTTAACGATTTTTTTAAAAAATGCCTGCAAAAGATTTCTTACTTATATACTGAAAATTCCATATCTTTATATATAATATTTTTCTGTACATTAATATTGGATGACATTAGAATATCATATGATAAAAATCTTGTAACTCTTCTTTGCCTTATAGATTTTTCCAAAGCTTTCGTCTCTGTAAACCACAATCTGCCTTGTTATAAGCTTAAAAATTTTTTTTATTTTAGTGACAGTGCAGTTAAACTAGTATCCAATTACCTAGAAAATAGAATGCAGCGGATTAAAGTTGGTAATAATTATTCGACCCTTTCCACTGTTTCTGCCGGTGTACCCCAAGGATCCATTTTGGGTCCTTTACTTTTCTCTATTTTCTTAAATGACGTCTTCTCTGTTTGTAAATATTCAACCGTTCATGCCTACGCTGATGACATTCAGCTATACCTCTCTCGAGCTACTGGTCTCTTAGAGGACTTAACTTATAGATTAAACTATGATCTGGCATTGCTGAACACGTGGGCAGTCACTAACTTACTTTTTATAAATCCCTTAAAATCTAAAGTGCTACCAATTGCAAGGAATGACTCATGCTTTGTGGATATTCCACCTTTGTTAATAGGAACTAATAAATTGGTTGTTGTGAATAAAGTGAAAAACCTTGGTTTCATAATTAATTCTAGATTAACTTGTACTGACCACATTAATAACATTATAGGTAAAATCTATGGTACTTTGCGTTATTTACGAACTTCTTCTGACTTTATCCCTCTTGAAACTCGTCGTATGCTTGAAGTACAACTAATAATGCCACATATCACTTTTTCAGATGTTGTCTATAGTCAGCTTGATTCCCAGTCGCAGCATAAACTCCTTGTGGCGTTTAACAATGCTGCAAGGTATGTCTTTAAAATCCAACGTTTTGACCATATTTCGTTGAGAAGTAAAGAAATTCTTGGGTGTGGTTTGGTTCAATACTTGAATATGCGTAATATTACATTTTTACACAGGCTTATTAATACACAATGCCCATTGTATCTTTATGAGAAATTACAGTTTTTTCAATCAGTTCGGTCTACCAACATCATTGTTCCCAGACACAACTACCTCAACAGCAGTAGATTTTTCTTCATAAGCACCATTAGACTTTGGAATTCATTACCCAACTATTTGAAACAATTAACTTCTAGAAGCAGCTTTGAACATGCGATTTATAATTACTTTAATTCTATTGATGGATAATTCAATCTTTATATTTATTCTCTACCTATTTTTCGTGCCGGCATATCTTTTAAAAGTTTTCTTCTTAATTTATTTTTTTTTTTTTTAAAAATATTTTTTTTTTCTTTTTTTCCACTTTAATTATTTCTTTTCATTTCATTAAGTTCTCTTATACTTAACTCTTTTAGTTTAAACATTAGTGTTCAATTTAATAAAATTTAACCTACATGCTAAATTTTAATATCTTTTTATATTTTAAATTCACATAGTTATAAGACAAATGTTAATTATGCAATAAATACTAAGTTTATAAATATGATTCACCTGATGTACTATTAAAGACTAAGTCTTATTGTACAAATATTAATTATTAAAATAAAATAAATAAAATAAATAAATAAAATTAATTTGTCACTGAACTCCTACTGAATGGCTGGACCGATTTTGATCAAATTTAGTGTGTGTGCGGCTGGGTCTGTAAAAGTTTTAGGTCTAAGGATTGACCCGGTAGGTGGCGCTGTTATTGCTGAGGCAGTATTTAAAGGAGTATTTGAAAGTATAACTCACAAACGAAAAATTGGCATGATTCTTTCACTACACCATTACTTTTTATGAAAACAAAATTACAAAATGAATAAAAATAAACAAGAAAAAAAATATAAAATTTTTATGATAGGCTTCACTTTTCGATTTATAAAATGGCGGTGCCAAGGTATACAAACTCCTTGACTACTTCAAAGTTATAGCTGCCGGATGAAACGTGGGAGTCTAAACGCCGCGCTCCCTTGTTTGTAGACAGCATATACTTTGTTTTGCCCTCATTTATCGTTAAACCCACTTTGGCTGATTCCTTTTCAATAGCGGCGAAAGCAGCGGTAACATCTCTCTTGGTTCTGCCAACAATATCAATATCATCAGCGTACGCAGGGAGCTGGACACCTTTATAGAAAATGGTGCCATTACGATGCACACCGGCTTTTCGTACGATCCCCTCCATGATGACGTGAAGAGATCGCATCACAGTGGATCGCCTTGCCTGAAACCTCTTTCGGTATTGATGGTTTCGGAGAGGTCATTTCCTACCTTGACGGAGCTGCGTGTGTTGCTCAACGTAATTCTGCAAAGTCTAATCAACTTTGCAGGTATACCGAACTCAGACATTGTTGCGTATAGGCAATCCCTTCTCGGGCTATCGAACGCAGCTTTAAAATCGACAAAGAGATGGTGTTTGTCAATTTGATTTTCGTGGGTTTTCTCCAGGATTTGTCGTAGCGTGAAAATCTGGTCTATGGTGGACTTACCAGGTCGAAAGCCACACTGATAAGGTCCAATCAGTGTTTTGTAATTGGCTTTAATCTTTCACACAGTACGCTTGAGAGAACCTTATATGGGATGGAAATAAGACTGATGCCTCTATAACTAGCGCAGATGTTTTCATATTACTAATTAATAAACATAAATAAATTAATAAATGCACACCATATGAAAGAATATCAAAAAAGCCATTTTTGGTTTTGAATACTTTTCCAACAAGAATTATTTATAACAAACTTTTTTGTGAAATAAAAATAGTTTTATTTGAAAAATTATAAAAGTCAGAAGGGAAATAAAAAAAGAAAAGATTGAAACACGATTGGACGGACAATTAATCAAAATTTTAAGCAAAAAAAAAAAATTAATGCAATCTTTTTAATTTTTGATTGATTTTTTTTCTATTTCACCAAAAAATAAAATTAGTATTAATAACTTTTTGTGTGTTTCAGGAACGAAAGTTTATGGCTTTAGCGCCGAAGGACCTTGATTTAAACCCTCTCTGCAGACAATACCACTAATATTATATTTAATCAGCTTTAAACAGTGCCACAGGAACAATAGTGCGACCTACCGGGGCAAACTTTAGACCTCAAACATCTACGGACTCAGTCACACACACCCACTAAGTTTGATTAAAATCAGTCCAGTCATTCATGAGGAGTTAGGTGACAAAACAATGTAGAGAAGAATTTTAAATATAAAAATATGGAATTTTCAGTATAAAAGTAAGAAATCTTTTGTAGGCATTTTTTTAAAAATTCGTGAAAAACAGCAATCGTTGGTTTCCCAAGCTAAAATTTTGTGTGAGCCTTAAGAATTAATGTATTATAACGACACTATGTTCAAAAGGTGAAAAACTTACTGCGAACATTACAAAAAACGTGACAAATAACTTCAGTCTAAAAAAATTTTAAAAAATTTCATAAAAACAGTCCAAAAAAGGACACCACAAGAAAGACTCATTCAAGGTCTCTAAAATATTTGCAAGTTTTTTCCTGTATGACTTACGGTTTCGAAGTTACAGCTGTTTGAATACATTCACTAAGTGTATTCTTAGAGATATTTTCCAATTTTTTACAGTGTATAACTTAAAAAAGAAACTTTAAACTTACTTAAAATAGTAACAAAACAGAATACCTGCTAATACAAGCCTATAATTGAAAATATAAGAACTACTCTTTTAGGATCAGCTCTTAAGTTTACTCTTCACCAACATACTAGAGATAATTTTCTAGAAGTGATGTCATTAATATTCAACACGATATAACCTCTTTTTTAACAATAATATTAACAACTTGTTTTGTGTCCGTAATTAAATCTGAAAACCCCGAAAATACTTATAAAGAATTAAAACCAATTTTTTCCAATCCATTTCAAGATATTAATTCCGAGTACAAGTTCTTTTCTTATATTGATAAAAAAAAAAAAAAACCAACAACCAAAAATATTTACAATTCATAAGGAAATAGCAAACTTAAATGCTAATGGCGTACTTTTCATATATTAACAAAAAGTGCAAGGAATTTGAGTGCCAATTTTTTTCCAAATACAAAAATATCGTATTTAAGTCGATAAATGATAACATGGATGAATTACAAATATCTCCTAATATAGAGTATAGTATCCTTACGTGTTGCGAATTATGGAAATTAAAATTTAAAGCATTTCAAAGCGAATTGATTTTCACATTGTTTTTGTATTTTGACGATTTTGAATCAACAACCCTTTAGGTCCACACTTCCTGCAACATTCTTTATGTGCTTGTTATTATACAATTCCAGTAATACCTGCTTTAAGATTGTCAAAACTTAGTAATATTTTTGTCGTCGGTCTTTTTAAAACTAAGGATATTTCTAAATTTTGGCTGATTTCTAAATTTAGATATGTAATTGCAAGCTTACTGGCATTTAAGAAGATTCAGTTTTTAATTTTCTTAGAAATACCATGTGACACAAAATTTTTTTTGACATAATGCACGATTTGTTTGAAGGCATCTGCCATTATGATTTATGTAGAATTTTGTCACACTTCTTTTCTTTCAATGGACACTTTGAACAGTCAAAAACAACCTTTTGATTATTGCGACACAGAAAAAGGCAATAAATCAGTTCCTATAATTATCAGTAATATTCAAAATTCTAAATTAAATATGACAGCAAACTAAATGATGACTTTTGTTTTTTTTTTACCCATCATGATTCCAATAGATAATCCGATTTGGTGTTTTTTATAACATTACTTCAACTAGTAGATCTAGTTTTAACTTCATCATTTAACAATACAAAATTAGATAATCTTAGATAGCCAACAATTTTCAGCGTTGTTGAGTGAGAAACTAAAGCCTAAACACCACTTTTTGCTTCATTATGTAACAACTATAAAAAAAATCAGGCCCACTTAAGCAACTGAGGAGTATGCGTTTCGAAGCCAAGCATAAAGAAATAAAAACATATGCCGGAAACATAACATCAAGAAAAAGAATACTTTTAACATTGGGCACAAAAATACAATTAAAATTGAGAAATTTAGTTCATTCAAGTAATTTTTTTTTTAAGACGAAACACATTTTCATAAGTTAGAAAAAATGAACTAGGCAATTAAATATTATATTGATTCTATTCAAGAACAACATAACATTGATACTAATATGCTTTTCTTTTCAGAAAATGTTTCGTATAGCGGAATTACTTATATAACTGGATACTTGTTAGCAAAAAGCGAACAAATTTATGAAATTAAAGATATTATTTCCTATGAGGAAACTGCCTTTGTTATTTTAAACCAAATCAATGTTATTAATTTTGATGCTCATATTCAATCTTTTATACTTGGATCTAATTCACATGTATTTTTAACCGACTTCAAAAAGGAGGAGGTTCTCAAGTTCGTCGGTTTCTCCGTTTTTTTTCTAAATGTATGATCATCGATAACTTCTAAACCATATGCCTGATTGCCATACATTTTGGTGAACAGATAGATATCATAAACATGGAGGTGTCCATTTAAAAAGTGGGTGGTATTCAAGAAAGAGGCGTGGCAATACTAGAAAAACACTGTATCTAAGTTAATATTGACGCTGGGGTACTGAATTGAAGTACAAGGGTAGGCACAATTATTACAAATAACGATCAAGAAAGTGGGCACTTATTCAACAAAGGGGCGTGGCAATATTAGAAAAACACTATTTCTCGAATAATATTGACACTAGCGTAACAAATTCGTTACAAGTATGGGTATAATTATTACAAAGCACGTGACATCTAATTTAAATTTAAAAGACAGATATTTGAAATAACCAACAAACTTTTAGAATTTAATAGAACAAATTTTTTAAGAACAATTTCATTTGTGTAGTTTATACACTTTTTTGAACATTTATCATATATTCTAAAAAGGAAGAAATAAAAACTTTAAAGAAAAAACAGACTACAAAATCACTACAAAGTAAAAAATGATTTTAAAATACTTTTTCCTTTTAATTTCTTGGTCATATTTGATAATTTATTTAACATATTATTGCATTGGAAATCTTATTATTTTAATTACTTTATAATTTGTTTTATTATAATAAATATAGTAATTTCTTTATGAATACAAAAGCTTTGAAGTTGGCGCTTCTTATTAAAAGTCTGATTATATTAGCGCCGGCCTTACAAGCTTTATATTCATAAAGAACTTAATATATTTATAATAATAAAACAAATTCAAAAAAAAATTCTAATTTGATTTTGTAGTCGGTTTTTTCCCCCTTGAAGCTTTCTTTTTTGATAGTCCCCCAATTCACAAGTACTTACTTCCTAGTAAAATTACCTGTACACGAATAAAATATTTTAAATTCATATACAATAAATATGTATGAATAAAAGTGATATATCAGGTCCCAATCAATGATTTGAAAAATGATTGCATTAATTTTTTTAAATCATTGATTGAGGCTCCATGAATGCCATCATTTTTTCTAATCATTGATTATGATTTGAAATTTCAAGTCCTAATAATCGATTTGAAAAAGTGATTGCATTCATTTTGAAATTTGAAATTTCAAGTCCAATCAATGATTTGAAAAAGTGATTGCATTCATTTTTTCAAATCATTGATAGTGACTTGTAATTTCAATTCCCAATCAATGAATTGAAAAAAATGAATGCAATCATTTTGTGACTTGAAACGAACTTGAAATTTCAAATCACAATCAATAATTTGAAAAAATTATTGCAATCACTTTTTAAAATTATTGACTGCATACACGTGATTTCATTTTTTCATTCCAATCATTGAAAAGAATAATTTTAATCCCAAAAATATGATGTTTTAAAATATTAGTATGAATTGAGTAAGATATTTTTTATTAAACAGTGTGTTTGTATCAATGCTTTAATCAGGCTTCGGTTGATTTCTTGGGCCAAGATGAGAAAAAAAAATTGTGTGGAAGGAGGTCTATGTTTTTTAACATATCTTATTATCAAAGTTATTGATATCTCTGTTGAACAAGTATTGCAAAATTATACGCGAATATAATTAGTTGTACATTTTACCTTTACTACTTTGTCATGTTCACCCGGGTCTTGCGACTATGCATGCCGTCAGTCCTAAATGACGGACAACATGAACCCCATCAGTTGGCTCTGGCGGCGCTGGTACGTTGGCGTTTGCGCGGCTATGGCTCACCGGATGTGGGGTGGAGTCCTTGCCTATGCCAACTGACCGCCGGAAATGACAAGAAATATAAAATAACCGTAGAAGTCTTTCAAAAAAATCTAAAAAAAACCAAACCAACCGGACACCTTACCGTTTCGTTCGAAGTATTCGGTTACCAAAAATTATACGTAGTTACCAAAAAAAACATGAAGCAACCAACTCACTCCCTGGCATCCAAGGGTCCCCGTTGCCGCGTTGGTCTATTGTTGGGTCGATACTACGGTAGAGTTCCAGTGTTATTGTTAGTTTTATGACTAGAATATAACGTTGAAGCGTATAACGTACGACTGATTTATATTATCACGATTTGTTAAAAGATTCCATAAATATCAATAAAAAATTATTTTGGTTGCACACTTTGCATCAACATAAAAATCGAATAAAATGGGGCATACCGTGATAACTTTGCTTTGTTGTTGTTGGTGCTGTTCGACGTTGTTGTAGTCGTTGTTGCTGATAGGATTTTCGTTTGCTTTGGGCTGGTGATATGAAGGATTCTACAGCTGTTGCGAGAGCTGCAAATTGTTACTGATGTCGATGTTTGTCGTGAATTCCGTCATGCCACGTCGGGACGTATGTCCGCGTTTAAGAGTCCCTTATTTGAAAGTTTTTTCTTTCTTGTTTTCCTTAAAACTTCTCTGTTGCTTAGCGCAGTCGCAGTCGCGTTCGCGGGAGTCTCCTCGCCCTCGCTGCTGTTACTGCTTTGGGCGAATTATTGGCCAACTTACTGGATGCTTGAAAATTAAATCCACTCCTTGCCAATATACTAATATACAATAATTTGCGGGATAACCACTTCTTATGGAGAATTAACTTTTGCCTTTTTTCTTAGCGGGCGCAAGTAATGGCAATGTCTTCTGGAATGGACGCATTTCATTTCATTGTTTGCGTTGTTTTCTTTATTTTGTGGTGTTTTTTTCCGATTTTCACGGTTTGATCCTCTATTCAACTTTTTTGTTTTCATGCATTTTTTTTCTTGCAATAACACTGTGGAACAAATTCAGGTTAGCAAAAGTTAGGTCGATTCTGATAGTGAGGGGTGAAAGACCCGTATCGCGGCGTTTGTTTATGTTATTTCGAATTTTTTTTTTAATCGACCTTTAACTTTGCAGTTAAATGCCGATTTCCAGCATACTATTTATATGGTTTTTTGGCTATAACTCGTCGACTAATTGATATTTTTTCAATCTGTAAAAGCCAAATTATTGCTAGAGACCTGTGCAACAATTACAATTTTTTTAAAAATTGATTTAGAAAATTGATTGAATATGAATTAAATATTGATTATTAAGCAAAATGTTGGAAAAATTATTTTTTTTTCATGCTTTTTGAAAATATTTTCCATAAAACTAAGTCTTTTTTGCTTTCTGTTTGCTTCTCAGTTTCTTCAATAAATTTCATTTGAAAAGAAAATGGTCTTAGTCGATAATTTGCGTTAAAAATCCCAAAACCATTAAATAAATAGCGATTAAGGTAGAAGTAATTAAAAATGGTGGCGGCCGTGGCGTAGTGGGTAGAGTGTGTGACTCTTACGCCAGGGAACCCAGGTTCGAATCCTCCATCCGACACAGAAAGTTTTTTCAATTGAATTAATTTTTCTGTTCGGCCGTCACCTCTCTGCAGACAATGGCAAACCTCAGAGAGTAAAAACTGCCATGAAAAGCTTCTTGAGAACATAAGCCGTTCGGAGTCGGCGTAAAACATGTAGTAAAACATTTCACATCACACACAACACAATTGATCATAAGAAGCTCGGTCAAAGTCCTTTCAAGGGCTGAAATGGCCAACTCGTGCACCTGTGCTGTACATGCTACATGCTGGCGCTGCGGCGGCTAATAAGTCTGGCTTTGATACCATAGATGAGCTTCAGAATTTTTACAAGCCTTGCAAAATTCTGCCAAGCCCTCCATGCGCATCGCAAACAACAATTGAGCCATCTCTTTCCGTAAATTCCCTCGCATTATGTCGATCAAATCTGAATCCGCTATTCGGGTGCGTTGTTGGTTCCTTAAGGTCATTACTGCTTTGTATAAGTCGTCTAAGGATTCTTCGCGGTGCTGTCTGTGGTCCATAATTTGCCTTTGGATTTTGAAGTCACTTTCGTGTCGCTTGAACTGAGCTACTATAGCCTCACTTAGTGCGTACCAACTTGGAATACGATTCAGTCGCCGGAATCCCCAAAACGACTGTGCAGCATTTCCGGTGAGCAACTTGTGAAAATTCATTATTGCCTCCGGCCAAGGATACTTGTAGTCGTTGCACAATGTTTCAACTCTAAAAACAAACTCGTCCACGCTTATTGATTTGGCTGACCCATCGAACTTGAACCCCCATTTATCCATATCCACGCGCTTCGATCACTCCAGTGGCTAATGATGCGTAACTGGCATTAGCATGTGCTGAGCATAACGAAAGTCGTTTGGAAACTGCTCACAGGTCCAGGTCGATAGTCGTGCGGCAAACTTTGGTTCCGTCCTGGGTTAGAAACAGGGTGTGTATAGTTAGTTGGCTGTTGGATCGTTACATGGCGCCCAAGCAGGGACCTGCAGAATATGCAGAATAAAGTCAGAGGTACAAAACTTAAAAAAAAAGGAATACGGGTGTGACTCAAGACACTGAAATTGGTGACATAATGATAAAAAGAAAATGAGACTAGAGAATGTGATATAAGAAAGCAAAGGAACATTATTTAAAACAAACAATATAGAACTGATGAAGAACGAAGTGAAAAAAAAAAAAAAAACTAATTGTGCGTTAAAAAAAAAAAAAAAGAAGGCACTTTGAAAGACTTATGGTGTGTTCAAATAAGTATTTGCAAAAAAGGAAAAGATTTAAGAAAATATATAAAAATAAAAGAAACAAAGACATAAACGCTAATTGTACTTAAAAAAAAAAAGGTTTAAAAAAAAAATAAAAAAAAAATTGCTTTGAAAAAAAAGGAGTGTTAAAAGATATAGAAATAAGATGGTGAAAACAGCGTGGATATATTCACTTCGACGCGAGGATCTGATTAGTTACGCCGATGAGTTCGGTTTTGGAGCAGAAGGCTCAGTGGAAGAGCTGAGGAAGCGTTTCGCTATGAGAGTGAACAAAGCGGAGCTAACAGCCGATGAAGAGAAGCGGCTGGCAGAATTAGAAATCAAACACAGACGAGTTAGCTCACCCGGTCCAACGCCATCATGTACCGCAACCTCCAACCCTCCGATCGCGCTTACGGTACCATCGTCAGAGGCCACCGCTGCCCACAAGGTGGCGCGAGAACCAACCAAGGAACCATTTAAGCCAAATTTATCACCACCTTTGCCGTTCTACGAAGTGGCTATGGACACACAGCGAGTGACTGGCTATGGGGATATTATTAACCGAATGAAGAAATGGGGAGTGAAATACCACGGAGACGAAGATCCGCTCGATTTTATCGAACGAGTTGAAGAACTGGCAGACGTCTACAACATCGATATCAACTTGCTGCCACGAACCATGCCACAGTTATTGCAGACTCAGGCCCTTTGTTGGTTTAGAAACAATAAGCAACACTGGAGAGCCTGGGTAAATTTCAAGACCGATTTCCTTGAATTTTTCCTACCAGCAAGATTTTTCGAGAGGCTATAGGACGACATCCGTCAGCGCGAACAAAGACGAGGTGAAAAATTTAAAGACTATGTCATCGACCTCCAGAACTTGATGCGACATGCTGATTTAAGTGGGCAGCAAAAGTTAGAAAGGATATATAAAAATTGTAGCCGTGATCTCCAACACTACATCAAGCGCAGGGAGTTCACAAGCTTAGCGGAATTGATCAGCCTGGCCGGCGACTTTGAAAACTTAGATGAGTCGCGAAGATACAAAGGTGGCCAGAGTCTCAGGGTCGAGCAGTGATGCCGAGGCAACAGAGAATCGACCCCAACACGCACGTGGACCCACGTACAGCCTGTAGACAATGCGGACATAATGGACACATGGCCCGAGACTGCCGAGGCCAGCTTGTACATTTTTGTTGGGAGTGCGGTCGTAAAGGTACAAGCACATTTGATTGTTGTCGCCGATCACCGGGAAACCACCGGGGACCCTCTCAACGTCGAGAAGAGCAGGGTCCAAACTTTGCCAGACCTCGACACCGTTAGACGGCCTAAGAGCCGAGGGCGGACGCATCATTGCTACAGTAGCCCTTGATGATGCGTGGATGGAGGCTACTCTGGACACAGGTGCGACGCGTAGTTTCATTAGTAAATATTTCGCTGACAAACTACGAACCCGCGACAACACCATACGCATGGTAACCCAGGTGTGCATGGCTGATGGAAGCACACAAAAGGTCACCGAAGCGCTCAGGATGGAAGTCTCATTGGGCAAACAGAGTTTTCCGGCGACAATATTGATCTTACCGGAGGTACTAGACGACCTTATCTTGGGAATGGATTTCCTGATCGGAATCGGGACGTCAATAAGATGCGGAGATTTTCACCTCGACTTGCGAAATATGCAAGGACCAAAGTCACCGATTGAAGCTACTCACCGCGTCGCCGCAGCACCCGCGCAACCAACTGCCACAGCAGCAGCAACTGCGTCACAAACTGCCGCAGCCATGCCTGCGTCACCAACCACCAGAACAACAAAAAGGAAAAGATCACGAAGAATAGCGACACCTACGTCATCGGCCATTAAGGAAGCAACATTAGCAACAAGGACAACGAAGAGATGCAAGCCACAAAGGGCTCCGACATGAACTGATAAGAAAGCAATGGGGGCAACAACGGCAACGAAGAGAAGCAAGATACGAAGGACAGCGACATCTGCGTCATCAACCGTGAAGGAAACACTGAGAGCAAGAACATTCATAACACAGCAAGATGAACGCTGCACATGCAACGCAAACCGCATAAAAGAATTAAGCAAAATTGAGAACAAGGAGATAGAGGCGTTTCTGCAAAGGAAGCTAAAGAGCTTCGAGGATATCCAAGGGGTATCAAACATAACGGCACATCGTATAGTGATGCGTGACGATCGACCAATAAAACAACGTTATTTTCCAAAGAATCTGGCAATGCAGAAGATTATTGATGATGAAATTGATGAACTCCTGGCAAAAGGCTGCATTGAGCCATCAAGAAGTCCCCACAGTGCTCCAATAGTCTTAGTGAAGAAGAAGACAGGGCAGTGGAGGTTATGCATAGACTATCGCCAACTAAACGCGCGATCGATTCCAGATGCTTATCCTCTTCCTAGGATCCACCACATCCTCGATCGACTCAGGAACGCCAAGTTTATAAGCAGCATCGACCTCAAGAACGGATATTGGCAAATACCTATGGAAGAGAACAGTAAAGAACTCACCGCTTTTACCGTCCCGGGGCGGGGACTATTCCAGTGGTGCGTCATGCCGTTTGGACTCCATTCAGCACCAGCTACCTTTCAGAGAGCTCTAGATTGGGTGATCGGGGCTGAGTTAGAGCCCCATGCTTTTGCATATCTTGATGACATCATCATCACGGGAACGACACTGGAACAATACATGGAAAATCTAGCAGACGTTACAGGCGACTACGAGCCGCCAATCTACGTATCAACCCCGAAAAGTGTGAATTTTTTAAGAAGGAGGTAAAGTATCTTGGACATGTAGTCAGCGAGGAAGGCATCCACACCGACCTGGATAAGGTGATAGCCATTAAAGAACTAAAACCTCCGGGAAACATATGCGAAGTCCGCCGATGCCTCGGTATCGCGTCTTGGTACCGACGTTTCGTTCCTGATTTTTCGACGGCCGTACATCCACTAGCTACTTTGCTTAAAAAAGGAAAATATTTTAAATGGGGCCCAGAACAACAGCTTGCATTTGATGAACTAAAGCAAAAACTCACTGAAGCTCCCGTTCTCGCTTGCCCAGATTTCAATCAGAGATTCGTACTGCAGACTGATGCTTGCGACTACGGCCTCGGAGCTGTACTTTCTCAGAGCATCGATGGAGCGGAAAAGGTCATCGCATACGCCAGCAGACACCTAAATAAGGCTGAACTCAACTATACCACCACCGAGAAGGAATGCCTCGCCATAGTGTGGGCGATAAGGAAAATGAGGCCGTATTTAGAAGGTTATGATGGTAAGGCTAAAATGGTTGAACTCCATTCAGATCCCGTCCGGCCGCATCGCGAGGTGGACCCTCGAACTACAACAGTATTCGTTCGACGTCCAGTATCGTAAAGGCAAACAGAATGTTGTAGCTGACGCCCTGTCCAGACAGCCCGCAGACGTGGCACGTGGTTGCGCCATTGACCAGTGTGACGAGAGAGTAGGGGCGTGGTACAAAAGATGCATCAACAATGTAGAATCGAGTCCGGAAAGGTTCCCAGAATACACGATAGAAAACGGGAAATTATACCGTCACTTCCTCAGGACCATTGGCGACGAAGATTGAACACCATGGAAGTTATGTGTACCAAACCATCTTCAGGGTCGAATTTTGAAAGAGAACCACGATGCACCCACCGCAGGTTACCTAGGTATTCGCAAGACTACCGCTAGGGTGGCAAATAAGTATTACTGGCCGGGAATGTTCCGCCACATAAGTCAATACGTGCGAGGGTGCGAAATTTTCCAGCGCTATAAGGCAAGCCAACAGCGGCCAGCAGGCGAAATGCTAACCCACTTGGCCGAAGAACCTTGGTCAACCGTTTGTGCACGTTTGTACTTCCCAGATCAAAACAAGGCAACACGATGCTTCTAGTGTTCACGGATAAGTTCTCCAAGGGGATGGAGATAATGCCACTACGTAAAGCCACCAGCGATCAGCTCGTGAAAGCGTTCCGCGGAAGAATCCTCTCAAGATTCGGGGTGCCAAAGATCTTGATCACAGATAACGGCGTACAATTTACCAGCAAGAAGTTCCAGAGTTTTTTGACAGAGCTTGGCGTGCAGCATCGATATACGGCACCCTATACCCCTCAAGAAAACCCCACGGAGCGCACAAATCGGACCATAGAAACTATGATTGCGCAGTACACGGCAGAACAACAGTCCCGCATTTGTAGTACAAGGAAGAGAACTCCGCCTACCAAATGCCCTGTTTGACGAACAAACTTTAGGCACAGGCCAAGAAGTAGCCTCGATAACAGAGCGAGCGGAACGACTAAAGAATGTTTTCAAAATCGTTAAAAGAAATATGTAACAAGCAGCACAAACGCAGGCCCGACACTACAACTTAAGGCGTCGGCAATGGAAGCCAGAGGTAGGACAGCTTGTATGGGTGAAACAGCACCCCCTGTCAAAAGCCATTGACAAATTTGCGGCCAAATTGGCACCACGCTTCGACGGACCGTATAAGATAGAAGCATTTATATCCCCGGTTATAGTCCGAGTCAGGAAAATTGCCAAGACACAATCACGCACAGCCCATATCAGCGATCTAAAGATTTACTACTCAACCGAGAGCACGAGAAATAGTTATCCATTACAAACGTTGAATTCAGAAGCAGTCCGCTCACTAAGAACTTCCCCACCCTACTAAGCACCGACCGACGAGCAGACGAAAGTCGACCTCAAGACAAAGTTTTCCTACTGGGTAGATAATATAACAAACGAAAAAAACATATATATATAAAAAAAAAAGAGACAAATTGAAGAATACACTCGCGAGAAAAGGATTGAAACTAGCAGAATATAGTATTTACCACGAACAACGAAAAAAAAAACAACAACTAGACCATGTATCGGATCCAAATATCGAAAGGCGGTAGGGTAAGCATTGCTCCCGACCCCCCCCCCTCCCCCCGAACTAAAAAGGGAGTGTGACGGGCAAACCCGGTACAGCTTTCCCACGTTACAACGCAGCCAGCGAAGATTTAAGGAGAAGAATTGTTTTGGTATTTAAATTACCAATTTATTGTTTTAAAACTAAAAAAAAAAAAAAAGATATAACTGAACTTAACTATTATAATTTATGTTTGCGTTTAAGAATTAGAATTGAAATCTGTTTATTTTATTATTTGCTGTATAGTTATACTTTATCACTGTAGAATTAAGTTGCTTCTGATTCTAACCACCCTTTGTTATTTCCAATAAATTAAAACTATTACTTTGGTATAAAATTAAATGGCTACTCACTGATTGATGGAAAATGGAATTAATAACTTATTTAATAATTAATTAATTTATATAATTATTATAATATATATATTACTGGAACTAAATTGTTATGAAATATAAAAGTAAAAGTAAGCACCCTGTACTAAAATAAATATTAATATATATATATATGTACACGTATGTGATCATGGGAATAACGGCCACTGCAGCAGAAAGATGAGCACTGCACAAACATAAAGCACAGGTCTGTGCATAAAGAAAGATCAAGCGACAGAGAAAAAATAACTCAAGAGAAAGTATAACACAATCAACGGGCAGAGTGTTATACACAGAGGCGCAATTAAATGTAAGTGAGCAACGACAGAAGAGAACAAAAGTATGAATCTTACACCAAACTAGCAACAACCGAAGCAAGAACAACGAACAAGTCACACATGAGCGTAGAATACAGCAGCCAATTTACGAGATCTCAGCACTAATACAATGGAAGAGTGAGACACAAGAATATGAGTAACGAAAGAACGTTAACGCAGTGAGTCAACCCAGCAGAGACAAGAAGAAGAACAGCCAGCAGCATTGGTCAGAGGCTGGTTAGCCCGACGACGAAAAAGGAGTAGCTGTGGAACTGCGGAACTTGGCGGACGTGCTTAGATTCAGTAGCTGTGGAACTGCGGAACTTGGCGGACGTGCTTAGATTGGGTAGCTGTGGAACTGCGGAACTTGGCGGACGTGCTTAGATTCAGTAGCTGTGGAACTGCGGAACTTGGCGGACGTGCTTATATTCAGTAGCTGTGGAATTGCGGAACTTGGCGGACGTGCTTAGATTCAGTAGCTGTGGAACTGCGGAACTTGGCGGACGTGCTTAGATTGAGTAGCTGTCGACCTGTGGAACGTAACGGACGTGCCAATAGATGTTGGATAAATTAGATGCGGTGGGCGTGCCAAATTAAAGTAGTTGGATTCAAAGATTAAGGAGGAAGGAAATAGAGGAGCCTGTCAAGGACATTAAGAAGTAAGTAAGGTTACCAATTAATATTTTAAATATAATTAAGTTATTAGTTTGATCGGGGTCTTCGGATACCAATTTATATTTAAAGTATACTTAAGTTAGTAGTTAGATCGGTGTCTTCGGATACCAATTAATATTTTAAATATAATTAAGTTATTAGTTTGATCGGGGTCTACGGATACCAATTAATATTTTAAATATAATTAAGTTATTAGTTTGATCGGGGTCTTCGGATACCATAAAGTATATATAAAATTTAGTAGTTTTGAATCTAGTTAGACCGGGGTCTTCGGATACAACGTAATATAGTAAGGAGATTTAATAAGTAGGCACATTATGTATTTGGGTACCAACATACTGATGACAACGACGAACAACGGCGGAACCACGACGGTCATGGACGATCCGGCACACCTTACATTCTGCGACAGCCAGCTAGAGGGCCACGTCAAAACCAGGATCCTATGAAGCTCCGGGCCACACGTTACCATTGAATTAAAAACTCAATAAAGAAAGCGAACTATATCTGCAAGTCTTCTTAATTTTTATATAAATTTTGTAAGGACCTCGGAATCCTGGCGACCTTACCTCAGCTATAAGCCCGGAAGACCGGGAGCTTCGTTACATGGCATCGGGTTATTGTCGAGGCGGTGGTTGTTGACAATTTTGGTATTGCTGAGAAATGTTTCTTTCCGTTGCTGGTCTGGTACGTATAGGTGGCTGATCTGGCTCCAAAGGTAAAATAATGGATGGAGGTGGTGGTTGAAGATTCGACAGGTTTACCGCCGGTGTCCTACCCTCTGATTGCTGAGGTGTCCAAGACCTTAAGCTCTCGGCTATTAATTTTGGAACTAATACCCGTAACCGCTCTTCCACTCCCGCCATCAGATCTACCTGCGCCAGTCCTACCGCTGACTTGACATAATCCCTTAGGTTGACGTTTGTACCGACTGTGACTGTGCTCTTCCAGATGACCTGTTCCTGCCGTAGCCTTGAGAACCGGTTGTATTTCGTTGGTATTCCCTTCGCACGTTTAATGCGGTTAGGCTACTGAATTCTGGAGAAGTGATGCTGCTGATGTTGGAGAAGTTTAGCTGATCGGAGGTTGGTCTGTGAGCGGGCAGTGGTACCCTCGACATGGACATGGTGATTGTTGTTGTCGCCCTCTCTGAAGCACTAGCTGGTGGGCCTGGTCTTGTTGTGTACACCTTAGGTATGGTACCTATGCCACTAGTGGTTGCCATTGTCGGTACTGGGCTTTCTGCCACAAAGACATTTTGCTCTGATGCATTCCCTTCGGCCATTTGACTTTGCAGTCTGGTAGATACCATCCCGGTTAAAAATCAACAAGCAAAAATCAAAAAATTTCTCTAAGGGTCCGGAGTATCTGGTCCGTTCCCGGTCTGTGTAAACAATCTCTGAAACAACAAGAAAACAAACTTCCCAAGTGAAAACAATCGAAACCAATGGAAAATTAAATCAAATTAAAATTAACCGAATCAAAACAAAAAGACAATTTAAGCAAAATTTCGGAACCTCTTGATCGGATAAAGTCTGGCGTTCCACCACTCTTTATTAAAATAATAATAATAAAATAAAGATCTGAAAGGTAACGAACGAATTGATTAACCGCCGAAATACAAAACCCAAAAGTAACTCAAGACAGTCTAAATGAAATCGTTCAATACGAAAGTTGAAGTTACCGGTATACGAAAATCAGATAAGAAGTGCTAAAAAATAATTTTATAAAGAATCGGTAATGTAATGGTAATTATAATCAAAATATTTTAAATAGTAAATCATATATAAAATGATAAAAATCGAGAATATAAGAGATATCAATAACTGTATAAACTGGTTTTGGCATACAACGAAGAAAGTGGTGTGAGTAAGTAAGAGTTCGACGAGACCAACGTCCGCAACACGCTTCTAACCAGACCTTTGGCGCAATGTTTGCACCCTCCGAATCAGAATTTTTTGTTCTATAGCTAGCCAGGGGCGTTTCTTTCAAAAGTGCTGAGAAATCTCAGGCATCTTTGAATCACCTTGGTGTCCCGAAGCGGAGTAATAAAAAAACAAAAACGATATTAGTTTAATTTTTTTTTCACAGCCCCCTCTGAATAGACCCTCCCTCGAGAATCGAAAAAGAAGAGCGCTCTTATTTTCAAAAACCTTTACCGAAACTTTCTTTTTATTTTTTTTAAACTCTTAATGGAGAAAAAAATCTTCTAAGTCTACCCAAAAAGATATTCAAACACATTGTCCCCTGTATGAACTTAAACACTCCCCCTCTCAACTCCCGGAGAAGACTTCATTCAGTACAGGGCTGTTCCTACTCAGGCCCTACTTGTTGAATGTACCTCCGAGTCGAGTGTTGAATTTTTGTACTAGCTGGCCTTATTCAATTTGAAGAGGATGACAGCTCTTTCCAAAACGAAGTGAATCAAAAACGAAAACATTTTTTACTTAATATGGCCTGCTGGTCCTTCGGATTAATTCCCGGGGTTGGTTTTCCACTATACGGTGGGATTTTCAGCCGCCCAATCTGGAACAGACGAAGGCCAACACGCCGCCCAATATGGAATAGACGCGTGTTGGACTCGCTGGGGTACGCGGGAGCGCTAGTCCCGTCATTCTTACCATTTCAACAAGAATGCCCTGCGAAAGTGGTTTGAAACAAAAAGTAAATCTAAAGACATTCACCAGTACCCGTCGCAACTACAGTCGAGACTCAAAGGCCTTACCGCTGTAGGACTTACGTGCACTGAAGACACCAGAAACACTCGACTCAACCGCAAAACTTAAATCAAAAACCTTACTAACTAAACTCAAAACACGGCTTAACCGCAAAACTCAAATCTTAAAAAAACTTAAATAAATTCGACTTAACCGAGAAACTTAACCTCAAAAACTAAACTTAAAACGGCTTTACCGCAAAACCTTAAAACTATTCTTGAGTTTAGTCATGTTCATCTTGGAGAGCACGTCGGAACTACAGTCGCGGTTCACAGACCTTAACGTCGTAGGACTTACGCGCCTCCAAGACTCCGATGCATCAACTCTGTTTTAAACAGCCGCCCACTTTGAGAACAGACGCTGACCAACACGCCGCCCACTGTGGGTACAGATGCGTGCAGGATTCGCTGGGGTACGCGGGATCGCTAGTCCCGTCATCCTTTTTATCTAAAAAAAATGCCCCTGCATGTTAATGAAAAAAAGAAAAAATTAACAAGTGATAAACTGAAAAAAATGGCTGGGGACTCTTCTAGTCTACTATAGCCGCCGCAACTACAGTTGAAACTCAAAAGCCTAAACGCTGCAGGACTTACGTGAACCGTAGGCTAGACTACCCAAAAAAACTATCGCAATTAAATCGCAGAAACTACTCAACCCTGGCAGTCAAACTCCTTACCCAAGGCAAACACGTCGCAACTACAGTCGCTGTTCAAACACCTAACCGCTGTAGGACTTACGTGGCCTTAGCCTACTCTGACCTGCTTGTGCCTAATTAAAAGAAAGTGGAAGACAAAAAAAAAATTATATAGTGGGCCTTGAGACGAAAAGGTCTCAATTGCCTGACATAGAGAAAAAAAATTTTTTGCCCTAAAACATCACGTCGCAAATACAGTAGCAGCTTGTAGCTAAACCGCTGTGTGACTTACAGATGTCGAAGGCCAAAAATAAGAGAAAATTCAAACTTCCCTACCCTGCCTACCTCGTCGTCTTCATAAGTCGTCGGGGCCCCACGGGCCGCCAATTTCTGTCATGTTCACCCGGGTCTTGCGACTATGCATGCCGTCAGTCCTAAATGACGGACAACATGCACCCCATCAGTTGGCTCTGGCGGTGCTGGTACGCTGGCGTTTGCGCGGAAATGACAAGAAATATAAAATAACCGTACCAATCTTTAAAACCAATCTAAAAAAAACCAAACCAACCGGACACCTTACCGTTTCGTTCGTAAGTATTCGGTTACCAAAAATTATACGTAGTTACCAAAGAAACATGAAGCAACCAACTCACTCCCTGGCATCCAAAGGTCCCCGTTGCCGCGTTGGTCTATTGTTGGGTCGATACTACGGTAGAGTTCCAGTGTTATTGTTAGTTTTATGACTAGAATATAACGTTGAAGCGTATAACGTACGACTGATTTATATTATCACGATTTGTTAAAAGATTCCATAAATATCAATAAAAAATTATTTTGGTTGCACACTTTGCATCAACATAAAAATCGAATAAAAATGGGGCATACCGTGATAACTTTGCTTTGTTGTTGTTGGTGCTGTTCGACGTTGTTGTAGTCGTTGTTGCTGATAGGATTTTCGTTTGCTTTGGAGCTGAAGATTTGAAGAATTCTGCAGCGGTTGCGAGTGCTGCAAATTAATACTGATGTCGATATTTGTCGCGAGTTCCGTCATGCCACGTCGGGATTTATGTCCGCGTTTAAGAGTCCCTTATTTGAAAGATTTTTTTCTTTCCTGTTTTCCTTAAAACTTCTCTGTTGCTTAGCGCAGTCGCAGTCGAGTTCGCGGAAGTCTCCTCGCCCTCTCTGCTGTTACTGCTTTGGGCGAATTGTTGGCCAACTTACTGGATGTTTGAAAATTAAATCCACTCCTTGCCAATTTACTAAAAGACAATAATTTGCGAGATAACCACTTTTTATGGCGGATTAACTTTTGCCTTGTATCTTAGCGGGCGCAAGTAATGACAATGTCTTCTGGAATGGACGCATTTGATTTCATTGCTTGCGTTGTTTTCTTTATTTTGTGGTGTTTTTTTCCAATTTTCATAGTTTGATCCTCTATTCAACTTTTTTGTTTTCATGCATTTTTTTTCTTGCAATAAATTGTCAATAAACTTTTATAATTTCTACCCGGACAGTTAATTTGTCAACATCGTGGATTTTTTTTTCGATTGGTTTATTGAAATTATTCGCAAACACACGCGCGTTCTTTAACACTATAGCATTATCGAAATAAGTCAGTAAAATCACTTTTAATTTTACTGAAAGTTGATTTTAACCAGATCAAACTTGTGTGCTTTGCATTTTTTTCAGCTCAAAAATCGGCTTCGCTGCTTGCGCAACGATGACCCACGGTTGTATTTATAACCCAAAAAAGTTTTGCCAATGGTGCCAAATTTGTACCTGTTCACACGGACAATTGTCGGACGCCATGTTTTTGTCCAAAAACCTACAGTCTCCGACAAAGCTTAGAGTCCCGCTCGAATCACGCCACGAACATAAACTTATGATAGCTTAGAAGCTTGGCCGTGATTGGCTGAGAAATACATAAAAGAGCATTTCATTTTAGAAGTTCAGCCGAGATAGGCTAAAGGGCAAAACGGTGAAAAATATTCACCGAAGCTTTTTTTTTGATGACATGCAATCTCATCTGACCGCCAGATGTCGCTACTCGAAATTTATTTGGCTACCGTTTGGTGTAAATTAAAACTAGGAGAATAAGAATGTATTTTTACAGCACATGAACGGAAAAAGTTACGAAAACTTTGAAATCAAATCAACTTGAAATATCATGCGACAGAAATGTCAACCTGCCTATGACACTGAGAAATATGAAGTAAAATGTCGAAAATGTGGGTGGTAGAAAATTGGAACGAGAAAAAAAATTACAGGAGAACGTAAATATGGATATGAAGGTCGGTCTACACGGACCATCAAGCGAAATGTCGTTTGTACGAAAAAACACAGGTGCGTCTTTGGACACACGAGAGAAGCGAAGCTTTTTCGCAGTTACATAGATTTGATAGCTTAATAAATTAACTATTAAATTCAAAAATTTAAAATAACATAAAATAAATTACATATATACAGAAAACATATTTACTGCTTAATTTTTTATTGTTGAATGTCATATTCCTACGCCAATTACATATACGGGCATATAATCTCTCCGCTTAGAGCATGCTGGCTTTGACTGTAAGACTGAGATTTACATTAACGAATGCTTGACAAAGGTAAACTTCGATATAATGCGAGCAGCAATTCGGCATAAAAAACAAAAAATAATTCTCTGCTGTTTTTACTCTGCGAGGCTGGGTTTCACATAGACCAAGCAGAGAATGAAAGAGCCACGAAAATAGAATCGATTCAGCAATTGAACTCTTTTTTTGGGACAGGCGAGCAGGTATCAACCGTCTCTTAATTGTTACCATAAGATATATTATTATTATTGTTATTATTTTTATTATATTTACACATAGTTTTAATTCTCTCTTTGATCATAATTTCATGAGTTAACATTCGCTTCGGAACGATACATTAATCTATATTTTCTTTTCATCTACCAAAAATAGCGTCGATGAATCAAATTATTACCTTATATCTTATAACACTTCTCTGACTTATTTATTACACATGACATTAATAACATATAAAACCTTCTTGAAGAACTATCATAAACGCATTAATTAATATGACAGCGGGTTCTAATGACTGTATCTTTAATATGATTCGAATACTCTGCAAGGTTCAGTTTGGTATAAAAACCTGTCATATTAATGCACAAAGCCTGGTTAATAAAATCGATGAGTTCAGGTATTTATTTGAGGGTTCAGGAGTGGATGTTATCTTCGTGTCAGAGACATGGTTCGTACCTGAAATGCACGACAATTTGTTTAATGTACTTGGTTACAATCTCTTTCGCAACGACAGAGTTGGCCATGCTGGAGGAGTAGCAATATTTTTAAGAGAAGGTATTGCTTGCGTTCCCTACGGTAGATCAGCTTGTAACAGCAGCATCGAATATATTTTTCTAAGTGTAAGGAAAGGTAATTCAAACCTTCTAATAGGCTGTGTTTATAGGCCGAATCGAACCATTGAAGTCCAACCGCAGCTTGATGTTCTTAAGGGCCTTTCTTTTAAATTTAATAACATCATAATTGCTGGGGACTTCAATAGTAATATACTTACTGAAAGCACATTTATATCTGAAATGGAGGCGCTGGGCTTATATTCAGCAAATCTTACTTCTCCTACACACTTCACAAATTCTAATTGCTCTCTCTTAGACCTATTTTTTATCGATGACAAGCGCAAAATTAAACTTTATGATCAACTATCTGTTACATGTTTCTCAAAACATGAACTTATTTTTATGACATATGATTTTAATCTTGATGATTTGACTAACACATTTAGTTATCGTGACTTCAAAAACATTGACTACCAAGAACTTGGTCACAAAACTGACTTATAAACTGGGACATAATCTTAGGCATGACTTCCGTAAGCAACCAAGTTGAGTTCATACAGCAAAATATAAATTATCTATACGACGAGTTCGTTCACAGAAAAACACAAAAAACCCGATATGGACAACAACCATGGTTTAGCAACAAAATCAGGCCACTAATAGTACAACGTGACATGGCTTATAAGCGCTGGAGACGATATAAAACATCTTACTTGTATGACTTATTTAAGGAGCTTAGAAGAAAGGTTGTAAAGGAGATTAGAGTTGCAAAAACTAATTACTATGAAAGTAAATGTAGTAATGCTGTCAGCAGCAAACATGCATGGAAGGAAATCCGAAAAATCAGCTTAGGAAAAAATATAACTCGCAATAACGTGACCATAAACCTCAACAGCCTGAATGAACAATTTGTCAATCTTCCCTTCGATCCTGTTTGTAATAACTCATATCTTAATTCAGATAGTCGTCTGTCGTCTGAATGTATGTTTTGTTTTAACTGTGTTGATATGTTAGATGTGTTAGAAAGCTTTCTTAAAATTAGGTCAAATGCGAATGGAATTGATGGTATCCACCCTGTTTTTCTCAAAATTCTACTTCCAAAGCTGCTGCCTTACATTACACATATTTTTAATACAGCTATAACATCATCATCATTCCCACAATGTTGGAAGGTAGCAAAGGTAATTCCCATTCCTAAATCTGTTAATGAGTATCGTCCAATTGCAATCCTGCCTTACTTGTCTAAAGTCTTCGAGAATCTTATGGTAAAACAAATTAGAGGATATATATCAGAGAACAACATTATTACTGATCACCAATCTGGTTTTAGGACTAAACGCAGTTGTATAACAGCACTTATTGACGTTTCCGAAGAAATCCGTATGGCACTTGACGATAATAAGGTTACATTTCTGACACTGTTGGACCACTCGAAAGCATTCGATTCAGTGGATCACAAAATTACTGCTTGAACCATACCTTACTGGAAGATTTCAGGCAGTATATCAATCATGTAATGGTATCGAAAAATATTCTTGCCTACTTCCAGTAACAAGAGGTGTGCCACAAGGTTCTATTTTAGGTCCTCTTCTATTTATCATATACCTTAATGACCTACCTACTGTTCTCCATGACTGCAAAATACATTTGTACGCAGATGACGTACAGTTATACAGAAGTTGTAGTTATGACCAAATAGAAGACTGCGTAACTAAATTAAATAACAATCTAAGTGACGTATATAATTGGACAGAAAAAAATGGTTTGTGTCTCAATCCCATAAAATCTAAATGCCTTGTTATTTATAAAAAGCAACTGAACCTAAAAAATCTTCCCAGAGTTTTAATGAACTTGACCGAAATCGAGTATGTAGTTACTGCTAAAAACTTAGGAATTGTGTTTGATAGTAAACTTTCGTGGAAACACCATATAGCAACCACAGTTGGAAAAGTATACGGCATGTTGAGATCCTTGTGGGTGACGTAATATTTTACGCCTTTCAAAATAAGAATGACACTTGCGAAAGCTTATCTCATCCCAACATTGCTATATGGCAGTGAAATCTTTGCAAATTGTGGCTCGGAAAGTAAACAGAAGTTGAAAGTTTTATTTAATAATATTACAAGATATATTTTCAGTTTACAAAGACTAGATCATGTATCTTCCCAAGCCATACAAATTTTTAATATGACTCTTGAACAACACCTCGAGTTCAAAACTCTTCTTTTTCTGCACAAAATAATATATACCCATCAACCATCGTATTTATACAACAGACTAAGATTTACGCATTCTAACCGCTCCAACCAACTGCTTCAACTCAGGCATTCGTCTCTTATGTCGGATCGGCAATTTTTTATCTATGCTATCAGACTTTGGAACTCGCTTCCTGCTCGTCTTCTATGTAATTGTAATATTAATGTTTTCAAGAAGGATCTCTTAAATTATTTCCAAGTGTAATAAATGTTTCCATGTATGACAAATAATATATCTATCGTAAAAACGTTAATTAAATTTTCAACTCGTTATGTAATGTAAACTCATTTTTTTTTCTTATTTTATTTCATTCAGTAACATAAAGTTCTATATTTAGTTTTAAGACATCTGTTAACTTTAATAACTAAGCCATTCTAATTCATTGTTAAACATTGTCATTAAGCTTATTTATTTAAATTATATCAGTAAATCATATTGTATTAAGCTCACAACATCATTAGGACAGTATTATAAGATTTAATTATCTTAATGTTCTAAGAGAAACATCATAATAATAAATAAATAAAAATAAATAAATAAATAAATAAATAAATAATGCCAGCATATAATGCTCTCCATTTTAACTCTCCACACATGGTTGTGAACTTGGCTGCACTGACTCATGCATGCGTTTGTTAATTCCATATTTATTGATATCATCTATTTTTTTGACACTTAAAAACGCACATGTCAACGCATTTGTGGGCATTGCTAATTTTCTTCGTACCAACAGCACGACAAACGCATTCACAATACAAACAAACCGATGCTGGAGACACCTTGTGGCAAATAAAAGCAAATTTTTGATAGTTGTAGCATAGCAAATACACAATCCTCTATCTTTTGATAGATGGTGACGATCTACTGCAGCATAGCTTATGTTATAATTAACATTGAATTAACAACTATTTCTAACAAGTCTTTGTGGCTTAGTAGATAGTGCATTGGACTCTTGTTTAAGTGGACGTGGGTTCGATCCCCCCGAGCAGGTCAAAAAATAATTGTAGTATTTAATATTTAAGTAATTAATTTTCTTGTTTTAATAAGCACAAGCAACAAAGAAACCATCAAATTTTCAAGAAAAAATCTGTCGAAAATTTTTCAGATTTCACTCCAAGCCAATCACAGAACGAGGAGTAAAAAGCTTCGCTTCCAAAAATCTTTGGCGTTTGACATTTGATTTCTAAATAGTGTCAAAATAAAACTGCGACAAGGTGCCCATGACATCATGCAAGCAAATATATTATTAATGCTTTCCAAAAAAAAAAAGGTTAAAACCAAGCAATTAATTTTTAATAAAAACGAAATGGCCATTTCAGCCCTTGAAAGGACTTTGACCGCGTGTTGTGAATGTTTGAACAAAAATGATCGAAAATTGGACATACAAGATTTAAGCCGATTCCGAACTGCTTATGTTCTAAAGAAGCTTTTCATGTCAGTTTTTACTCTCTGAGGTTTGCCATTGCCTGCAGAGAGATGACGGCCGAACAGAAAAATTAATTCAATTGAAAAAACATTCTGTCAAATGGGAATTGAACCAGGGTTCTCTGGCGTATGAGCCACGCACTCTGTACACTGCGCCACGGCCGCCACCATAATATTGCTTTGACAATAACGAATAATTATTTTTTTAGCCAATGGGTTCAGTGAGATTTGTCCGCTCTCTAAATGCCTGAGACATAAATGTTGTCGTTGTGGCAGACAGGGTCAACTTGGCTTCGTTCAGGACCTAATCGCGTTGAGGCTTTAATGGACAATGTTGGTTCCTTGTGAAAAAAAAAATTGTATTGCTCCTTTAATATTCATCATACACAGATAAAATATATGCCAAAATATTAGTTCTAGTATGAATGAATCGAACATATTAAGTTGGATTTTGTCACTTCTTTAATACTTAAACATAGTCACAAAATAGCAATCTAAGAAAAAAATTTTAATTTCAAGTCCCAATCGATGATTTGAAAAAGTCTTCTCAATTTGAGTGTAGAAAAGTTTCGTAAGTCAATATCTATTAAAGATCGGCACTACAAACTTTTTACTGATGACATCTCTAAATCTAAGGATTGATTATTTATTTAAAATGTATCTTAAAATATTTATTATAAATGATTACTTTTAAGAACATATTTTTAAAAATAGTGCTTTTTCTATGTTTTTTGACCAGAAGTCCAAAAATAATTTCAGAGCTTCAATAATAAAAGGCAGTAGAAAAATTAGTATGTACAGTTGAAAAAATAAGGGATGATCCAATACAAGGTCACTTTTCCAACTGGGTTGTTTTGACAACTGTTATGTGTCAAATGGCTTGTCCATATGACGTTTGTGTTCAGTATTTAATGCGACTCAATCATGAATAGACTTACTCCTGAACAACGTTTATTAATTGTGGAAACTTTCTACTAAAATCAGTCATCAGTTGGAGAATGTTATTGAGATTTTCAACATCATTTTTGTTGTTATGAGCGTCCAACTGAGCGCACTATTCGTAACGTGATTCGAAACGTGATTTGACGCCCTTGGATTACTTTCTTTGGGGTTATGTTAAATCACTTATTTATGTCGACAAATCTGAAACTATTAACGCTTTGGAAACCAACGTAACTCGTGTTATTCAAGGAATACCGGCCGATATGCTCGAAAGAGTTGTCAAAAATTGGACCCACAGAATGGACCATTTAAATTTATAAATTTAGAAATATTTTTTAAGCATTGAGTTGTATTTATATTTTAATATATTTATATATTTGTGATATTTGCATAAATACATTGATTTTTATGTATTCTATTCAGAAAACAAAGAGAAAGAAGATCACCCTTTATAAATAAAGGGTATGCTTATGCTTTTATATGCTTATTTTTTATTATATTTTCATAACATAGTAAGCTTTTAAAAAATAAAACTCGCTTGCTTTAAAATATGTTATGCAAAAATGAGAATATGGGAATGCTTAGAATAAATTATTAATTTCAAAAGAAAAAAATGCACGTTGAGGGCTTGCAAAACAACTTGAAAGTCTGAGTTGGATTCAAGTTTGCTTGCACTTTTGAAATTGAATACGTTTGAATAAACAAAGAAGAACGAGCAAAAAATATTTTTTTTACTGCACTTTTGCATTTCATTTAATAAAAAAGTGTATCAACGCAATAACGCAGTTAAGTGCTTCAACTCAATAAGGCAACGCAGCGCTGAGTTACCCATGGCTAGTACTGAGGTGAGAGAATTTAAGCACTTGACGGGTGCAAATTAAAATTTATCAAATGAAATTAGTGTTCCACTATTATATTATGTTATATTATGTTATCAGCGACGTATAAGCAAATTGTGTGGCCTGGGGCTAAAATCGACACGAGGCCTACTTAAGGACAGAGCATTAAGCTGTGATCTTTTTATAAGAATAATATTTTTTTTCGCATTTATCCCGCATTATGTCAAATGTTACCAAATTTTTTTTATTAATAAGATTTTATTTTAGACCAAAATTTTTTTGTACAATATTAAAGTATAACTATTCAAGATTACCAATGACATTTTAGTCTAAAAATATTTGTCGATAAGGTAGAAAAGAGCAATGTCGCGAAAGACTTTAAATTTTGCGGTAAGCAAGATACCTGAAGACTGGTTCAACTGAGAAATTTTTTTTTGGCTTAGTAAAGAGTTCTTGGGCGTTTAATCGTTCAATTTATTTTTTTGGATACATAGTTTTCGATTTATAACCTAAAACGACTTCAATTTCGTGCACAAAAAATGCGAATTTTCTTTCTAAGCCCGCCGTTTTGTCAAAAATTAATATTTTTCAAAAATCTGTGATTAAAAGCCGAAAAACTTCTTTTAAACAACCAGTCTCCAGATATTTTGATCACTGCAAATTTAAGGTCTTTCGCGGCATAGTACTTTTCTACTTTATCGACTAACATTTTTGGACCAAAATGTCAGGGATAAATCTTGAATAATTACATTTTAATAATGTTAAAAGAAATTTTGTCTAAAATTAAATACATACTCAAAAAAAAAGAAAAAAAATTGAAAAAGGTGTCTTTTTTTCTTCGAAAAACTCCCGAAGGCCCTTAACGATGCTTAGGACAACGTGTAGTAGTAGAAAAAACATTGTTTCTGCTATTTGTTTTGGTTTGGATCAGGCGAGCAACCAGAAATTTTTTTGGGGGAAGTTTTAAAATAGGTCGGACTTACATATGTTACGACGGTAGGCGTTATTTGATTTTAATGATAGTTTTATTTAATAGTTTTTAGGAAATGTACAATAAATTGATTGGCACGCGAACTCGTTGTTTTCATGACGCTGACTCGATAAGAACTGTCCTTTTTAAATATTGATCAAAAAGAGCAAGCAAGAGAAAAAAGGAAAAGAAAAGGGTTGCCATATGGGCCAAAGAATTCAATACATTGTAGGTTGCCAGATGGGCCAACAAATAATAATGAGTTACGCGTTGCCAAGTAAGAAAATAAAATAATGTTACAAAATGATGATGACAATTCGGCCTCTCCTGACCTCAACTCGTCCCGAGTTACTCTTGGTCGTTTTCACAAGTTACAAACTGTTGATCATCATCAGTTGTTTCCTCGTAGTCATCATCGATTTCCGGGTATAGCGCACACCAAGGCTTGATTTTGTCGGAGCTGGCGACGGTACTGAATCTGCGTTGGTTACGTTGTGCACCTTCGATATCCTCGACAACGTAGCGGTCGAATCGAAGGACTTTGGTGATGATATACGGGCCTCGATACTTGTGCTCTATCTTTCGAGACTCACCTGTGCTGGGGATCACACTTTCGATGAGCACTAGATCGCCTTCTTTGTAGATGTGCGGCTTCTTATGTTTAGCATCGAACCTGATTTTCCACATTTCGCGTGCTGCCTGGATGTTGCTGATGGCTTCTTCGCGCCGTTGGTTAATAGGTGGTTTTGCTAGGTTGATATCGTCGTTATGAAGAACAGCTATTATCTTATTGCCACCTATGTCACGGACGGGAAAATCGAAGACTAAGTCCATAGGTGAAAATTTAGTTGTAGCATTAACGTTTGTGTTGAATGCGTCTGAAGTAGATGTTTTGAGAAACGATAATATGGAACGATTGACGCGCTCGGCGAGCCCGTTTGCTCGCGGGGTCCGCACTGCAACTTTGATGTGCCTAACGTTGTTCACTTCGCAAAAGTCCTCAAAAGCTGCAGATGTGAAGGCTGTGCCCCGGTCAGTTACGATGGTTTTCGGCAAACCAAATTGAAGGGTCAGCTGGTTCAAGACATCAATTACCGGTTTCGTTTTGGTTGTCTTGACTGGAACAATCACGGAATAACGGGTGAGTGCGTCTACTATCACCAGGATATGCTCGTTTCCGCGTCGGCTTTTGATAAACGGTCCCAGGTGATCCAAATGGAGGATCTCGAATGGCACAGTGGGTGTTTTCATACCATACAGCTCGCACTTCTTTCGCATAGACTCACGACAGTAACAGCACTCCACGCACGAGTTCAGATATCCTTTGACAAAATTTCTACACCTTGGAAACCAGAAGTTTTGATAAATTCGTTTCACCGTTCCATCAACAGCTGGATGACCAATGTCATCGTGGCAAGATTTTACGATCCTCCACCTCATGCCTTTGGGAACCACTAGAGCAGCTTCCCTTCTTCACCTTTCTTGAAAAGTCGATTTTTTCTTAAAAACAAAATCAGTTTCGATCTTTTTCCATTGACTGGATTCGATTTTACCACTTAAAATGTCGACTATTTCACGCACCTTTGGATCCTGTTTCTGCATTGTGAGTAGCCAGTCATCAGTTGACAAACTTATCGGCAAAACGCAGGCACTCACATCTTCTGGCGTAAATGGCGGCTCTACCGGTGCACGGCTCATGGCATCAACATGGCTCATGGCTCTCCCTGGGCGGTGCGTGATGCTATAGTCATATTCGAGTAGTTTAAGCAGCCATCGCGAAACGCGCGGAATCATTGGTGTCTTCGATTTCAATACAGCAGCGCAGTCGGTGATGATGGTGAATTTCTTTCCTAGTAAGTAGACACGGAAGCGTTGGCACCCCTCCACCACCGCGAGAACCTCCAGCTCATACCCGTGGTATTTCTTTTCTGCGTCGGTGCAGAGGCGGCTGAAGTAAGCGATGGGTTTCAGGCTACCGTTGTCCTCTTCCTGTAGTAAAATCGCAGCGATTCCCACACTGCTGGCATCTGTGTGCACTTGATGGTTTTTGGTGACATCATAAATCCCAAGGATTGGCTCGTTGACTAAAAGTTGTATGAGTTTTTTAAAAGACTCATCGCATTCGGTTGACCAGTTGAAGACGACATCTTTTCTTGTAAGTCGCGTTAATGGTGCGGCGATGTGTGCAAAGTTTGCAATAAATTTTCTAAAGAACCCTGTTAACCCTGGAAAACGTCGTATTTCGGTCACATTTTTCGGTTTAGGAAATTCCTTGATGGCCATAGTTTTGATTCGGCCTGGCTTGAGCCCGTTGGCGTTTAGTTTGTGGCCTAGGAAAGTGACACTGTTTTCCATGAACGAACATTTAGACAACCGTAATGTTAGACCCTCACGCTGGATAATTTGTAAAAATTCTTTTAAATATTGCATACCCTCTTCGAATGAATAAGTTGCCACAATAACCTCGTCTACATAGCATACGACTTTATGTTTTATTGGTTCGATCAGCTGGTTCATCATTTTTTGAAACACGCATGGCGCGTTACGCAGACCAAATGGCATACGGTTGAACTCAAAGTGTCCACCATGAGTCACAAATGCGGTGTAATGTTTGGAGTTTTCGGCAATTTCAATTTGATAATACCCCGACATCATGTCGAGGGTCGAAAAGTATCTCTTACCTGCCAATGTTGACAAAGCACCTTCCACTGTGGGCATTGGCCATGGCTGTTTTTCGGTGATCGCGTTGAGTTCGCGATAATCAACGCAAAGTCGATCCTCGCCGTCCGATTTTGGGACGAGCACTACTGGCGATGCGTAATGAGACACCGAGGGCGTATTATATTTAAATTTAAAAGTTCCGAAATTATTCGCTCCACTGTTTGTTGTTTTGGTATTGGCATCGCATATGGTTTTTTCGCGATTGGCTTAGGTGACGAAACCGACAATTCCATTTTCATGGTACCGCACTTTCCAATATCTTTTAACTTTTCGCCAAAACACGAAGCATAATTATTTAAAAGTTCTTTTAAATCGCATTTTTCTTCAAGTGTAAGATTTTCATTTAAGTTAACTTTATCACTTTCGAGGGAAAATAATTCGCATTTCTCATTTTCAATTACCACTCTACCGCACGATAGTTTATCGGTGCCGATCAAAATGTCAAAATTCATAATTTTATTGTCTACGATTAAAAGCTCATTTTCGAATGTTTTCCCGTCAATGGTTACGAATCATTTCAAGGCATTCATATTCTCCGTCTGCAAAGCCGCGTAATATTTTATAACATTTCGCAAAACCGACGTTTAATTTGTCAGCAATGTTTCGCTTTATAATTGAATAGCAACTGCCTGAATCGATCAACGCGCTTAATTTTCTGCCATTTACACAAACATCTTTAACTATTCTATCACTTCGCAACTCCTTGCTATTAATCGCGCTTACCGTCGATGAGTTTTTTCGCGGACAATTTTTTGTTTCATGTGACGTCACAAAACAAATTTCACACCGTGCCCTTCTTTATGGCTTTGAACAATTTTTAGAAATATGGCCGCGCTCGTGACAATGAAAACACACAGGTCCTGACTTAATGTTATCTTTGTTTTCAACGTTCGATTTTTGTTTTCCACCATAATTATTGTCTCGGTTAAACGTTGGCGTTGGTGGTTGGTGGTTGCACACTCACTTGTTTTTTTGTATTCGCGACGATGTTAGACAGCGACTTTAACAAATCAGAGCACTTCACAAATTGTACAGCCGACAACATTTTTTTAAGTCCATCATCGTTCAAACCATTGATTATATATTTTATTATTACAGAATCTTCAAGATTTCCGCGACGCCCGATGGCAATCATTCTGTAATAATATTCCACAATATTTTCGTTTTTGTTAACTCGCGCACTAATAAGTTGCATATGAATGTCGGCAATATTAACGACGCACGGAAAATCATTTAAAAACGCACTTACGAATTCTACCCACTGTTCAAAAACTTGCTGCGACTCTATCCATGCTTTCGCTGCTCCCTTTAATTTGCTTTGCACTGCGAAAAGGAGAATTTTCTCATTCCAGCAATACGCATGTTTAAGTTGTTCGATTCTGTTTATGAACTGCGTTGAAGTGACGTCATCACTGAAGGGGTTAAATTCTGGCAAAATTTCTACTATTTCACGCACACTCATTCGGTCAGTTGTATACGTGCTCACTTGTTCGTTTCTTTGGCCTGCTCGTTCCGTAAAACATGAATGAGCAAGTCCGCGAGAACCATTTAGGTGTAGCATCGAAGAGTTGTTGTTGTGACTATTATATAGCGTTGCATAGTCCGCTTGTGGCATCGCAACTGTTGTCGTTGTTGTCTTTGTTGCTTCGACCGTTTGAGAGTTTAGCTCGCTCTCTATGTTTGCATGCACACAACGGGGGTTGTTTTCAGCACTTGTTCCATTTGGTTGCAGAGGGGAAAACTGCGACAAATTCGGCGATAGAACACTTGTGGTTGAGGAATTGACACTTGTTTTTTCGCACGTTTTTTCTAGAAACGGCGTCGGCGCTATGTAGCGCGTCTGCGTAAGCGACGTCGTTGCTAACTTAAGCTGCTCAGCCATGGTCTGCATGAGACGCTGCAGATTACAAACTTCTTTGCGCAACTTTGCGACGTCAGCATTTGTGTCGACGCAAACAGAGGCATTAGATTCGACGGCAGCGTTCATTTTCGGTGCCATTACCGCAGCACATGAATTGCCTTCGAAACCAAACGAATACCCATCGGAGTTGTCCAAACACATTAAATCACCTTTCAATTGTTCCCCGGCGCTCTCCAACTTTTCCGAGTCGACCGTAGCTGATGCAGACAATTGCGCTGCTGCACCTTCTTGCATTTTCTCAAAACCGTTTTGGAAAAGCCGCGACAATAATTCGTTTTTATTCCCAGTTGTTTTTAAACCGAGTTCGCGCAATTTATTTTTTAATTCTATTACTGTATATTCTTTGTTGTTCATCCCACTTCTGATAATTTTGTTACGACGGTAGGCGTTATTTGATTTTAATGATAGTTTATATAGTTATATATAAAACAGATAGTTTATTTAATAGTTTTTAGGAAAAGTACAATAAATTGATTGGCACGCGAACTCGTTGTTTTCATGACGCTGACTCGATAAGAACTGTCCTTTTTAAATATTGATCAAAAAGAGCAAGCAAGAGAAAAAAGGAAAAGAAAAGGGTTGCCATATGGGCCAAAGATTTCAATACATTGTAGGTTGCCAGATGGGCCAACAAATAATAATGAGTTACGCGTTGCCAAGTAAGAAAATAAAATAATGTTACAAAATGATGATGACACATATAAAAAAAACACGTTACTACAGCGGCTTTTGTGTACTGGTTAGTGAGTCCGATTTTTGCACTAATACGTATAGTTCCTGGTAAAATCCTCAGCCAGGGCAAGCAACATCTTATCACTCAACTTCTTCACCTCCAGTGGCGGACTGGCCATACTGGAGGATCTGGAGAATTCCAGAAAGGCCGGTGCAATTTGGGACCGGTTGCCGTATAGCACATAAGAAAATTATCTCTAACAGTTTTAATTAGCAAAATTTAGTCTTTGTTCCACATTTGCATATTATTACAAATCTTTCAAATATTTAATTTTTTAAAGCAGATTTAATAATATAAATATAAAATGAAAACAATTTTTCCAGACTTTTATAAAATTTTAATTACATAGCATTTGCTAGTATTCTTGCTACTTTTTTATGGAATGGTGGACCATAGAGCTTTTAGAAATAATATAAAAAAATTTTGAAAGGAATGTCTTCCCAAAAAAAATTAAAGGAGGTTCCGAAAAAATACGGCTAAAAATGCAACAAAAACGTTAAGACATAGCCAAAAAGCATCGAAAGAAGGTGAAAGTGTTAAAACTGCTACTGTATTCATTTTCTAATCCAAAAAAAAAAATAGTAGAAGGTATATGTATCAATCTGTAGAAGAGCATGCAAAAACTTCTTGACATTTAAACTTATTTATATGTGCAATGTTATAATATGCAACTTATATAAATTAACTTATTTATAAGCTTATTTATATGAAGCTTATTTATATTTTACACCAACATTGAAATCTTGGTGTATTGAAAACTTTAATTGCTTTAATCAAATATCTGAAGTAAAGTCTTTGGCTCAAGTGGCTCACAAATAGGCGTGATATTCTGAAAAGAATTATTAGCATTATATAAATAATATGGAAAATATGAATTAGCTTCAGAGAAAATGAATAGGAGGCAGCTTATACGTTACAAGATGAGTTCATTGATCATGGACATTTTTTAGAATTGGTTCGCTTAATAAGTAAATATAATGTTTGTCTCAAAGTCAATAGTCAAGTATGCAATTAAAAAATTTTAAATTTATTTATTAATTTAATTTATAATTAATTTATATATTTTTAAAGGCATGTTATTTATATATTATTCCCACTTTTTTTACCCGTTTTAGGCTGGTAAAATGCCATTTGTCATTTTTTTACGCCTGTGTGAATTTTTTTGGATATGCGTGCAATTTTTTATTTTGGAATTTTGACTTATATTGACAAAGGATATCGAGCTACCGCTTGATCCATTTTCGTTTTTATTTGAAAGGTATCTTCTTCAGAACATGGTGCACCTTTATATATGACTGGAACATTTTTTTTTTTTTTTAACTTTGAAAGTATCTTTAAACATTGTAAAGCGTTTTGAATATAAACGTAATGAAGATTAATGCATCAAGGTGAGATGGCCAGTCAAGTAATTATTTTCCAGGTCAAATTTTAGGCCCCAGTCCGTCACTGTTCACCTCACTGTAGTAAATTGCAACTTTTGGGAGTAATATTTGTATATCAAAGTATGGTTAAGTTAATAAACAAACAAATATGCATTCCCGCGGCACTGGATCAGATCAAATCTCAGTGGAACAATTTTAGTTCAACTTTATTACAATTTAGCACCACTCGCGTTGAAGTGTCAAAATACGAGTGCGAGCAGTAAGACGAAAACTCGTCGAAGAGTACTTCAGATTTGCCAACTATGTTCGTTTTGGAAAAAATGCTTTAAACTTGCTAGTATTTTAAGATCAGAAATAGAGCCAGGAAAGGAGGAAAAGAGCCAGGAAGAGAGGAAAAGAGGAAATAGAGAAAGGAAAATAGCTGGTTCTAATTTTTGTTTTTGGGTTGTGAATAAAATAGAGTCACGCTCTAGATCAACGACCACGTGAATGCAGCTAATGATAACTAAAAATAAGTTTTTATAAAATGTGCTCTATTTGTATTAAAAAATAATTTAAAAAAATAACATTGCATTAATTAGTTTACAGGATTATTGTGATTAAGATTAAAAAAATAAACCAAAACAATATTTTCAAATTCAGTTTACGCTTACTTTCAGCGTGTTTATCTAAAATACATATTTTGCAACATCGTGCTTCTTAAATAAGCATTGGTAAATTAAATATATTAGAAAATATATCTGTATTACACAGTTGTAAGGCTTCAAACACTGTCTTTTTTCACCAGTTTTATTATTAACTTTTTACCAAACAGTTTCATTTTTAAATCATCAAAATTCCCTTCCAAATCATCTTAATAAAATACAATTAGTTTTTCAAAAACTCCTAAAGCATCATATCCAGCGGTTTGGTATCGTCAGGAAGAAGTGTTGAAATGAATAATGAAAATAGATGTTTTTAAAATCTAACTCTTAGGTTTGAGATAAATCAAACGCCTGTCAAAAAATGTTGACATTAGTGTCAAATCAATTTTTAGTTTGTTGACTTTATGCTTTGAGTATGTGAATTTTTATTGTGAAGTAGCAAATTGAATGTGTCGTAATTTAATAATAAAATATTAGTACTTCAACCACTGCTCTATCTAGGGAACTAAACGCCCTTTCACCCTAGTTCATTCAATGGGTGGCGCAATTGCAGTGTTGTTTTAAACTTTTTGAAGCGAAGCTTTTTACACCCCGTTCTGTGATTAGCTTGGAGTGAAATCTGGAAAATTTTCAACAGATTTTTTTCTTAGAATTTTAAATAGTTTCTTTGTTTCTGTATTTTTGACAACAAGACAATTTAATATAACAAATATAAAAAATGATTTCTTCGCCTGCCGTGAGGACTCGAACCAGTAAACCTTTGGTTGGGAATTCTATACTCCATCCATTGAGCCAAACACCTTCTCTATGCATCTGCATTGATTCAGTATTAACTCCAACTGAAGCTATGTTGCAGCACATCCCATAATCTATTAATGTATTTGTGTGGTTTGGGTAGCTGCTTAGCCACTTGCTACAAGAGTTGATTAAAACTCCTAAGCCACTTGCTACAAGAATCATCAGTGTTATCACTTTTCCACAATTGTGGTAAATCTAGCACTTTTTTGGTTTCTACCACTTTTGTCACCCACTATTTGCATTTTTCCAAAATCTATCAGTTTTTAACCGACTTCAAAATGGAAGAGGTTCTCAAGTTCGTCGGTTTCTTTGTTTTTTTTTTTTTTAATGTATGCACATCGATAACTCCTTAACCATATGCCTGATTACCATAATTTTTGGTGAATAGATAGATATAACAAGCACGGAGGTGCCCGTAAAAAGTGGGTGGTATTCGAGGACTGGGCGTGGCCATACTAGATCTCGCAATACTAGATGCTACTGTATCTCGAATAATACTGACACTAGGTAAGCAGATCTGAATGGATTTGTTCCAGTGACTCCTTTTGTCACAATTCTGCGAATGAGTTGCTGGAATTTAAAACAACGTCAGCACCTAGAGTCTGCGTAGAAACTTCGTGCAATTTATGCTCGAGTTTATGCGCAGAGGAAAACCAAATAGAAAAACACAAATTAGTAGGAATGAAAATATAAATTTTAATACCTGCAAGATCTTACGTTTAATATGTGGTACTCTTCAATAAGTGAAGATAAAATGGTCCAATATGGCGGTAGAATAAAATAAATAAATGCTGCATATATATAAACCGAGACTGGAGCTTTTAGAAAACACAGCGTTTGCCGATGATAATCAATAAGTAATTAGCAAGAAGGCGGCAACAGCTCGTCGGATGAGCCGAACGGGCGGCTCGTCAGAGGATCGATACTGAAATATCGATACTCGAACGAGTCGATAAGTAAGTATATTAATTTCCATTAATCTTTTACCTTCTTTAGGGTTGCGGCCTAAACATGCCGGCCACCTTGAAGTATGTATTACTGCAAAATATTTCAATATACTACATATACCTTAATCTTGTAAAAAGGCGTTGATTTACTTAAAGTGTCTTTTTCAAAATTCCTTATAATATTTATTGAATGATTTATACATTTAAAAGCATGTGCCAGTTCTTCCTTACAAACATATATACATATAAAAACCTCATTGGGCAACTGTGCCCGACAGCAACCAACCAAATATAGAATTATGCGTGACTACTCCCCCCAAACCACTCGGAAAAATTCCTGGCTGGATAATTTTCGGGTACACGTCTACCCCTACCACTATGCCGACCGGAGACGAAACGAGAAAGTCGGGATCAGCAAGCATCAGATTCGAAAAATGTGCTCTGATAGACGTGTCTAAATTTTGTCGTGGAGTGATTCGCGTAAAATGACGCAACACCATCGCTTGGGCTGCCACCGATTGGTTCGACTCGTAGTTAGCTTGGAGGGTTAGGGAGCAACCCTCATGCGAGTCAACCATCCGCGATGACAACCCAAGTTGTCGAACGAGGCGATGCGAGACGATTGACATTTCTGCACACGGGTCTATCAGAGCACGAACCCGATGGATGTGACCCTCACCTCGATCACCTTGACGACCGCCGTGGGGAGGAGCGAAGTCACCTGTTGCAGACATGGCAACGGTGATGGCGAGGGCAGGCGCTGAGCGCCACTATAAGAGCGGCAATAAGTTGCTCGAGGACGTCCATGCAAACGATTGCGACGCTCATCTCTCGATACGCGAGATCTTCGGTTTGAGCGCCGCGTAGTGCGAGCTTTCTGAGTGCTGCCATGCAGCGGTGGACGAAACGCGCGCGATTCTTCAGCATTTTTAATGCATCGCGCCAATCGCGTCTTGTCATCTTCTTTTTCGGACCTGCAATCCCCCTCAACGCTCAATGCTTCCTGCGGCAAGCTAGGCCGGGCAGCAACACTCCCCTCGACGCCCGTCCCGCGCTGACGAGAGGACTCAGGCAAACGAGGCCTGGCTACGTCTTGCGGCTTGGGCGGTGACGACTTCCCGCCGTTCTTACTCCGGCCAAGGTGCAGCATGGTATGATGCGCTCCATCGCATCTTCCGCATCGCCCCCCGCTGGAACACTCGCCGGTCGTGTGATTCGGGGAGAGACACCTGGAGCAGTACCGGAACAACAACACTAGTCGCAGCCGATCTGCAACGTTCCCCACGACAAACGCTTTACAGAAGCGCAATGGGTGACGAGCCAAACACACCCGAAATTTTTTGGCGACCTTACAGGCGGATTTCTCGACGCTCGACATTGTTCGATTTCTAGAAAAAATAGAAAATAAATTTGTTAATTTCCTCTCATCCGAAATTACAACAACACGCACACAAAAAACACTGACGAAAACAACTAGCTACGAAATTGGTGGCAGGCTAATCAATTTTACCACCGGCCGAGTAATAATTCCGCGTTCAGTGCGCAGATCGGCGACACAGACACGGTTGTCAGAGCCTAAATAAACTTTCACAACTCGACCTAAACGCCATTCGTTAGCTGAAAGATTATCTGACTTGATAACCACCAAGTCGTCAATTTTTAAATCTACTCGGGGACGTTTCCACTTGTATCTTTTGTGAAGCTCGTTTAAATAATCTGTTTTCCATATGCGGCAGAACTTCTGGTTCATTGCTTTCAATTTCTGCCAACGATTGACAATAGACATTGGACTTTCGGCAATATCAGGTTCAATAGGTACCAGTAAAGGCCCACCTACTAAGAAATGCGCTAGATCATACGTTTGCTAGATCAAACGTATATTTTAAGTCTGACGCTACTTTGCGAAAGTGCAACTTAAAACTTTTGACTCCTGCCTCCCACAAACCTCCCATATGGGGAGCACCTGCCGGAATAAAATGCCAAGTTAAGTGCTGGTGTGCACATTTTGACACCACTTTCTCTCTAGAATCATTTAAAAAAGCCTTAAAATCTTCTTTAAGAAAACTAACGAAGTTAGTTCCATTGTCGGAGTACATTTTCTCCGGACATCCTCTTCGTGCAACGAATCTCGAAAATTTGGCCATAAAAGTAACCGTACTGAGATCGCTAGTAGCCTCTAAATGAATAGCTTTGGTAGCAAAACAGACAAAAACGCAAACATAGCCCTTAGTTATGAGACAAGCGCGTCCCGTATAATTTTTAATGTCGTATGGACTCCAGTAGTCGCAAATGGGCGAGATAGTTTTGTTCGCTCTGGAGGCAATGAGGCCATAATCTGAGTCTGCAACCGCTTGCGGTCGATAACGCAGACTTTACAATTGTGGATGATATATTTAATCATATTTTTTACCCTAGGAATCCAGTATTGCATCCGAATAAGACGCAATACAAGCTGGTTCCCACCATGAATGGAAACTTCATGGGTAAATTTCACGAGCAACTTGGCGAATGAGCAGTCGTACGGTAAAATAACTGGATGCCGTTCATCATAAGAGATGTGCTCGGTCTGTGACAACCTTCAGCCAACTCGGAGCACTTGGTCATTGTCGAGAAAAGGGTTCAAATTTAACAGCGAACTTTTCGCGCCGATCAAAGTTTTCTGTGAAAAGTGGGCGTACTCTGAGGAGTACCCCCATTTTTGACTCTCAATAATGAGTCTTCTTGTTGCTTTTTTGATTTTTGTTGTGATATGACAACAAATGGACAACAGAAATTCCCTTTATGTGCCCTGTGAGTTCGATGAAAGAATCGTAATACGTACGATAGAACCCGTAAGGCTCGAGGCAGTGACGAAAAACGCTCCAACATGCCTACATTTTGTGTACAAGCCACATGGGCTTTTACTGCTCTTGCTTCCATGGTGGTCTCGTGCTCATCGATGTGATAAGGCCAAGAATCCGATTCCTCTTGTAGCCATAACGGCCCATGCCACCAGAAAGTACTGTCTTTTAAGTTCTGTGGTTCCAATCCTCTGCTAGCTAGATCCGCTGGATTATCCGCTGAATCTACGTGACTCCAGTTCTCCGTCCCTACCTTTTCGCTGATTTTTGTGACGCGATTGGCAACAAAAGTAGTCCAGGCACATGTTTGTTTTCGCCAGCACAATAGTTGAATCTGTCCACAAGAACAGCTGATGATTGTATGTTTCTAAATTTGTTAGAAACATTTCAACCATTTCCGATAGCAGCAGCGCACCGCATAACTCAAGCCTAAGTAACGACACTTTCTTAACTGGTGCTACTTTAGTTTTCGCGATGAGAAGATTCACGCTTATTTGATCCAAAAGTTTAAGGCGAATGTAAATGGCAGCTCCATATGCTTTCTCGGAAGCATCGCAAAATCCGTGAAACTGCACATCGCCATCAGGAGAGTAATCGATCCACCGTGGAATCTGGATACTGCTGATATAAGGATAATTTTCCAAGAAGGTTTGCCAACCTTGCAAAGTAAAGGGGATGAGCTGATCATCCCACCCGATGCCATCCAACCAAACTTGCTGCATCAGGATTTTTGCGATGACCACGATCGGGGCTAACCATCCCGCTGGATCGAACAGTCTTGCGATTGCCGACAAAACCTCTCGTTTTGAAAAACTTCCCTCCTGGTCCAGTGGTCGCGCGTGAAAGTAGAAATAGTCGGAACGGGCGTTCCACCGAATTCCTAACGTCTTAAAGTTGCTCACGTCTACCAGCTCGAGAAAATCTTCATGCAGCCGATGACTTCTAGGAATCCCTCGTACTAATTCTTCGGAGTTGGAAGTCCATTTTCGCAGGACAAAACCTGCTGATTCCGCTGCTTTTTCAAGCTCCGTTCGAGCTTGAATTGCTGACTGCAAGTCATGACCTCCCGCCAATGCGTCATCTACGTACATATGGTGACGCAGAACTTTAGATGCTAATGGTAAGCTGTCTTCTACATCGTCGGCTAGCTGCAAAAGTCTCCGAATTGCTAGAAATGGAGCACAATTCACTCCAAAAGTGACGGTTTTGAGCTGAAAATCTTTCAGCTGATCCCCTGTTGCGTCTCGAAAAATGATTCGCTGGAATTGCTGATGCTCTGCACTCACTAGGATCTGGCGATACATCTTTTCGATGTCACCATTAAAAACAAATTGGAAGAACCGCCACTTCAAAATAAGCCAAGTCAGATCACTTTGCAAGACGGGCCCTGCATGAAGAACATCGTTAAGGCTAACGCCATTTGATGTAGGGCTAGACGCGTTGAAGACCACACGAACTTTTGTAGTGGTACTATCAGGCTTTGTGACGGCGTGATGAGGAAGGTAATAACTCTGAGAGTGTCTCGGAGTTACACTAGCAGTTACATCCGTCATATGTCCCAGCTCCAAATATTCTTTTAAGACACCATCGTATACCTGTTTGGCATCCACATTTGTACTCAGTTTCACCTCATTTCGAAGAAACTGGCGGACCGCAATATAACGGGAGTCATCTAAACAGGTGCTCTGAGGAAAATTTTCCTTGAAAGGCAAGGTCACCACATAGCGGCCATCGGTATTACGCCTTGTCGTATTCACGTAATTGTCCTCACAGAATTTGTCTGTAATATTGGACACTACCTTTTGAGGTACCTCCTCAATTTCCCACAATGAGGCTAATTGCCGATCAAGCGAAACTTCACTAAAGTAAGAAACGACATTTAAGGAGGGTGGATTTTTCGATGTGGTAGATATGGAACCGGTTAAAATTCAGCCAAAGATGATTTCTTGAGCAATAAGGGACCCAATAACATTTCGACGGATACCATCAAGAAGGATCTGTGGGTATAAATCACCACCTAATAGTACATCAACTTGATCACTACAGTAAAAACGTTTATCCGCAAGAACAAGCTCTGGAAAAGCTTGCTGCAACAAAGGATCGACTGAGCATGAGGGAAGAGTTCCTGTAATCTTTGACAAGATGAGAGCGTTGGTGGTAAGTCGAACAGTTGGATCAATAGGTGATCCTACAACCAAACAGCAAGCTTTCTGTACCTTGGCCGAAACCACATTGTTAAGTCCTGAAACTTGAGCGGAAAATCGGTGAGTAGGCAGCTGAATAAGTCGCTGCAACCTCTCAAAAATGAAAGAGCCCTCTGAGCCAGAGTCAATAAGTGCTCTGGCTGTGAAACTAGATCCTCGATAGCAAAGATCCTCGAGAAAGAAAAGTGTCGTCGTGGGGTCAACACGCACTAAGTTTCGCTGTCGTTTGTTCAACTAATTAAACTACTAACAAGTACAAAAATGCCCTGCATTTGTCTAACAAAAGTCGAAAGACATCTCGACGATAGTAAAAAAGTGAAGTGTGGCACCTGCAATGAATATTTTCATTGCATTTGCGTTAATTTGCAAAAGGCTGACATTGAATATATGCTAAAAAATAGTCAGACTTTTAAGTGTAAAAAATGTATTTCGGTCCGACGCGCTTCGTTGCATTCGCCACCAAATGTTGCTAAAATGCGTCCGTTAGCAACTTCTACCAATGAAGTAACAAATAACACCGAAGTAACAAATCTCTTAATGTTCCAAAACTCTTCCGATCGCTCCGCTTTTGACCAACAAACAAATACAAGCACACCGATACCACACGACATTGAGCAACAGCAAACTCAACTTATGCAGCAGCCCAGGCGAACCCAACATCAGCAACAACAGCAATACCATCAACAACAACAACAACAGCAGTATCATCAACAGCAACAACAGCAAAAACAACTGCAACATCAACAGCAACAACAACAACAGCCACAAAGCCACGAACCAAATATAACTCTGGAGCTGGTGTACAATGAGATATTGTCTCTTACAATCCAGTCTCTGCAAGAGGAGAAAAAATATTTGGAAAAAATAACCCAAACTACAATTTAAGAATTAATAGACACAATCAAACCGTAGTTCCACCGCATAGTACACAGATTTTTCTAAATTCACATTGTTCGATAGCTCCGAGATTGTACAACAGCTTGCCAGATACTATTCGTTGCATACGTGATAAGCATTCCTTCCTTAAAAAAGTAAAAGCCTGGCTGTTTTTACACAACTATGAGGAATTAAATTTAATATTTCGTCTGCAAATATGATTGTTACACGTGCTTCTTCTGTATTTTCTTATTTTTTTAAGATTTATTTTTTCCATCCATTAATCAATTAAAAAAAAAAAAAAAACAAATATTTATTTATCTTATTAATAAATTAAAAATATGTGCATGTAGCTTTAAGACCCCATAAATGATATTGTGTATTTATTTAGTCGTATACCTGCATTCGCCACTAGCTCTCGAGCTACAGAATGCAGATTTATGAAATATTATTATATTATAGTTATATTCTAAAAGTTGTAACAATTTTTATTAGCTATTTTTCATAATAAAATCATTCATTCATTCATTCATATTCATCATCGCGGTTCCCAGCAAAATATTTTTGCTGCTTGAGGCATAACACGATTGAATATTTCTGCTAGTGCTCGCAGTTGCTTGCGATTGCAATGCGGCTGGTTGAGTGGACTGTATTGCATTCGTGCTTGGACCTCCCGCATTTTGATGATTATTTACACCTTGAGGATTTCTGTCTAACAACGAGTGATGTCGTTGTCCACACGAGGAGCAATTATATCCGCTTTTACAATTTTTCGAAGCGTGGCCAGTTGACAGACAGTTGAGGCAGCAATGTAACCGCCTTACAGCTGATGATCTGTCATTAACTCTCATGGCCAAAATCTTCGGACAGAACCTCAACGCATGTTGCTGGTTTTTGCACAGCTTGCAGTTGGTGTTTGTCACATTTGTCTGGTATGTGTTGACTTGTTTCACATTCGGTGAAGGTGCGATCGGTTTTTGCCCTTTTTGCACCGCGCCTTTGAAGTAAGACACCGTTTCTAATGTCTGAAAGCGACTTGTTAAAAACTTATCAAGGTCAGCCCATTTGGGGATTTCTGCCTTGTCTTCAATAGATTGCTCCTATAAGGAGAGCGTAGTTTCTGGCAACTTCGTTGAACATAGATACGTAAATATCGCATCCCAATTGCTTATGTCAACTTTGTGCATAGTTAGTGCTGAAATGCAGTTGTTGATGTCTCTTTGCAACTTTTTTATGTTATTTCCACACTCCTTGGTCACGGCTGGCAGATTAAATAAAACTTTTAGTTGGTTATTCACCAAAATACGAAGGCCATGTTAAATAATCACCGTGAAATATCTCAGTATCACACGGTGGCAACTTGATATTATGACGAGAAATTGTCATTTCCTCTTGCGAAACATCAACTTCATGTAGTCTTTTTGCCGTGGACAACTTATCGCTAAGTTCGTTCATCTTTGCTAGACATCGAACATATGTTTGATAACATGAGCGATACTTGACTTTGACTAGGGTGACGTTTTCATCCTCTTCGCCACTCGCTACCACTAATTTTAGCAAGCAACCGTCATAAGAAGACTTTACGTTAGCCCATTGAGACTTCAATTCATCCTCTTGAATTCTCAGAGCGAAAATTGTATGCTCATCGTGAGGAATAGCATTGAAATCTTTTTCCAGATCAAAAATGGTGTTGGCATTTCTCAGGAAAGAGATTAATTTAGTCATTATATGTTTCTTGATCGAAAACGTGCAATTAAAAAACTATGAAAATCGACGAAAACCGAAAAAAATGTCGGTTGGGATCCGATACCAGAACAAATTTTCTGAAAAAAATAGAAAATTGCGTTGGAAAAAAAAAATTTTTTTTTAATTTGTTTCTAATAGTAGAAACTCTCGGGATATATTTTCAAAAAATTCGAACAAGTTTTCAGAAAATCTTGACAAAATAGTGTTGAGAAAAAAAAAGAAAATATTTTCTACTCCGTAACAAGTTTTATTAAACTTCGGAGAAGAATTAAAAATGGTTTCTAATTTGAAGAAACTTTCACTATTTTTTTTAAAAAATCGAAAAAAATTTTCAAATAAGTAGAAAATATTATTAAAATTTAATGAACAATTAAAAATGGTTTCTAATTTGTAGAAACTTTCACGATTTATTTCAAAAAATCGGAAAAAATTTTCAAATAAATAGACATTTTTTAAAATTTAATGAACAATTAAAAATGGTTTCTAATTTGTAGAAACTTTCACGATTTATTTCAAAAAATCGGAAAAAATTTTCTAATAAATAGAAAATTTTATTAAAATTTAATGAACAATTAAAAATGGTTTCTAATTTGTAGAAACTTTCACGATTTATTTCAAAAAATCGGAAAAAATTTTCTAATAAGAAGAAAATTTTATTTAAATTTTATGAATAATTAAAATAGGTTTTTAATTTGTAGAAACTTCCACGATTTATTTCTAAAAAATGGAAAAAATTTTCAAATAAATAGAAAATGATATTAAAATTTAATGAACAATTAAAAATGGTTTCTAATTTGCAGAAACTTTCACGATTTATTTCCAAAAATCGGAAAAAATTTTCTAAGTAGAAAATTTTATTAACATTTAATGAATAATTAAAAATGGTTTCTAATTTGTAGAAACTTTCACGATTTATTTTTACAAAAAAAATCGGAAAAATCTTTCTAATGCGGAGAAAATTTAAAAATTTTTTTTATACCTATATAAAAAACGATTAATAAAATCGGAAAAAGTTCAAAAGTTTTTCTTTTCTAATTAATGTAATTAATTGTAATTAATAACAAATTTATGTTTATTTGTTTCTTGCCACTGTCATCCAAAATCCCACGAGCATAAAAAAGATTTCAAAAATAATTTCCGATGAAAATTGTTGAAATGTAGTTACAATATTAGATTTAACTAAAAAATTTTAAATAATGTAAAAATTTGCCGCAAATGTGCCAAAAGCGACAATCGCAATACGTGCGGTAGTTTTTCTGTTGAATTGGCAACTCTTTTCCCAAGTTGTCTCAGCTGGTCTCAATTGTTGCTTTTTGTTGGTTGTTCTTCTCCGTGTTTGTGTTCAGTTCTTTGTGTATATTTTTTTTTTCACGAAAATTAAAAACTCCACGAATATAACACGCAATAATAATGTAATACTAACAATAGTATTTCGAAAAAAATAATGTGCGTGGAAAAACCTAATACTTTGTTTAAGCAATCGAATTGCTTCAGAATTCGTGTGTGTGTGTGTGTGTGTGTGTCTAATGCCAAAAAGCCGGCGGCAAAATACTTCGCGTAAAAATACACACAAAATTACAACGTAAATTTACACAAAAATTTATATTGTGCGCGGAAAAAAAATATAATATTTTGCTAAAGCAATCGAACTGCTTTAAAGTGCGTGTGTATGTTCAATGCAAAAAAAAAAGAAAGAACGGGTCGACGGCACAAACACTTCACGTAAGTTTATGCAACAAAGTGCCGACGAACAAAATATCTACCAAATAACTATCAGTACAACTGCTTTAATTTAACGAAATCAATCAATATGTGATTGATTGCAAAACGCGCCACTAACAATATTTTATTTAATGGAATATGTTTTATCAAAATAATAATAAAACAGTAATTTCGACCAGAGTAATACATTTTCTTTTTCAAACACTTACGGACGGACAAAAAAATTATATTTTTTTTTCTTTTTGTGCTTGTAAAAAAATAGCAAATTGTCTGCTTGTGCGTGAGTGTGAAAATAAAAGAAAATTTTTTCGAATTTGCCTCCAATATTTTAATTAATTAAGCAAAGCTTTAAACACTTAATCACTAAACTTGTTAAAATTTATAATTTTCAATAAATTAAATTTTTGATTTGACCACTTCGTGCAACTTCAGCTCAAAAAAAAAATGGCGCAATTTAACAAAATTTATTTTCTTTTTGGAAACTTTTTCGAAAAAATTCGCGCACTTTCACACATTTGTTGGCTTTATACATATGAAAAAATTTTATAAATCTTTGCCAAAAAAAAGAAAACTTGCACATATTTCTAACATAAGACACTTAAATTCAATCAACTGACCTGTTTTGTTGAATTAAAGTTGAATTATGGACTGGATGCTTAAGAAGTGCTCAGTTGATTTTCCGTAGGCGGACGTTCCAAAGAAGGCTTACGAAGGACCATAAACAGATCTGAATGGATTTGTTCCAGTGACTCCTTTTGTCACAATTCTGCGAATGAGTTGCTGAAATTGAAAACAACGTCAGCGCCTAGAGTCTGCGTAGAAACTTCGTGCAATTTATGCTCGAGTTTATGCGCAGAGGAAAACCAAATAGAAAAACACAAATTAGTAGGAATGAAAATATAAATTTTAATACCTGTAAGATCTTACGTTTAATATGTGGTACTCTTCAATAAGTGAAGATAAAATTGTCCAATATGGCGGTAGAATAAAATAAATATATGCTGCATATCTATAAACCGAGACTGGAGCTTTTAGAAAACACAGCGTTTGCCGATGATAATCAATAAGTGATTAGCAAGAAGGCGGCAACAGCTCGTCGGATGAGCCGAACGAGCGGCTCGTCAGAGGATCGATACTGGAATATCGATACTCGAACGAGTCGATAAGTAAGTATATTAATTTCCATTAATCTTTTACCTTCTTTAGGGTTGCGGCCTAAACACTAGGGTACTGCAATTTAGTGTAGGGGTAGGCACAATTATTAAAAATTACTGTCAAGAAAATGGTCGTTATTCGACAAATGGGTGTGGCAATATTAGAAAAACAGTGTATCTTGATTAATTTTGAGACTAGAGAACTGCAATTTAGTTAGGGGTAGGCATTATTATTTCAAATTATGGTCAAGAAAGTGGGAGTTTTTTGACAAATGGGTGTGGCAATAATAGAAAAACAATGTATCTAGACACAGATATACAAATTAAAGTTAAAAAAATGGGCGTTATTTGACAAATGGGCGTGGCAATATTAGAAAAAGAGTGTATCTCGAATAACATTGAAACTATGGTACTGCAATTTGGTACAGGGGTAGGCATTATTAGTACAAATTACGGTCAAGAAAGTGGGAGATATTCGACTACTGGGCGTGGCAATATTATAACTCTGTTTTCATTTCTACTCTGTTCTATCTTGAGCACTAGAGGCCGCTGTAGTACAAATATTTTAAAAAACGTCAAAAAACTCCTCAGCCGTTTGTCCAATTTATATGAAAATTGGTATGTAGAGGTTTTTGGATACGGTGAGTTTTCCTGACTTATCTACTCTGTTCTATCTTGAACACCAGAGGGCGCTGTAGTACAAATATTTTAAAAAACGTCAAAAAACTCCTAAGTCGCATATACGATTTGCATGATAGTTGGTATATAGAGGTTTTCGGAAACGGTGAGTTTTTATAAGTTATAAACTATGTTCTATCTTGAACACCAGAGGGCGCTGTGGTACAAATATTTAAAAAAGTCGAAAAAGTCCAAAACCGTTCATCCGATTTGCATTAAATTTTGTATGTAGAGTTTCTCGGACACCATCAGTTTTTTAACTTATCTAATTTTTTCTCTTTTGAACACCAGAGGGCGCTGTAGTACAAATATTTTGAAAAACCTTGAAAAGCTCCTAAGCCGTCCATCCGAAGTGCATGAAAACTGGAAAATAGGGGTCTTCTGATACGTTGAGTTTCTTGGACTTATCTTTTTTGTGCTATCTTGAAAACCAGAGGGCGCTTTAGTACAAATATTTGGAAATCGTTAAAAACTAACAAACTGCTCATTCGATTTGGATGAAAATTTGTATTTAGCGAATTTCGAGTACTGCAAGGGTTCTGGTGCTTCTTTCTTTTCTTTTTAGCTTTTTTTCGAAACTAGGGGGCGCTGTTGTCCAATTTGTACGTATCTTATTAAACTGTTCCTTAACGGCTGCACTGATTTTGATGAAATTCTTTGTGTGTGCTTGAGTGGATCCCTGGAGGGTTCACTTTCACAATTGGACCCAGTAGGGGTCTATCTCTAAGACCAGACGGCTCTGTTGTACAAATACCGAAAAAAACTCAAAACAACTCATTCGATAAGTATGATTATTATAAGGTTTCCGGGCGCGGTGAGTCTTTTGGCGCTATGTATTTTGCTATTTCTTGAACCCCAGAGTGCGCTGTTCTACAAAATACAGTAAGGCGTAGCAAAGCGCGAGGGGTGATAAATATTTTCTTTTCTTCTTTATGTGTATTTACATTCCACTTTCTTTTTCGCAAATCAGGACAGCTGATGCCGAATTCTGTGGTATTTGAGTACGCATCAACACATGCTCAAGTCAGTTGAGTCGTAAGTTGGCGTTGTTTTGACATTTCAATTTCTATTTTTAATGCTTATGTTATTATTGTGCAGTTTCCTCGCGAATTCCCTCAAATTCGTTTTCGCTCTGATTTTCTCAAAAATGTGTAATCTATCGAATACAATATAAAACTTGAAAATATAGTTTTGCAAACGATCGGCGGCAGTGCACACAAATCACGATTTTCCTAACTTTTTCTCATAATTTTCAGATGTTGAAGCTACAATTTGCTCATTTCGACGAAATTACCGGTTTGAAAGATGCACACAAAGTTCATTGTAAAGTTTGTGAAAAGTTTTTTCAAATCGACGAATGAAATCGAATATTCAACTCCCGAGTTAAGCCGGATATTCAGCTAGTAAATTAATATATTTATAATAATAAACAAATTAAACAAAAAATATTATATTAAGTTTTCCAATGTAATTATATGTTTAAATAAATTATCAAATATGACCAAGAAATTTAAAGAAAAAGTTATTTTAAAATTAAGTTTTACTTTGTAGTGATTTTGTATTCGGTTTTTTTTTTTTTGTAAAAGTTTTTTTTTGATATATTTATATGAAAATTATTGCATTATATGTAATTAAAATTTTAGAAATTTTATTGCATATATTTTATATATTATTATGTTTAATATATTATTTCAGTACTCTGTTAAAAACATTATATGAGAATTATTTGCAATAAAACTAATTCAGCGTGAAAAAACTTACTTTATGGTATACTTCTTATGATTTGTTTTGCTGTAGGACTTCAGTCGAATTTTTCCTTAAGGCGGTCTTCTCATTCAAAACCCGTTTTTTGGACCCTTTTTAAAAAAATTCTTATTTGAAAACGCAAAGAATAATTGAAAACTTTTTTTATTTATTGTATTACAAAAGGTTCAAAGTAAATAAAAAATTTTTTTGCCTCGATACGTGGGCTGTTCAAAAAGTAATGAGACTTCAAAGTTGGTGGTGAAAAAAAAGGTGTCGTCACGGCGGGCACGATTCCGCGTCTCCGGAGCGTCTGAAATGAAAAAAAAAAAACGGGGTTATAATCAGTATAGATGTAATTCTCGGGTGAACCTCAAGCTTAATTTTGTGATTTTTTTTGACAAAATGCCGGCCATTGACAAATTAAAAAAAAAATAGTAAAAAATTTTTTAAAATTATGGTCGAGGTTCACCCGAGAATGGTGACAATTCTGCGTTGATTCCATTTTGTTTCATGAAAATCGGTTCAGTTGAACTGGAGATATCATGGCCGCCAGTTCGAAAAACGTGGGTTCGAGATAAACGCGTTTAAAGTTTGAAGTAATTTTTTTGGGGAAAAAAAAAAAAAATCAAAAATGTTTAAATGCAGTTTTAAAGAGCTGACAATTTTTACTTACAAATATTAGTCGGCGATGCCAGCTCCATACAGGCCACCTTCCTCTTTTTCGTAGAAGCTTTCTGCTGCCCTCTCTGCTCTGCGAGCCGTTCTGCCAGCTTTTGATGATGCCGCAGCTCGAGTCTCTGATCGGTTCAATCTGTCTTCATTGCGAGATAGTGCGTATTCGTATGCGTTTTTGCCAATCGCAATACCCATCAAACCCATAATTTTAAGTATGGGTATAAAACCGTCGTTGAAGAGGCACGTTGCAATGAAATTGGCCACTTCGATGGTGCGTGCGCCTGAGTTGATGTGTTTGGGCGAAAGTGACCAAAGAACAGAATTGTAGGACTCATTGGAATTCTGAGTTTCAGATCCAAGGCATCTTTCAAGCAAATTATCTGCCGACAGCGCTTCGTAAGCTGGTTTTATTACCTCCATCACCTTCTTGTCCATCAGACCTTGCTTCACAAAAAAGGCTGTATCTTCTAAAGTATTTCGAATTTCTAAAAATCCTTTTAGGGGCATATTCACAACTACCCAAGCAAAAAAAAGTTGAAAAAAAAAGTTGCTCAATGAGAAGACCCCCTTAAGAAGAAAAATGTATTACAAAGTTTTTTAAAATTCACCACTCATTTTAGACTCAACCTAACACTATTCTAAATTTATAAGTGACAACACTGGTCATCATCCTCGGTTTGTTAGTGCCATCTGTTAACAACTGTTAACATAGCTGCAGTTATATATTTAATATTAAATCAACGTCAAAACTTAACAGGGCTGTTTGGATCGGTGGAAAGAGTGTTGGTATATTAACCCTCCGATGAGTGAGAAGGTGCCTAGGGACCTTTTTGCCTTTTCAAACTGAAATTACTCCTACTTCGGCCACTAAAACCCCCCCCCCCCCCTCAAAGTTACTCTGTATTCCAAGAGTATGTTGTTGCGCATCTTTTGGAAAAAAAATCAAGCCGATCGGATCATTACTTTAGGAGTTATTGAGGTTTTAGTGAGAATAGTACGCGGACGTGTGAATAGGTCCGTATGGACCTTGTACTGAATTTCACTAATAAATGCATGTTTTTGGGCATCATTATATTTTTTTTATTGTTTCAACATATAATTTACTTGTTCTGAACACAAAGACCCAAACTCAAAGACTTTGTTTTTATCATTTGTTTTTATCATCATCCCTAATGTCTTTGAGTTTAGGTAGACGTACGAAAGAGTATAAAAGAAGTTGTAGTTTCGTAAACCAAATCAGTCAAAGTTTAGACAGCGAAGAGTAAAATCGTGTGTGATAGAAACAAAAATATAAATATTGCAGATGCAAGTAATTTGGACGTTGCTGAAATTGTTGTACGCCGTAGTACACGTTACCAGCAAATGACTGCGGATGAAAGGCGTGCAGCTGATAGTAGATTTGCTGATTTTATGGACGAAGACATGGATGAAGAAATTGATATTGCTGCAATTGATAATTATGAAGTTGAGGATGATGAAGATCGCACATACCAACCTGCTGAAGAGTCAGATGCCGAAACTGAAGGATACGTCGAGCTAAATGAAGATACTGATGACGACGATGATGAAGAGGAAGAAAATGATGGACAGGAAACGAATGAAAGTTACTATATTGGTAAAGATGGCACCCAATGGAGTAAAAAAGCACCACCAACATCACGCACTCGTAATCATAACGTGGTCGACTTCACAAGAAAGAAACCAGGACCAACAGGAAATATACACGACCCCTATACAATAATGCGTTCAATCATGACAGAGGAAATAATACACTTAGTGCTACGTGAAACAAATCGTAAAGGCAGGGAGGTTACAGCTGCATGGAATTTGGCGAATCCCACGAAGAAAAAGGAGTGGAAGCCAGTGGCAGTGAAAGAGTTTGACGCCTTTGTAGCTATTCTTTTGTATGCTGGATTCACAAGATCAAACCATGGACCAGCTATGGAATTATGGGGCGCGACGCGTTGCCCAATATACAAAGCTGCGTTGTCGTACGATCGCTTCATGTGTATAAAGCAATTTATTCGATTCGACAATGAAAATACTCGACAACAGCGACTCATCAACAGCAAAACTGCGGCTATTGACGATATTTTGCAAATGTTGCAACATAACTTGGCAGCAGCTTACACTCCTCATGAAGCACTAACAGTTGATGAGCAGTTGTTCCCTTACAGAGGCCGCACCCGCTTCACACAATATATTCCGTCAAAGCCAGCTAAGTATGGTTTGAAAGTATGGTGGTTATGCGACTCACAGAGTTATTATCCTGTGAAGGGAATGGTATATTCTGGAAAACTGCCAAACCAACAACGGGAGATAAACCAAGGGCAGAACGTAGGGCTGGATCTTGTGGAAAAATATTTAGATGCTGGCCGTACTATATACGCGGATAATTTCTTTACCACTCTTGACTTGGCGCGTATTTTGTTGAGGAGGAAGACCGCATATGTTGGTACAGTGCGCTACAACAAAACATTCATTCCACAGGAGTTCAAGAAGAACCCGAAGCGCACCATCAATAGTACATTATTTGGGTTCAACGAAGGGGATATAGCGTTATGCTCATACGTGCCGAAAAAAAATAAAGTGGTGAACGTGCTCTCCACAATGAACTACACCTGCCTCGTTGACGAGCAAACCGAGAAGCGGAAGCCCTATGCCATATTAGATTACAACGCCAACAAATGCGGCGTTGATACCATGGATCAAATGCTAGGCACTTACAGCTGCAAAAGAGCAACACAACGATGGACGTTACTGCTAACGAAACAATTGGCCACACCAAATATCGAAGAACGTGCCCAGAACAATCATATAACCTCATATCCAAGCATACGCAATGCGATGGAAGCATTCGATGTCAGGGTAAGAAAAACATCTTCAAATTCAAGAATATAATATATATTTATTTGTTTTTTATTTTTCTTTTCATTTCAGGTATTACCAAGACCGATGGAAGGCAATGCACCGTCGTTTGCGGCTAGGTCAAGTAGACCGTCATGTCGCCTTTGCCGTTCTGAGTACGGGCGGCAGCGGAAAACGCGGGCACACTGCTTCGGCTGCGGCAACGCTGTTTGCGGAGAACATAGCACACTTTTACATCGCTGCAACACTTGCGCACAGGGCGGGGGACAAGAAGTACACGCTCAACAACAATAGTTTTTAAACTTTTTTATAATAGTCTTAAGAAAATTCAAGCAAAAAAAAAAAAAAAATTAAAAAAATTGAAAAAATTATTTTTGTATGTAGAGTTTAGTTATAAACAATAAAAACAAAAAAAAAATTAAAAAAAAAATTTTTTATATGAAAAAAACATGATTTACAAAAAAGGTCCGTAGTGACCTTTTCACACGGCCGTGAAGTTCAGCACTGTCACTCATCGGAGGGTTAATCAGTGGGCCATGGGATCGATCCTCCAAGACTTTCAACTACTTGCTACAAGAATCATTAGTGTTGCCACTTTTCCACAATTGTGGTACAGCTAGCACTTTTTTGGTTTCTACCACTATTTGGATTTTTGTAAAATTTATCACTTTTTAATATATATATATATAAAAATTACTCCATTATAATTAAAACTTTAGAAATTTTATAACATATAATATATTATTTATTATTGCATTTAATATTTTATTTTAGTGCGGTTTAAGAACATTTTATGAGAATTATTTGCAATAAAACTAATTCAGCGTGAAAAAACTTGCTGTTTGGTATACTACATCTTATGATTTGTTTTGCTGTAGGATTTCAGTCGAATTTTTCCTTAAGAAGAAAAATATATTCCAAAGTTTTTTAAAATTCGCCACTCATTTTAGACTCAATCTACCACTATCTAAAATTTGCAAGTGACAACACTAGCAAGTGTGCAAGTGACAACATTGCTCTGTAAAAATCGTATTCTAGGGATCAAAATAAGTAACTTTGCCGAAGGAACCATACCTCTAAAACGAATTCTAATGTCCCCCAATTTGGGGACTTTTGGGTAGGGGCATATTTTGAAAAATCCCACTTTGACCCATTTAGAGTGCTCCAATCGAGTCCAAATGTATGTCCGACCTCCCTTACTTTGGAGGCCCGACCCACCCATGCCAGTGGCACACCCCCTGAAACCCCCCTGGGGGTTCCCCATACAAACATTTAAAAAAATCGCCAGTTTTGGCACTTTACATGAAAAAATCAGCGAAATGCCTGTTTTTTTCTTTTTGGAGTTTTTTTTCTCTTTAGAAATTTATTCAACCCTTTTAAAAAATTAAGGTATCACTGTGACACAATTACAATTCGGAAAATTGCTTGTGTGCGTTTTTTAAGGCACCACAAGTCACAGGTGCATGTCGTAAACTTACTTGTGTAGTTTTTTTATAGCACCTACTTAAGAAATGAAGATTGTTTTTACAACCCTTTTTGTGGGTATTTTATGGCACCTTCTTAAGAAATGCGCGTTTTATGCAACCATTTTAACAATTAAGGTATCACTGGAATGCACCGCAACCCTTTTAAAAAATTAAGGTATCACTGTGACACAATTGCAGATCCTAAAATTGCTTGTGTGCGTTTTTAAGCCACCACAAGACACAGCAGGTAGAATTGAAATTACCATTTCATTCTTATTACCTCGTCTCGTAGACCATACATAACGCAAGTTTTTGTGAATGCTTTAAGTCGTTGTGAAGAACTCAAAGTGTGAAGTGCTAATTTCAGATAAAAAAATATTTAAAAAAAAAAATAATAAGTGGTGTTGACCATTCCAAATCAAAAAGTTTACAATGAATCCACCATCCTCTACACCGCAAGATGAAGCAACAACAACATCAACAACTATCGAAAACCCAATGAGTCATATACCCAAGCACGATGTTACTGTTTTTGGTGTGTCTACTGATTTGACTGATCTTAATTTACCAACCCATCTGGATATCTTGAGATATTATTTTTACTTAAGCGAACGTGCTAAAACAGAACAAAAAATTTTTCCCATAAATCATTCACTATTCAAGTACAAGATAAGTTGAATGGAATTTGGGAAAAACTTGGTATGGAAATAATGCTAAAAAAAGTGTATTTAATAAATTGAATAAATTGCTTGACAAGTATCAAGAGCAAATCAAGAGAAGAAACAAAACTCAGCAATTTACAGAGTATGTAAAATCTCTGGAAACAATTTTATACATTGGAACATGTAAATGCGATTTGAAGGCAGCTCCATGTGCATGCGGCTGGGTTCCCGAACGCCTCAAAGAGTTCATGCACGATCAACATAATCAGAGAAGACTAACATTGGATGCAGTTGTGATGGAAACTGAAGAGCAAGGAGCAACGTCTATGTCATCAATGCCAACATACCAAGATCCTGCTGATTCAACATACGCACCGCCACCGGTTCAACAAGATATGGATAGCAGCACAAGTTCACAATACACAGAGAGATACGATTGTTTTAACTTTGCCTTGGTATGTGATAGATTTGGTGTGCCTGATAGAGTAGCATCGGCATTGGGAACCGCTCTTTTCCAAGATTTTAAAATGAAAGGTAAGCATGGCAAGCCTCTCATCATGGATAAATCGAAAGTTCGCAGAGAAAAAGAGCAATGCAGACACGAAGTGGTTCGCAAACGGTTAGATCATACCAATTTGTTAGCGTTTTCATTCGATGGCAGAAAAGATGATACTTTAACGACAGCTAAAGTTGGTGACAAGTATCATACCAGGATGGTAAAAGAACCTCATCTTGTTATTTTGAGAGAACCCAATTCTGAATTGATTGGTTACGTAAGACTGGAACATGAAACCGCTGAATACAAAACAACCAAATTAAATGATTTTTTCAGCGATAAAACTATATCACTGGATGCATTTATTGGAATATGCACTGACGGTGAGCCAACAAACACTGGCCCACACGGTGGAATTATACGTCGAATCGAATTGCTGTTAAAAAGACCTTCTACACTTCAACGAACTTCCGTTTCGGCATTTCAACATAATTCTACGCTATCGAACAGATGTTGACGACCCAACGCTACTTAGAGCTTATAAAAAACCAGATATAAAGTTTAATTGCACAAGTTACACGGAAATGATCAATATGAATGACATAAATAGCGTATTTGAACCACCATTCACGCGAAGCACTCCGTACGATACATTGAAAGAATATTTTAATCAAGATGATCCACCGTTTAATGATCCAAAAATTGCATCACACATACAAGGAACGGAACGACATGTTCAATTGCTAGCTAGCGTTTCCAAACGGGTTATACCGAAAAATGTAGAGGCTGTTATGGCGACGACATTAGAGAGCCGTGCGAAATTGCCCAGACTTGAAAGTAAAAAAGACTTCAAACAATAATTTTTTTAGTTTCTTTTCTATAACTAACTTAAATTAATTTTTTCATTTACATATGTTCTGACTAAATAAATTTCAAAAGAGAAAAAATAGATATTATTATAAATAAATAATAAATATTATTATAAATAAATAAATAAAAATAAAGAAAAAACATAGCCATTTCGCTGATTTTTTCATGTAAAGTGCCAAAACTGGTGATTTTTTGAAATGTTTGTATGGGGAACCCCACAGGGGGGGTTGGTGGGTCAAGCCTCCAAAGTTAGTGGGGGTCGGTCATACATTTGGACCCGATTGGAGCACTCTAAATGGGTCAAAGTGGGATTTTTCAAAATTTGCCCCTACCAAAAAGGTAAATTGGGGGACATCAGAATTCGTTTTAGAGGTATGGTTCCTTCGGCAAAGTTTCTTATTTTGATCCCTAGAATACGATTTTCACAGAGCATTGAGCGATTTTTAAATCGACCCGCCCTACTGGCCATCATCCTCAATTTAGTAACGCCATCTGTTAACAACTGTTAACATAGCTGCAGTTATATATTTAATATTAAATCAACATCAAAATTTAGTAGAGTTGTTTGGCTCAGTGGAAAGAGTGTAGGTTTATTAATCAATGGGTCACGTAGTCGATCCTCACGGCGAAATAATATTTTTATTTTTTTTTTTATGTGAATGCGCTTGTGCTGTTGGTACATACTTTTGTTTTAACAATGACTGTAAATGTAATAAAATAAATAAAATAATAATGAAATGTAATAAAATTTACTGGTGTGAATATAAACGTGTGTTTTTTTTCTGTTTTTTTATGTTGCTTTAAATATTTGAATTTATTTATTTAAACAAAACCATTAAATTATCAAATCTACACACAGAAAAATACCTACGGCGTCTTGCCTAAAAGACTTGGGTAACTATTTTTGTATGAAGCCTAAGAAATTTGTGCAAATTTCATAAGTTTTTTGTAAACTTGGTCAATCCAACATTGTATAAAATGCCAAAGATACTTGGGCAAAAGCTAAATGGGGTTCTTACAATCTTTTCTCTCATTGCTACTCTTTCTGTCATACGCGGTCATTATTTACTTTCCTTTTCTTATCATTTGTACTAACGTGCATATATTTCGAGCAATTTATTCGTAACACTGACGAAACAAGTAGAACATAAAGCTGCTTAGTGTACCACAGCGGGAACCACGCAAGACTGCTGGTCAGTTGATATTAAATAAAAATTAAGTTGATTAAAAGCTGAAAAATAAAAAACTGAAAAAGGTGTTAAACAAAGCTGAAATGATGAAAAAAACAAACAAATCCAAAGAGAACAACTCAAGCGCTTGTTGCAAAGGACCTTGCCTGTTGTGAAATCTTTACTAGAATAAATATAAAATACCTAAGGTTATGATACCCAAGTTCCTTTTTTAATATTCCCTTAAATCTACAGCAACCCATTTTAGCAGAAGGCTTTCAACATTGCACACAAGTTCTAGCATAAATTGCCAATGGCAAAATAATGCTATTGTCTAAATTCCCTTTGTTGTATTAGGTCAACAACAAGTATTAGGTCTGTAATTTGCTGAAGGTCTTAGGCAAATTTTTGATCGAATGTGTTAAATCATTTAAATATCTTGGGTTATTATTGGACTGGAAATGGTCATGGTTAGATCATACTATTGCTCTGAAACGATATCTCTTGAGTGCAACTAGAAAAATTTACCTCCTGAAATCATACTGCTCGTCAAAATTACTGAATTGCATCTACCATGGAATATTTCATTCTAAATTGCAATATGGGATACCTTGTTGGGGAGAAACCCATTTAATTAAGATTCATCCACTACTGGTTGCTCAAAAACATGCCATTCGTTTAATTTGCCATAAAAGGAAATTAGATAGTAGCTTTCCATTGTTTAAAATCTTAAATGTGTTGCCAATTAGGCATTTATACTACTATAAAGTACTTAAAGTTTTTTTTAAAAGATCTGGTTACTTAATTAATAGAAGCTATGCTAAACTTAAGGGTAAATCGTCAACATTGTGTAAAAATTCCTGTTCACAAATCAACTCTCTTCTTCCACTCCTATTCATGTGCTGCGCCTAGAATTTTTAATAAACTACCATTTAATATTCGTTGCATTAGAAATATTATTTTGTTTCTTAGAGAGGTAAAAACATGGCTGTTTATGTTTGACTTTAAAACTGTTAACACTCTGATCTCTGTTCAAGTATAATTATATATTTTATTTTTCTTTTCTTTTTTCTTTTTCCCTATCTATAATTTATTGCATATTTTCTTGTCAGTTTAGTTACACTGTTACTTATTATCTGATTTTTTATTTACAAAAGCTTAGTTTTCAAATATCTATATCTATAAGTATTGTTAAACTACTTTTACCAGTTATCGTGATACATATCTTAATGTTTTTCATTCATGACCCCACCTCAATACATAAGTAATGGTTTTTATTTCATGATATGTCAACTGCTTTTCAACACTTGTTCATTTTGAACATCTGAATGCAGTAATTTGTAAATCAATTTTGTATTGTGTATTTAATCTTAAGTGTATTTGAACTATTGTTATATCAAAATTGTTTATAAATAATAAATAATAATAATAATAATAATAATAATAATAATTATACCCGAAAATTTTATAATTTTAAATGTTTCCACTGTGGGTATGAAACTGTGAAAAAGCTTCGCAGCTCTCGTGTGTCCAACGACGCACCTGTTTTTTTTTTTTATGTGAATGCGTTTATGCTGTTGTTTATACATGCTTTTGTTTTGTTTTTGCATAGTGCGAACGAAAAATTAACAATTGCCCACAAGTGCGTTGAAATAACAATGACAGTAACATGTAATAAAATAATAATGAAATGTAATAAAATTTATTGGTGTGAATATTAATGTGTGTTTTTTAATATATTTAATATTTTAAATTTTTGAATTTAAGTTATTTAAAAAAAACCATTAAATTATCATATCTATGAAACTGTGAAAAAGTTTCGCTTCTCTAGTGTGTCCAACGACGCATCTGTGTTTTTTTTTTAATTAAATTTATGCACTTTTTTATTTCTGCACTTTCTAGTTACATTTTATTATTATTTATGCACTTTTAAATTAAATGCTCGTATATTGTTTCTCACACCATGCTCACATGGAAAAATTGTCAACAATACCCCAAGTAGTCAGAATTACAACTAAAAAAATTTGAACACATGTTTCTGAGCAAATGAAAAATAGATACTTTAAAATATTACGGTTCAACGACAGAAGATTTGAGATTAACGACAGTAGATTTGAAATTTATATTTTGGGTTTTAATTCTTTTGATAAAAACTTGTGATTACTTTTCGTGTGAGTCATTTTGAATGTGTCCTATTTCCCTTCTTGCTAAGATAATTTTGAGGGGGGTTAAGCCACAAGATCTTCCCTTTCGTTGCGCTACTGGTTTGGATAGCTGCTAATGTAACCAACTTTGCTTACCGAAGGTTTTTGTGTAGGTGGTTAGTTTATAATTCTATAATGCTATGGCGTCTGATTTTAATACCCAGAGAAGGCAAAACAATTTTTTTAATATTGCATCCTGTTGCTATAATTGACGCAAGCAAAAAGGAAAATAAATACTACTTACTTTACTTACTTACTTACTTAGGTGGTCGTAACAACCCGTGTCCGGGTTTCAACCGATCTCATCAGCTCTCGCCAGGCGCCTCTGCTTTGCGCGCGCCTTCTCCAATCGGATACACCAAGTGCGGTTAGGGCTTCCTCAACCTGGTCCATCCATCGGAGGCATGGTCTCCCTCGTCGTCGTTGACCAGCGACCCTAGCCTCGAGCACCTTTTTCGCTGGAGCTTCGTCGTTCATACGATGGACATGACCCAGCCAGCGTAGTCGCTGCACTGTTATACGCCGAACTACGTCAATGTCATCGTAGAGCTCATACAGCTCGTGGTTCATTCGGATGCGATAGTCATGCATCAGTTTGCGAAACTACCCATGCCTCAGCGCCATAAAGCAGCACAGGTAGAACGAGCGTCTTGTAGAGTGTTAGTTTTGTCGATCGAGAGAGGGCTCTGGAACTTAGTTTCAGGGATGATATTTGGGGGCTTTTAGGGCTTTTTTGGGCCCTTTTTCATTTCAAAAGCCCCGAGGCCCTTTTTATTCATTTTAGGCCCTTTTGAAAAATTCTACCGAAAAAAAATCGGAATCTTTTAAAAGAAAAGTTTACTGGTTAATGTATATGATTTCAATATGCCAAAGAAAAATCGCCGAAAAAAATAAAATGAAAAATCCCCCAAACGAAAAGAATAATAAATTTTTACACAATAAAAACGAAAAAATGTTCAAAATTTTTTTGGAAAAATGTTCCGAAATGCAATTCGGTGGCGTTGTAGTGCTTGACAAAAATAAAATGAAACAACCAATATCCGCCGTCACAAAGGGTTTTGCTTCTAAATTGAAAATATTGTTGTTACAAGCAACAGACGATGACGAACAAATGATTATAAGGCTTCTAGAACTTACGCCCGAAAAAAATGGCAAAAAAGCCCGAAATTTTGGAAGCATTAAATTTCGGAAAAAACGCCCGCATTTGGAATGGCAATTGAGCCCAAAAGAAAGAAATAATGCGCGAATGGTTTGGAAATAAGACCCGAAAGAAAATGGAAATTACGGCCGAAGTTTTCAGCACTTTTTCGGTCTTTTTTTCCAAATAAGATAATCAAAGTATTAAAGAACAGATTTGAGTAGTAAATTTATATTCCCCTGTAAAAAAAACCTGCAAAGATTTCATTAGTTTTATTTGTTTTTTGATGTAATTCATGAACAAGGGGTCCATGGACATTATGTAAGGATAAGGTTCAGATGGTGTTTTTTTTATGATAAAATGACTTGCTCTTTTACGGAACAATGTTCTTTAACCTTCCGAAAAAAGGGCGAACCATTTTATCGTAATGAATTTGAAATTTCTTAACTTTACGGTAAACTAAAATTCGGGCGTTTTTTTATTTTTGATTTGACAAAAATGCCCGATTTTTTTTCGGCCCTAAATTACAAGCTTATTTTCGGACCTTTCTTCCTTTTCAAGTATTTGCAAAAAAGATCCTAATTTTATTGGTACAAACATCCGAAAAAATGACATAATCGGTAGAAATTTCGGCAATTGTTTTTCGACGAATTAAGCCCGATTTTGTATGGAAAATTTCGGGTTTTTTATAATTTTTTTCGTTCGTAATTTCTGGAAGTCAATTGTAAGCTATCTTTGATTTATTTCGTAAATAGAAATATCTGGAGAAAGAAAAAAAAGGTATATTTTAGTGATCATGTAAAGGTAAGACAACCGCGGGGGGGGAAGGTGGGGAGGGGAAGGTGGGGAGGGGAAGGTGGGGAGGGGAAGGTGGGGAGGGGGAGGTGGAGAGAGGTGACGGGTAGCCCTCGACCGATTTATGTTAGTTATTTAAAATTTTCAAAAAACAAAAGGATCAAGTGATAAAAATAAAAAAGAGTTATAATTACCATTTCACTAGTAGTAAATGTGAACTATCAGTTAAAAGCAGAAAGAACTGCATCCAAAAAAGTAGGTGATTTTTGTTTTAAAAAAACCCTCAGCAAAAAGCGAAATTTTGTTAAAAAATGTGCAAAATTGTCCAATTTTTTCGGTGATTTTTCTTTTGAATTTCCCATTCATTTTCTACTTCATTCACCCCAATTTCGTAGGAAAAATGTTGGGTGATTTTTCATTTCATTTCTTATGTTATTTTTTATTGTTTGTATTTTATGTAAAGGCGAGATTTCCTACGCCTTTAAAAATGTTCTCAGTAAAACAAGTTTTGTTAAATATAGTCATTGTCCCTTTAAGAGCATACTTTTTAGTAATTTCAACAAGCTTAGTTTATTTCCCAAGTTGAGTTTAGATGAAAAGAGTGAACCCTAGTCCCGCTTCATTAATTAGACTTCTTGCAATACTTAACGGAGAGTCTTTATTAAATTGCTTATTCATTTCTGACATTCTACTACTTTTTCAAGATGGAAATATCTGGTGTGTGGTTTTTGTGGAAAAGCTTTACAATTTTTATTTTTATTTATCAAATTTAGGATTGACTTATCAGAATAATGTTTTTGTTAAAAATTTTCTTTTAGAAACACTTTATCTATAGATTATTTTTGGCGACTTTTTAACTTTTACTAACAAAGCATGAAATAAAATATTTTGAAAGAATAACCTGAAACTATATCACTTTCACCCAGAATTTTTGATTTAAGATGGAAGTGATTTCATTTAATCATTTAAATTACAGTTCTAAATGAGTCATCATCATCATCGTCATCATGCGTGGTGCGTGCATTTCCTGCCTTAAAATTAGTAAAACTTTGGTTCAACAGTAACCTTTGATCCACATTTTGCTTTTTATTTTTGTCTTAAAAAATAAAAATCAAAACTTACCAGTTATTTAGCGCTCAAAAAATTATCGGTTGGATTTTGCTTTTTATTTTTGCCCTAACAAATAAAAACTCGAAATAAATATTACTTTTTGCTCAAAATTGTAAAAGTCAAAATATAATTATTATTTTTTGTTTTTTATTATAAAATGCATAATTGGTACGGTCTCTGATATTGAGTTACAATTTTTAAATCTTTAAGCCCTATTAATGTCAAATTGGCCCTATTTTTATATGATTTTTGGCCCTTTTACAGTAAGGCCAATATCATCCCTGCTTAGTTGCTTACTGAGCCCGTAGTAGCACCTATTAGCAAATATTGTTCTTTGCTTTATATCCAGGCTGATTTCGTTTTTGGTATTAATGGCGGTGCCAAGGTAAACGAACTCCTTGACTACTTCAAAGTTATAGCTGCCGGATGAAACGTAGGAGTCTAAACGCCGCGCTCCCTTGTTTGTAGACAGCATATACTTTGTTTTGCCCTCATTTATCGTCAAACCCACTTTGGCTGATTCCTTTTCGATAGCGGCGAAAGCAGCGGTAACATCTCTCTTGGTTCTGCCGACAATATCAATATCATCAGCGTACGCAAGGAGCTGGACGCCTTTGTAGAAAATGGTGCCATTACGATGCACACCGGCTTTTCGTACGATCCCCTCCATGATGATGTTAAAGAGATTGCAAGACAGTGGATCGCCTTGCCTGAAACCTCTTTCGGTATTGAAGGTTTCGGAGAGGTCATTTCCTACCTTGACGGAGCTGCGTGTGTTGCTCAACGTAATTCTGCAAAGTCTAATCAACTTTGCAGGTATACCGAACTCAGACATTGTTGCGTATAGGCAATCCCTTCTCGGGCTATCGAACGCAGCTTTAAAATCGACAAAGAGATGGTGTGTGTCAATTTGATTTTCGTGGGTTTTCTCCAGGATTTGTCGTAGCGTGAAAATCTGGTCTATGGTGGACTTACCAGGTCGAAAGCCACACTGATAAGGTCCAATCAGTGTTTTTGTAATTGGCCTTAATCTTTCACACAGTACGCTTGAGAGAACCTTATATGCGATGGAAATAAGACTGATACCTCTATAACTTGCGCAGATTGTTGGGTCACCTTTCTTAAGTATAGGGCACAGTACACTGAGTTTCCAATCGTCGGGCATGCTTTCTTCTAGCCATATTTTGCTGATGAGCTCATGCATGCGCCTTATCAATTCATCGCTGCCGGTTTTAAGCAATTCACCTGACAGGCCGTCAGCACCCGCTGCTTTATTGTTTTTGAGTCGTTGGATAGCAACTCGTACCTCTTCATGGCTAGGTGGTGGTACTTCCACTCCGTCATCGTTGATTGGTGGCTCTCCATGGGCGGCATTGGTGGAATCGTCGCCAGTAAGTAAATTGGAGAAGTGCTGTCTCCACAATCTCAGCACACACTGTGTATCCGTATTCAGATCTCCATTTTCGTCTCTACAAGTGGATGCTCCGGGCTTAAAACCTTGGGTTAGACGCTTAACCTGTTGATAGAATTTTCGTGCATCCTTCTTGCCCTGGTATACCTCTAGTTCCTCACGCTCACGCTTTTCCTGCTCTCTTTTCTTGCGTCTGAAAAAGGCGCCTCTCTTCCTTCCTCTTTTCGCGGTAGTTTGCTCACACGGCTCGCGTTGCAGCTGACTGCAGCGTTTTTCTATATGTGGCGTTTTTTACCGCAGTCGCGATGAGACACTCCTGATCATACCATTGGTTACGAGGTTGCGGGCGCCGGAAACCAATGACTTTTTCAGCGGCAGCGCGATGGCGTGGGATATATGCGCCGGCGTCGTCGAGTCCAGAGGTTGGTTGGTTGAGCTTAACCGAGAGTTGAGCGGAGTAGGCTTCGGCAGTCCGTTGTAATTGCTGCTTAGCGACATCTAGCTTTCGTTGCATTCCTGTGCGTATGTTCTTCGCATTGCATAATCGCATGCGGATCTTGGCTGCAACAAGATAATGATTGGAGTCAATGTTGACCCCCCGAAATGTACGCACATCTAGATCACAAGAGGCATGCCTTCCGTCGATTACAACATGATCAATTTGGTTTCGCGTTTTTTGATCTGGAGATAGCCAGGTGGCCTTGTGGATGTCGAGGTGCTTAAATCTGGTGCTACTAACTACCATGTTTCGTGCCGCGGCGAAGTCGTCCAGTCTTAGACCGTTGTTCGTGGAGGTCTCATGAAGACTGAACTGACCGACTGTGGGGCTAAAGATGCCTTCCCTTCCGTCGTTCACATTAAAATCGCACAGGACTTTTTTCACGTCATGGACCGGAAGGTGGTCTTATACGTCCTCAAGACTAGCGTAGAAAGCGTCTTTGACGGCTTCGTCCTTTTCCTCCGTCGGGGCGTGCGCGCAAATAAGGCTGATGGAGAAAAATGTTGCCTTGATGCGGATCGTGGCCAATCTTTCGTTCACAGGTGTGAACCGAGAAACAAGGTGGCGTAGTTTCCGGCTAACAACGAATCCACATTCAAATTCGCGCCTCTCCGCATGGCAGCTGTAGTAGATATCACAGTGTGCTTGTTTAGAGCAGCCTTGCCCTTTCCATCGCATTTCCTGGATGGCGGTGATGTCAGCCTTTATTGTTTTGAGGGCTTTTGATGTTCCATATCAATTCGACTATTTTTGATCAAAATCTGACCTTTGTGATTTCGATTTTTTTAAAGTTTGTGGGTTAGTAGTGATCGTAAAAATATTTTAAGATGTGTTTTTTATGTTTGCGAAAACAGTTTCTTTTTTAAGTTATACACTGTAAAAAATTGGAGAATATCTCCAAAAATACAATTAGTGCATGTATACAAACAGATGTAACTTCAAAACAGTAAGTCGTAAAAAACAAACTTGCATATATTTTAGAAACCTTGAATGGGTCTCTATTGTGGTGTCGTTTTTTTGGACTGTTTTTATGAAATTTTTTAAAATTTTTTTAGACTGAAGTTATTTGTCACGTTTTTTGGTATATTCGCAGTAAATTTTGCACCTTATGAACATAGTATGGTTATAACACATTCATTTTTAAGGCTCACACAAAATTTTAGCTTGGGATACCAACGATTGCTATTTTTAACGAATTTTTTAAAAAATGCCTACAAAAGATTTCTATCTTTTGAGTGTGTGTCAATCGGAAACTTTTCACTGTGATGATCACATTTTGACAGTTGGTAGAGCAATTTTTGGTAATTGTGAGGTGAATATAGCCCCCCAGGGTCTACTACAAATTTTGACAATCGAAAAGTGCATTTTTGACACATCCAAAAAGTGAGAAAAAAAAACATTACATTAATTTCCGTGCTGTATTTCGGTTTGCTTAACTATTTCAATTTGTGAATTTCTTGATAAAACCGGAATAAATAAAAACTAATATAATTTTTACTGTGAGTTTTTGTGAAAGCTGCATTTTTATGTGTTTAGTTCTGTGCGGTAAAGTTGATGATAAATTGTGGCTTTTAACGCGAGATACTTTAGTTGTTCCTTTTATTTGCAGTTAAATATATTTTAAAGTAAATTGTGCTTTAAAAGTGTTGTTCCTTTTGTTTTAAGGGAGTACCAACCAAGGGCAATCCGAGTGCTGTGAAAATATTGCAAATGGAAGATAACAAAGAATGATGGCACACTCACGTGAATATCGCGGAACTGCTGGTGCATGCAAATAGGAAAAGGCTATTGCAATGATGCACGGCTGCAGCATACATCCGCTCCGCTGCCAAGTGCAATGCCGCCAGCATGTAAACATTCCGCCGGTCCGCAATTTCCACGTGATTGTTCAAAGCTGCCTTTGAAGCCGTCGTATATGTCTCTTTCAATCCAATCGGTCATAGCACTCGAATTACCCTTGATTCATAATTTAATTTATTGATACCCTTTACTAGGTTGCTGCCTTAATAAATTGTGCTCCCACTTCGATCGCTCGCTAATATAGGTTCTAAGGTTGCGAGCATAGTGAACGCTGGTTTTTGATATAATTTGCGATGCATCCAGCTAAAAAGCAAAAAAAGACATTTTTTTTTTTAAGGTAACGAATTACGCACCGGAGTTTTGTTCCTTAACATTACATAGATAAACGTGCTTCTACCGACTTGTACAATGAAAATCTGATTTATATGAGAAAATACTGCTGTTTTTCCAAAAAAATCTCAATTAAATTTTTCCAAGGCTCAAATTTTAAAAAAACCGGTGCGCTTTTCATTTTTCATTTAATTTTTCTTTAAAATGAGTTATCAAACAACAAAATCGAACTTAAATCACCAGAGTTACGATTTTTTACTTTTGGAAAACAATCTACATTTTTTTGTTGTATTAAAAAAATGGCAAAAATGCATATTTCAAAAAACTCAGTAAAATGTCATGGAAATAGTTTCTAAAACTATACCTAATACATATACAAAAAATGGTATGATTACGTTTAATAATTTGGTCGTTGCGAAATTTTTTGTGTGAAGCATGCCTTTTGGAAATTTCGAGTTTCACAATTTTTATTAAAAAAATTCCAAAAAACCCAAAAATACAAATTTTGAAAAAATCAAACAAGAAAATAATTTAGAATAGTTTTGAGCCATTTTGTGTTCAACAAAGTTCATATATTTTTGTTAGTCAGAAAAGTCAATCGCAAGTTTTGAGATTGGTGTTTTTTTTATTTGGGTAACGATTTAGCACAGAGTGGCATAAATGATACTGTTTATTTAATGTGCACTGAATTACTTACATCTCCATACTAAGGGCATAATGGAATTATGAATTTTAAACCTGTGGTATTGTTGCATGCACACCCCATGTCTTATACCGCCTACTTTTATAGACTTCAGACTGCACATTATTCCAAAAACTATTAAAGAAAACTTGTTTGAAGTCGGACAAACCCTAAAAAAGTTCGTTTAATTAAAGCATCAGGCCCCTTTGTAGACTCGCCCAATTTTCTAGAATATAGACCACTCTTTAAACCAAAAAGTATATGTGCAAAATTTAGTTGAAGTCAGACACTCAGTGTACCAGAAGTTCGATTAAAAGTAAAAGGCCACGCCAACTTTTGTAGTGCAAAATTTGGTATGGGTTGAACAAACGAAGTGGAGTGAATTTTAATACTCATAGACACGATGACATTCAGTTTCATATTTTTACTAAGTTTTTTATATTTTGATGAGTCCACTTCGTATGGAAGGTATTGGGAATTTTCTTTAGATATTTTTAGGTACTGCCAAACTTAATAGTCAGGGTTCCTATTAAATATCAAAGCTTAGGTGTGAAATTTCAAGACTTTTCTTTAGTTTTTGTGATTGTTGCATAGAGTATACTTTTAGAATAAAGCACATTGTATGGGAAGTAGGCGTGGTTTTCATTCGGTTTTGCCAAATATCATAGTGATGATTTATATTTATTATCATAGCTCATGTGCAAAATTTCAAGATATTACTTTAATATTTGCAGATTTTTTTAGAGATTTTTCCGTTACAATAAAGTCAATTTGTATGAGAGGTAGGCGTGGCTGTCCTCCGATTTGGCTCATTCTCAAACTTGATCCTCATATTTTAGAAAGAAGCTTATATTTTAAATTTCATTGCAATAGTTTGAAAACTGCAGCTGTAATCGTGATCACAGACGGACAGACGGTCTTTTTTCTCATACTTGGTGGACCCCTATGGGGGGGAGGGGTTTAAAAAACCAAAATTACCCCTCTTGCCTACAGGCCTACTCTATACAATTGCATATAATTGCATATATATATTTTCAGGGAGCAATTCAGACCGCTTCAGTCTCATTGAGAAGAGACTTGCACTGGACTTGCACGAGGGTTGGAGGTCAGATGAAGTGTAAATGTATGTTAAGGGTTTTAATTAGTTTCTCCTTTTCAGAATGGTAGCGGAGTCCTTGAGGGCAGTTATAAAAGATCCTTCCAAAGACGCTGCAAATTGCAAATATCAGTGAAATAACCTGATAGCAGAGTATAAAGACCTGACGAAGTACCGGTCTGGTGAAGGTGTTGGTGTCGAATCCACAACGGAGGAGACAAAAGATTGGCCATTTTTTCAGGCGATACAAAAGTATGCTGCCTGCAAAGACAATTTTCGACCGCCTTTCGTCATTCGTGAAATAGAGGGGCCATTTACTATGCGCCGAGAGGAATGCGCTACCACATCTCAACTCCTGACCAGTACACCCTCATCGCCACTGCCTGCATCGGCGTCACTGCCTGCATCGTCATCACTGCCTGCTTCTTCACCACCTGCTTCTTCACCACTTACGGGTCCATCACCAATGCCTTCACCAGATTTACCACCAATGCCTTCTGGCTCTAAATTTTCTTTATTTCGGCCACTTGCGTCATCCCAATCTTCGACTCAATCTCCGACAGAGTCAACAACATCAAGACAAGGAATGGGTCGTGGAAATCGGCTCGATCGATTGGAGCGTGTGATGCTTAAAAGGGAGAAAAGAACAAAAAAGCAAATGTCGTCTTTGCTGTCAGTTTTTGGGCAGATGGTGCAAGCAGATTATCCACAAATAGATGTTTCAGGGCTTCTTGTTGCTTCCTCGGAATAGGAGTCTGATTAACCAATTTCATATTCTCTAAGTTACAAAAGCCACCACTAACGAAAACTGCAGCGATAATAATACCATCAACAAGTAATAACGCCAAACAGAAAGGCTTTAAATGAAACAAGCCCACGTAGTTACCCGTATTGCTCGCGTAACCCTTCATGCAAATTTTATTCTATCTTAACTTTGTCTTAGCGATGAGTCAAAATCAAAGAACACCTGCAGAAAACAACACAAACCTTCCAAACATAATGCAGCGAACTTTACAAAAAGAAATGCATGCAAAGTCAAAATAAAAAATTAGTCGTAGGTATTTTTTCCTATAAATAAGTTAATCAGCAATACTTTAATTTATTTTTGCTTGCAAGTCCTACAATTTTTTCCGTCCCCACATGTGCAGGACTCCAAAGGCACCAGCATGGTGCACACTGGCAAACGAAGAAGCCTATATTAATACGTGTAAGCAAACAGTGGTTTATTGGCAGTACAAAAAAGTAGTAGGTTCAAACAGCAGCAGCAGCAGCAACATGCAGCAATTGTGAACCCTTTTCAAGCACAGCAACAACAACAACAACAGCAGCAGCAGCAACAACAGAAACTCTTTGGTCAAATGGCTGCATTAGTGAATGGAGCTAATAGTAGTCTTTTGACAAATGGTTTCCAGCAACAACAACAACAACAACAACAGTTGACGCATCAGCAACAGCAGCAGCCAGCTTATTTCAGTTACAACAACGGATTCAGCGCAGCTGCCACCACGGCTACAATGTTTCCTACGCCTGCTCCGTCCAGCGGCCCAAATGCATTTAATAATCCATTTGCAGTGAGTAGCTGTTATTTTTTCTTTGTAACTGTTGTTTTTATTTGCATTTCATTCAATTTCATCTCTTGACAGGCAACCGGCGGCTCATTAAATTCGAATAATCCTTTCTTATGAAGTAGCAACATGACGTCAACATCTTCCTGATCCTCAAACCTTCGTTCGCCGTTTGTTGAGCTCAAGCGTACCTAGAGAGAGGTCGGTCGTAATTGAAGACGTCGCCATTACTAGCTGGCAACGTCGTAAACGTTCAACTAAAAAGAATTTTGCATAAATAACAAAATAATTAGTCCATTTTTTTTTTTTTCTTTGAGCAATCAACAAAAGAAACAAAAACAAAACTAAACAAAAACAACAATTAATTAGTTATGTAAAGAAATTTATTAAACATTAATTAAACGAAATTTATGAACAAGCAAAATTAAGCTTCAATTAGTTATAAAGGAAATGCTTTAAAAAATTACAAAAAATTTTAAGATATGCAATAAAAGAAATGAAATATATTTAATTTTAAGTCTAGCTTAGTTTTATTCGATCATTGTTTGTAAGCATCTCATCTGGTTTCATCCTTAAAAACGTATTTTTAAAAATCTTGTATTTAATCTACAGCAAACAAAATAAGTGCGTGAATATGTTTTTTTTTTTTTGCAAAGATTGATTATTTTATTATGATTTTTGTTTTTAATATTTTACTCTCTCTCCTTTTTTATTTATGATATGCAATGTCAATATGTCTGAATGAAAAAGTAATAAAAAAAAATCTTAAAATTATAGTTTAGCGTAATACTCGTAAATTCTAACTAAATTCTACACTAAATTATATTTTAAATAAATAAACACAACTATAATGAAAATATACAAGCTATATTTTATTTCATCATTATTTCTTTATTGTTTGACTGTTAACTTAAGTTCATGCATGGTTTTTGTGTTTTAAGGGCCTCCGGGAGTTTTTCGAAGAAAAAAAAATCAGCATTTAAAAAATTTTTTTAAGCTCTTATTTGATATTAGACAATTTCTTTGTCTTACATTATTAAAGTTTAATTATTGAAGATTTATCCCTGACATTTTGGTCCAACCAGATTGCTGATTAATCGGGTTAATAATTAATCGTTTGATTAATTATTCGATTAATCAGGAATCTTATTAATCCAAATCTGATCAATCAAATATTTTAAGTGTAAATTACTTGTTATAAAAACGTTGTTTATGTACCAGTCCAGCCTCTAGATAGTTCGTTGAGGCTTTTATGGGTCCCTTTATGGGCACAAAAACGGACGATTTTGTACAATTATTTATTATTTGCATAAAAAAATGTTTATTCAACAGCGAAAGTAAGAATTAATACAAAATGATCACCATATTTTTCTATACATATTTTTATGTACGAGTAACAATCAACATTAGTGGTATTGGTGTACAATAGAAATTTATAGCTCCAGTATAAAATGTTCTAATAAATTAATAAAGACAGCTATTTTCTAATAAAAAAATTAAATAACTGGCATTTTCTGACGAAAGGCAACTACGTTCAGCTGTAATAATATCACCTGCAGTGGAAAATACCCTTTCTGATGGCACACTTCTTGTTACTGGTATTGTTAAATACTGCGGAGCAAGCTTGCTTATATTTGGATAACGCAGGCAGTTATCGCTCCACCACCGGAGAGGGTTTGTATGAATTGGTGATTCTGCCTCGCGCAAATAGGACTGTAACTCTTCAAACCTATTTGCTCCAAAACTCCTATTTGGATTGTGTGTTCTGAAAAACAGAAAGTTTAACGCGATCTCGTCAATTGAGCGCTCTGACTACTGTATTTCTTGGGAGTCATTGAAGTCAAGAAGCTGTGTCAGTCCAAATTTTTGTAACGTGGATCTAAATCGAACAAAGAGCAATAAATTTAGATAATATCTAGCTTAAACCCACCGCTTCGCCGGGTTTTCAAAAAGTTTTCATTCAAAAATTGATAGTGGGTAGGCTTGATTTTTCGCTACCAAAACGATTTTTTATTGTTTAAGTAATACTACAAATTATTAACCTTAAGATTGTTATATCATCTGATAGGAAATCTAAAACCTAAATTTTGGATTTAATTTTTTTTACAACAAAAACACCTTTTATCCAATTTTTTGGCTTAAACTAAAAATTTTTGAACATTTTTTAAAAAATTTTTTAAAAATATTAATACTTTGGTTTAGTAAAAATTTCAACTTATGTTTGAAGGATATTTTAACAAACAACATTTTTCAAAAAAAATTATTGAAATCCATTGCAAACTGACTGCAATATTTGCCTTCAAAGCTAAAAGTGTGAATTTCAAGTAGTTTTTCTCTCACTCTCAGCTTATAATTAATACTAAAAAGATCTGGTACTAAAATTTTTCACAGTTTTCAAACTACATACATGATTTTGGTATCAAATTGAAGGAAATTTAAAAGCGTTTATTGATTTTGTTCTCGTTTAACCGAAGTGCAATTTAATAAATTAGGGCCGAAAGAAAACCATAAAAAACAGACATTTTTAGACTTGAAGTAACATTTTGGTGAAAACTATGTATGCCATTGAGCAGAAATAAGTTATTATTGCATGCTAATTTTACTTTTTTTAAAAAACTGGCACTAAAACTTTTGAAATATTATGCAGTATTTAATGAAAATTCGAGACGCATATGTTTCCATATAGTAACATTGGTTGTTAATGGGTTAAAATAAAGTATCCTATTGCACTCTCTGCTGACCTATAAATATGTGTACAAAATTTTATAAAAATCTGAGTTGTCGTTTAAACGTGATGAGTGAACATAAAAAGTGGCTACAGATTTATTAATAGTATAGATAATGAGACAATGTTCAAACTCACCAAGAATTTCAGCAAGTAATGCGCATGTTGGTTCATTATTCTTGACAGAGGTTTTGTCCATAAAACGCTCCTGCAGTTCTTTTGATACAGTTTCCTTAAATTTAGCGATCGTAGTACAATCAGTCGGCATTATTTGTAAAAAATTTTCTTTAAGCCTAGATGTCAAAGGCGGTACCATTGATAGCGTCACTTTTGTTTGGGAGGACATTAATGTTGTTGCAACGTCGAATGCTTTCAACACTTCAATTAAGTTTTTTATTTCATCCCACTCTGATTCCTCTAGCCTCATGTTGATGTTTCCTATATCAAAGACATAATTCGTTATGTTATGTTTTATATATACTTTTCTATATCTACTACGATTGTTTATTTGGCGTTACAAACGGAGTGACAATGATTTAATCCTTTTACAGCTCTGCGCGTGGGGTATAAAAATGAACATATAGTTTTGCCTGAAGAAGTACAGTCCATTAGTATTGCGCAAATAGCCGATTTTTGCTCTACTAAGCGCTGCAGCATCTTAAATGTAGAGTTCCATGGTGTTTTGCAACTTTGCTCCAACTTGTGCTGAGGAAGACCGAGTTCCTTCTGTTTTTTTGCTAAACAAGCGGTTTCCAATGAAGAATGTCTGTAGTGCCCTACTATTTTTACACCTTTATTTACCTACTATTTTTACACGCCCATTTCAGCTAGTAGTACGTCGCACTTGGAAGGGAACTGCATTCGGTGGATGGCGTAGTGTTTCGGATGTACCTGAGTTAGTTGATGAATACTTGCCTGAGGAATTAATGGTCGATGAATTTGTAACGCACACCATGAACTTGAATGCCATAAATAAGGCGTTCGATTTAATGCATGAGGGTAAGATTATTCAGTATTGTTAAAATGGGATAAATTTTGAGTTTTTTTCGTTTGTTTAATGATGAAAATGTAATAAATGTTAAAAGTAAACTATTATTGTTGCTATTGTAAGGATAGTTTTATGCTTATTTCTTTATACACTTCATGGCTCTTTAACATTAAAACAACTATAAACTAAACAAATTGTCCGGCCCGGTACAAATTGGTATTTCATTTGAAAGTCTTTGTTATCCCTTAATCGTTGCAATTAGCTGATCTTTGACCGAAAGTAATAATGAACTGCAATCGTTAAATACAATGAATAAAAAGCTCTGTCAAACTCCTTTAGAAAGCTGAAGTGGCCAATTTATTAATTTAAAAAAAATTGTATTCCGTTAATAGCCAATCTTGTGAATAAATTTTCACCCACTTCTCGGTATCTGAATGAGTTGAAATTTTACACATATTTAATACCGATTAATATTACAGTAAAATAAACTGGATAACTGGAAATGATACCTCCTATGCAAGGCATAAATTTGAAAACCGAAAAAAAATAAATTTTATATTTTACACATAAGCTTGCATATTTATTAGATAGAACTTGGATTTTGAAATTTGGAAAAATTTAATGCAATTCAAAAATTTTCTCCGTACAAAGTAACGTCAGCAAAATAATGAGAGCATTTTAAGTTCGAGTATGCTAACACATGGCAGTGGAGGTATTTTACCTTAGGTCCAGTTGAATATTCCTTATTACTATTCATTTCAACTTTTGAAATAACTTTTATTTCAATAACTTAATTTTTTTAATGTTCTTCAAAAGAGGAATTCATTAATGAATTATTTGAAATATTTTTATATTTATTCAATAATTGAAGATTCCATTAAAAAGTCATTAAACATTTCATTTCTAAATCTTAATCCTTCTGCAGAGTCAGCAATTGTAGCTTCTCCTTCATTAAAATATCCATCTTCTAACTGAATTGGTTCGATTAGAGGTTCGTCCTGTAGAATGCAAATATTGTGCAACACAAATGCACTAAAAGCAGTTTTTATGCAATTTTTCATGTTTAATTCTAAATCTCTATTAAAAATGTTCCTCCATCTAGTCTTTAACATGCCAAATGCGCATTCAACGGTTATTCTGGACTTGCTATGAGCCGCATTAAATCGTTTTTGATTGCTGCTACAAGGGTCTTTGAAGGGGGTTATTATACCTATCGGGTGAACTTGACATGGATAACCTTTGTCGCCAAACAGGAAGTATCCACTTGGAGGATAGGTTGCATTGTTGTAAAGTGGGCTGTTTAAAAAAACACGCGTGTCATGCACTGAACCAGGAAACCCAATAAACACACTTGTAAATTTATAATTACTATCGACCACGGCTTGCGCTTGTATTGAGTAGAATTTTTTATGATTTATGTATGTACTCATCATGCTTGTTGACAGGGCATTGAACGCGAATATGGGTATCATCAATTGCACCAATGAAATTTTTAAAAACATTGGTTTTACTTTTTCTGCAAAATTTTGCACCAATTCTTTCATATTCTTCAATGTTTCCATGGCTTATTACGTGTCGCAGCTTTATAATTTCATCGAGCATTTTATGTATTATTTTGCAAGCAGTATAGCGGCTCAATCCCATGAACCCTCCTGCCACTCGATAGCTGCATCCGCATGCCATCCAATAAAGGAAGCATGCTACTTCATATTCCTTGGACCATCCATGATGCTTCGCTGGAATAAAGTCAACAATTTTGCGAAAAGACCTGCCAGATACTCTTAAATGCCTTCTTGTTACTGCATTGTCCCCATTCAATATAGCCCTTAAATCATCGGAATAACCTCTCGGTCGAAGATATGTGATACCCTTGAAGAAATAATGAATCTTCAGTTTCCTTGAGCAGAAAAACAACAGCCAGTACTTACTCTTCGCTCTTCATTAAGAAAAATCATCAAATCATAAATTATTTCAAACGATTCAGCTTCAGACAGCAACATAAGCAATAGTGGAAAATACTTTCGAAGTATTCTGTTCATTCTGAGCAACTAATCACAATTTTTGCAAATTAAATAAAATATTTGCGCTAAAGCACGACCGAAATGTTTATTTATTTATTTATTTATTTATTAATTTATTTATTTAGATAGGTATACTTTGCACAAATAAGATTTCTCTTTTTAAGTTGTACAAACATTAAGTTAACCTTGGAAAGGTGTGATAAATACAATAATGATTTTTGAATTAAAGTAAATTAATATAAAAAAACTTAATTACATACAAATGACTTATAATTGACCTAAGCAAAGTTTACTTTGGAAGTATAATTAGATGCATAAAGCGAAAGTTTGAAGAAAGTGCAGTATAAAAAGAAAGAAAAGTTATTGAGATCTAGTAAAGTGTTGAAAAAGTTCTTGTTTGAAAGTGTTTGCGTTATCAAGCCGTCTTAAGTTCGTTGGTAGCGTGTTCCACAAATTTATCGCATGAACAAAAAAGTGTCGGGAAGTGGTAAGATATTTATGTGATGGAACGATGAGTTGCGCAGTTCTTTGCGTCCTCGCGAATCTTATTATATTAAATAGATAATTTGGTTCCTTAGTTTTTATTATATTGTGGAGCACTAATATGGTGCGATAGTCCAAAAACCCGTTTAACGAGCAACCAATGATCTGATTAGTAAACGCGGAAATATGAGTTTGTCTGTTGATGTTAAATATAAATCTAGCGCAACTATTGAAGGCTACTATTAGTTTCCGGTTTGACTCCTGGTCCATATTCGAAAAGAGTTCACAGCTGTACATAATTAATGGTAAAATGAAGGACTTCACGAGTTTTAGCTTTACTTCGTTAGACAGATATTTGGACGTTGGGCTCAGACCGCGCAAAGCTCCATATACCTTCCCAACTACTCGGTTAATGTGTGTATTCCATGTAAAACTATTGTTTAAGTATACTCCAAGATTTTTAAAGTTTTCGACATACTCAAAGGATGAGTTATTAAGAAAAAGTGGAGGTCGTTCTTCGAAGATTTTGCGCCTATCAATCAACATAGCTTTTGTTTTAATTGGATTGAGGCTTAGTCCATTTTCTGTTGACCATTTAAAAATTCTATTCAAAACTAAATTAACTTCATTTGCGGCAGAGTTTTTAGCTGGTTTAGGAAAAAGCTTATATAATTGGATATCATCAGCATATATATGATGGTTACATGTGGAGAAACAATCAACGATGTCATTAATGAACGTGGAAAATAACAGAGGACCTAACACTGAGCCTTGAGGAACACCAGACAAGATATTCAGACTTGTCGAATATTTATTGTTAAGACAGACGAATTGTTTAAATTGTTTAAGAAAACCATCAAACCCAGCATATCCTTATCCAAGCCGGACCTTATATCTTCGCATACTTTAAGAAGCGCAGTGGTGCAACTGTGTTTTGCTCGAAAACCGGATTAATGATTAGTTATGAGCTTGTTGTTGTTAAGGTATATTTTCAATTGTTTGCTTATGATGATTTCAAATGCTTTGCTTAAAAAGGGAAGAATCGCTATTCGCCGATATTCTGTGTTGTTTTCAGATGATGATTTAGGTAACGGTAAGATTTTTGATATTTTCCATAAAGATGGAAATTGTGATGTCGTTATTATTGTGTTAAACATGTGCGTGACATGTCCAATTATTGTTGGAAGAATTGTTTTTATGAAATTTGGATGAATGCCATCTGATCCTACCGCATTAGATTTTATTTTAAGTATTGCTTCGCCTACACTTATGATATCAATACATGAAATGGCGAAGTCGTTTCGTGTGGATCTTCTAGGAACAGAGAAGTTGATGGTATTTAAAGAACACACTGGCTGAACAAATTTTCTATTTAGATCTTCGAGGTTTATACTGTCTGGGATTAATTGCAAGTCTTTGGAGAGCCCGGTTTGACGAATGTTTTTCCAAAATGACGACTGTTACCAAATTTACTCTCATAAAAGGATTTTTTATTTCTACGTACTACAGCGGTGACAGCATTACGCACACATTTAAACTCTGAATATATGCTTTTGCATTTATTGCGTTTACATCTTCTATATAAAGTGTCCCGCTTCTCAATAAGATACTTTACCTCACGAGTAAACCAAGGCTGCTTGGATGGTTTAGTTTTCTTTTGTTTAACTGGGACATGGTTACAAAATAAGGTATTGACAATATTATTAAAAAGTTCAACTTGTATATTTGGATCTTTTGTTTCATAAATTGCGGACTAGATTCTGGCACTCGAAGAACAAGTGATTTAGGTTGATGTTTGAAAAATCGGGATAATTGAAACAGACTTCATTGTTTATAGCTGGGGTTACGTCTATTGAAAGGAAAATTAATTCATGGTGGGAGAAGGCGGGTACAGCTAATTGGTCGTAGTGTAATATTAAATTTGTATGGGAAACCAAGAAAAGATCCAGGAGAGACGGTTGGCAGTTGGGTCTGAAGTGTGTTGGGTATTGTTTATTCGCAAATTTTAGGTTGAATTGTTCAGCCATATCAATGAAGGGCTTATTGCCGTTCTTTAGTAGATTTAGATTAAAGTCTCCACATAGTACAACATCTGTAAACCGAGGGACTAAATCTTCCAAAATTTCCCTAATAAGTGCAAAGTCAGCAATGCTTGGAGACATATATACGCAACCAATGAGCAAGTTACCTGAACCGAGCAAGACTTCAACAAAGATATACTCTAGATGATCATTATGATTAGACTTCTTAACTAGACGAAACTTATAAGAGCTTTTTACGTAAATACAAACTCCCCCTCCAACTTTACCTATTCTATCAGCTCGAACCAATTTATAATTATTTAATCTAAACAAACCATCACACATCTCCGCTCTAAGCTATGTTTCAGACAAACAAATGATATCAATCATGCTACTGTTAACTAGTAACCGCAAATCATCTATTTTATGTTTAAGACTTTGAGCGTTTAAATGGCACATATTCAAGCCTCTATTATTTTTGCAAATCAAATTAAATAGGGAATGCGATAAGTCAATGTGGCCGCCCCAAGCCTGCACTACATCAACCATTTGGGATATAAAGGGTGATTTTTTAAGAGCTTGATAACTTTTTTTTTAAAAAAAACGCATAAAATTTGCAAAATCTCATCGGTTCTTTATTTGAAACGTTAGATAGGTCCATGACATTTACTTTTTGAAGATAATTTCATTTAAATGTTGACCGCGGCTGCGTCTTAGGTGGTCCATTCGGAAAGTCCAATTTTGGGCAACTTTTTCGAGCATTTCGGCCGGAATAGCCCGAATTTCTTCGGAAATGTTGTCTTCCAAAGCTGGAATAGTTGCTGGCTTATTTCTGTAGACTTTAGACTTGACGTAGCCCCACAAAAAATAGTCTAAAGGCGTCAAATCGCATGATCTTGGTGGCCAACTTACCGGTCCATTTCTTGAGATTAATTGTTCTCCGAAGTTTTCCCTCAAAATGGCCAACTTTTTGTTGCCAAAAATGGAAGAACTGAACTTGGTTGACATGTGGTTTCAACAAGATGGCGCTACATGCCACACAGCTCGCGATTCTATGGCCATTTTGAGGGAAAACTTCGGAGAACAATTAATCTCAAGAAATGGACCGGTAAGTTGGCCACCAAGATCATGCGATTTGACGCCTTTAGACTATTTTTTGTGGGGCTACGTCAAGTCTAAAGTCTACAGAAATAAGCCAGCAACTATTCCAGCTTTGGAAGACAACATTTCCGAAGAAATTCGGGCTATTCCGGCCGAAATGCTCGAAAAAGTTGCCCAAAATTGGACTTTCCGAATGGACCACCTAAGACGCAGCCGCGGTCAACATTTAAATGAAATTATCTTCAAAAAGTAAATGTCATGGACCAATCTAACGTTTCAAATAAAGAACCGATGAGATTTTGCAAATTTTATGCGTTTTTTTAAAAAAAAAAGTTATCAAGCTCTTAAAAAATCACCCTTTACAATAAGTAAAGTATATAACACAAACGCAATCAAGACGTACACAATTAAACACTGAATTAGCTGAAAAAAAGAGAGTGGAAGTGGAGAAAATTGAGCTAACAGATTAATGTGAAAAGACTGAGAAAAACTGCTGAGCTGTTGATCTGTTGACAAAATCAAAAACAATAGAAACTCGGCCAAAAAATTAAAAAGTTCTGAAAAAGAGAGTTGAAGTATTAGCAGGAGAGTAAACTGGAAGGAGAGAGTAAGAAGTACTAAGTTATTCGAGATAATTGAAGTTAAGTGACAAAATGACAAAATGTTGAACGTCAAAATTTGTAATTGCCAAAATTTCATCGTTATTTGACACACCAAAAAAGACAAATTTATTTCAACACACACAAATTTTATTCAACTTGCTATTTTCTTTCCTACCACGAGTGAAAAGTTTCCTTTTGACACACACCCTTTATACCGAAAATTCCATATCTTTATATGTAAAATTCTTCTGTACATGGCTTTGTCATTGAACTCCTCCTGAATGGCTCGACCGATTTTGATCAAATTTGGTGTGAGTGTGCGGCTGAGTCTGTAGATGTTTTAGGTCTAAAGTTTGACCCGGTAGGTGGCGCTGTAGTTGCTGTGGCATTGTGTAAAGGGCTATTTGAAAATATAACTCACAAACGAATTGAAAAATTGTCATGATCTTTTCACTACACTATTACTTTTTATGTTTACAAAATTACAAAAATACAAAATAAATAAAAATAAACAAGAAAAAAAAACATAAATTTTTATGATAGTTAGGCTTGATTTTTCGATTTACAAAACGTTTTTAAATTTTTACGATAGATTCTTTAAACAACCCCCTTTTATGCATAGCCACGGTCCTCTTTTAGAGAGGGCAGTCCTCCTTTTTAGACTCGTGTCTTTATTTAACATGTTGTCCTCTTGTTTTAAAACTGTCCTCTTTTGCCCTTTTTTTATTTTTGACTTCATTTTAACCTCAACGGGCTCGAAATGGGTAGAAATTTTTAGTCACTTTTTTGAAAAATATCTTGAAGCTTGTGGAGTTTTCTTTGTATATACCGGCTAGTAATGCGCCAACAAAAAGAGTATTTTCTTTAAGAAATAATATTTTGACATTGGAGAAGTCGCAGTTAAAAGTAACAACTTTGGAATCTATATTAATTACTAAGTATAACTTCCAAATGGACTGCACAGAGTTTAAAGAATTTTTTGAAAAAAATTAAAACGATATTTTTTAAAAAAATTTATTATGAAAAGTTTTTGTAATATTTTTGTAAGAATGAGCATGCTTAAAAAATAATTAAAAAATTTCTCCGATATCCAAATATTATTACTTAAAGAAAATACTATTTCTGTTGTCGCAAATTTTTCCATAATTGCTTACTTATTCTTAAAAAAAAATTAGGACATATTGACAAAAAACACTGTGTTATTTATAAATCAACATTAGAGTCCTGCATGAGTATGCTTTTTCGCCTCCCTGAATATATTCTTTTGCTATAGAACAAAAAATTCCTCTATCCCTTTTCTGCGTTGCTAACACCGGGTCTTACACTCTCTTTGTTTTATTCAGATATAGAAACGAAGAGAATAAGAGCACGACGCTTTACTAACAACAGCAGGTATAAAATAAAGCAATTAAATATAACAAAAATATTAGTGTTCATACCCTGAATATTTAACGAATATTTTTTTATTCGTTCGTTCGTACAACGAATGTTTTTTGTATTGGGGCCCAAAGAAGGGTGGTAGATAGGGAGTAGGTGTGTTCGGGAGAAATCTTGAAGGGCAAAAAATAATAGGACCAACTCATATATTTGACCCCTCTAGGAGTTCAGCTACTGCTGATATAAACTATTTTCGACAGCTTTTGTGTTTTTTGTATGGTTCAATATTGTATGTAATATTGTGTATTATTGTATGGTAAAGGTGTACAGTTTTTAATGTTACTTACTACATCAATGTCCATTCAGAATGAAATATTTGTTATTGATATTAATGTATTTTTATCATAAATAAATGCGTTTGATGCACCTCTATCCAACATCAAACTGACTATGCATTAAGAATAACATAAAGCTTATTGCGGGGAAAAATCAACATACCTGATTTTTATTCAGGTCACTGCAGCAGATGCCTGTGTGTACTTTATTAAGTAAAAAAAAAAAAAAAAACGAAATGGCCATTTCAGCCCATGAAAGGACTTTGACCGAGCTTCTAATGATCAATTTCAGTTTCAATCAAAACAGTTTCATAGATATGATAATTTAATGGTTTTTTTTTAAATAACTTAAATTCAAAAATTTAAAACATTAAATATATTAAAAAAGCACACGTTAATATTCACACCAGTAAATTTTATTACATTTCATTATAATTTTATTACATGTTACTGTCATTGTTATTTCAACGCACTTGTGGGCAATTGTTAATTTTTCGTTCGCACTATGCACAAACAAAACAAAAGCATGTATAAACAATAGCATAAACGCATTCACATAAAAAAAAAGAAATATCACTTTGTCCACCGTGAGGATCGATCCCATTGCCCACTGATTAATAAACCTACACTCTTTCCACCGATCCAAACAGCCCTGTTAAATTTTGACGTTGATTTAATATTAAATATATAGCTGCAGCTATGTTAACAGTTGTTAACAGATGGCACTAACAAACTGAGGATGATGACCAGTGTTGTCACTTATAAATTTTGAATAGTGGTAGGTCGAGTCTAAAATGAGTGGTGAATTTTAAAAAACTTTGGAATACATTTTTCTTCTTAAGGAAAAATTTGACTGAAGTCCTACAGCAAAACAAATCATAAGATGGTATACTTCTACTTATAAGTAAGTTTTTTCACGCTGAATTAGTTTTATTGCAAATAATTCTCATATAACGTTCTTAACAAAGTACTGAAATAATATATTAAATATAATAATAAATAAAATATATGCAATAAAATTTCTAAAATTTTAATTATAATGCAATAATTTTTATATAAATATATCAAAAAAAACTTTTACAAAAAAAAAACCCCCGACTACAAAATCAAAAATAAAAAAAGTAAAAAATAAATTTAAAATAACTTTTTCTTTTAATTTCTTGGTCATATTTGATAATTTATGTAAACTTATAATTACATTGGAAAACTTAATATATTAGTTTTTTTCTAATTTGTTTATTACACAAGCGCTTCTGAGTGGTTCGTTTTGCAAGTAATTAGTTCTACAAAAGTTCATGTAAAGTAACTCAAAAGATCTTCTAGGTCGGAGAGGAATATCAAAGTAAATTTTGCTCAGTAGATATTGACTGTCTACATATCCATGTATGTAGAAGTTTAAAAATCCAAGTAGCATTTAGCATAATTCTCCGATTATGTAAGTAGGGAGATTTAAAAGTTGCAGACGATATTCATAAGGTGGTAGGTGATAATTAAAATTGCAGTAAAGATGGCTTCAGTAGAACCAAAAAAAACTTTTTCTGAACTGATTCTATGTCGTCAATGTAACAGCTATATCGAGGGCACCAAACAATTGAAGCATATTCTAAAATAGGTCGCACTAGAGAGGTGAATAAGGTATTTGTTATATAGGGATCATTAAACTGTTTTGTTCATCGTTTAATAAAACCTAAAGTACTACTTCCTCGATTTATAATTTTATTAATATGAATATGAAAGCGAAGTTTAGTATCCATAGTTACTCCACAATCATGAAAGATATCTAAAGACTCTAATTTATGGTCACAAATTTTATAAATACATATGACAGGAGATTATCGAGTGAAGGGCATGTGCTTGCATTTCTCCATGTTTAGATTCATAAGATTCACGTTGCACCAGCTATAAAGATAAAACCGTGTTAATATCAATTATTGGGAGACAAATATCCCCAGATTGAATACTAAATGGATAGCTTAGATTATCATAGAATGAAGATGAATAGGTCACCTTGAAAAAGTCAACGAAAAAATCACAAATGCTTCTCTCGCTTTCCGACTCAATAGTTTTATATTTCATAAAAGAAGGATAGGAATCAATCTTGCGTTTTGTGTTGACAAAGTTCCAGAATAATTTAGCATCAGATTTGACGTTTAATTTTACTTTTATTAAATATATATCGTAAGATTGCTTGCATATACTTGAACTTAATAATGCCATGAGTTTTTTGAAATTTTTTATAATGCATGGATTTTAAGTTTCTTAATTTTCTCAGTTCTTCAGTAAACCAAACAGGACCAGATATAAAACGGGCTTTTCACTGGGGTACTGCTGATAGAAAACAATCATTGAGAGCTCTATTTAAATCAGAGACAGCCGAATCAAGGTTTTCTGGTGATGATTTTGTATTAACGATATTTAGTACGGATGTCCAGTTAATATTAGGTATATAGTTTTTTAACAAAACATAATCGGTTCTTTTAAAACTTAACTCAGCAGGAGGTTGAGCAATACGATTCTTTACAGATTGTTTAGGGAAATTAAGAGCAATTTCTAAAGTTGGATGGTACGGATCTTCAGGGAGCACGAGTGGATTTGTCCTTGAAACTGAAATAATATTACTGTCGTCAAAACATAAAAGATCTAACATACGGCTTTTCTTGTTAAAGTGTCTGTTTAATTGAAAAAGTCCTTGACTTGAAAGCTCATTTAAAAATGAATTAGCAGATGAGCATTTAGACGAAGGCAATAAAGATTTAAAGCACCATACTTAACAAGAACACAACAAAATTCAATATCAGATATCTCAGGAATTATAATTTCTTGTGAGCAATAAAAAGACTTCTTGTGAGAAATGGAGGATTAAAGTCACCCGTTATTAGAATGTGATCATAAGGCTGAAGTTTTAAACACACTTTATTTATCGAAACCAAATGTTTCAAATATACCTCTACGTTGGAAACAGGAGGAATATTTGAACATGTTACATAAAGATTTAATGCACCATACCACCATAGATTTTCAGCAATGAAAAGTACTTACGCGCCGAAAGATCGATAAGTTGACAACAATGAAAAAATAACAACCAACAAAGCCGAGAAACAAATGCTTTTCCAAGTTGTAGAAGAACACCAAAAAAAAAATCTTCCTTATGAACATAAAAATAGAAAATTCAACAAAATTAAGAGAATTAAAGTTTATTTTAATACAAAAAATATTTTGAAGATTAAATTAAACAAAAAAAAAAAAAAAAAATGCAACGAAAATAAATTATTACATTTTGTTTTGATTTAACAAGAAAGGTAATAAAATTGTCTTCCATATGAATAAATTTTTTTTTGATAGTGTCACTTACCAAGACGTGGCAGATGATTGAATTTAAGCAACCTGAACAAAATTAACAAATTTTAAGTTCGAGTTCTGAATTCTCCGACAAATTAAACAGTTATCAAATAAATAAGAACACAGTGGGACTAACCTACAATTTTGGTTTTGTATCGATTAAATTTTTTTTTTATTTTTGCCATTAAATATTGATTAAAAATCAATAAGTGATATTTTAAAAAAATGTGCCTCAAAAACCACTCATTTAGGTGGCGCCCACTCAAAATTTTTTTCGCCCTTCGTGACTTTTAAATATGCTGTATTCAGAATCTGCCTGCGGAGGGAGGATCTGAGATACTTTTGCAAATCAGACAGTCTTATGTATATACATGTAAATGGTATACATATATACATATTTAAACATACAAACATATACATTGGCGTAGCGAGGGTAGGGCAGTGGAGGGAAGTTCCCTCCTGATATGTATATACATGTATCTATTATATATATGTATACACCTGATATGTATACAAATACATGGGGGTAGAGAGGATATGACGGGGGCGGCAGTGGTCCCCCTGATATGTAGATGTATATGCATGTTTATAATATTATATAATAAATCAGGGATTAGCCGTAGCAGACCACAGTGGGTCCTTTTTCATCCCCATTGAACAAAGGATGCTACCGCTAGGAGCTTTCATACTCGAGCATGCTTTTTACACAAGCATCCTTTTTTTTACACAAGCATCCAACTCAAGCATATCCTTGTAGGTCAATTGACCAATCTCGGCTTCGCCAATAAATGGAAGTCCCACAATGGTCAATTTTATACTTGCCAACGTCGGACACTGGCACAGAATGTGTGCTGCTGTTTCCGGCTCCTCTAAGCATAGCCTACACACATCGTCCTCGGTCAGAGTCATCTTCCTGAGATGGTACATGTAGGGACCGTGTCCTGTGATCAGTGCAGTAAAACAGCTTATAGTCCTTCGATTGTAACGAATAACTTTTGCAGCCTCAATAAGGCCTTAATAAGGCCTACCACCATGTTGTCACCTATGGCGATACGAGGCTCTGGTCCACAGAACTCTTCTGCTGATCCTTCTCTCGCTAACGAATCCGCATTTTCATTCTGTTCTATGCCAGAATGTCCTCTCACCCACATAAGTGTGAGCTCATTTGTCTAAGCGCACTTATTGAGTTTGGTAAGACACTCTATGGCCAGCCTGGAAGTGACGCCTGTACGCTGCATGCACTTAATCACCGACTGATTGTCAAGGGCAATGACAATTTTTTTGCCATTGACCTGGTCATCTATTAGGTGGTCCTGTGCATGCACCACACCAAGCATTTCCGCCTGGTACACAGACACAAACCTCGCTATCCTCAGTACACAGCATATGCTCAACTCTTCTGAGTAAATGCCTGCCCGGGCTCTGCCATTCATCAGAGAGCCGTCTGTGAATATACTGATATCTTTACCAGCGATTTCTTCACAGACGTCTCCATTTGTTATAAGAGTCTTATGACATATTTCTGTTATCCTTACTCTCTACCTTCCGTCCATAGGCATACTCGCCTCCCTGACATCTCTATGTACAATATCAAGGATGCGCATATGGCCATGTAGGGCTGTTGATCCATGCCACGTAGCATTTCGCAACATTCTGAGGGCTACTAGCGCCGCCGTTTTCTTTATTTCAAAGTCCTAAGGCAGCATACCTCCATTGCGCTTGTTGGAGTGGTGCGTAGACCCTGGAGTGTAGACCCATTTCATAGACTCTGGGCTTAGCCCCCATTTGAGACCACAAACGCGTCTACACTGAAACAGAACCCTCTTGACTCTTTGAATCCTATCTTCTACATGCTCGTTTCAGTTTGCTATCCAGGGTTACCCTTAAATACGTAACTTTCGTGGACATGTTGATTTCAGCTCCAAGAAGTCTGAGTGATTCTCTCCTCAGACCTGTCTGATTTTCCTGCGTTTACGGTAAGGCCTTGTTCTCGACATTACTCCTCCACCATTCGGAGTGTCCCCTTCATGATGTTTGAAATGGTGTCAATGAACTTACAACAGACCACCAACGCAATGTCATCTGCATACCCTATCGTGTGTATGCCCGATTCTTCCAGTCTAACCAGTAGTGAGTCCACAGTTATGTTCAACACCCCTCCCTAGGAACATCCTCTACTTACTCTACCTCTAGTCTTGACTCTACCATTCTGCATGTTGACCGCCCTGTGCTTGAGCATATTGTCTACCTAATTTACTATCATTGGGCTTACATCGCGCTCTGTCAGGGCTTGCCGCAAACTTCCCAAGCATATTTTGTCGAAAGCACCTTTGATGTCAATAAATGTGGCCATCGCAATCTAAAATCCTGAATCCTGAAATCTGAAATCCTGAAATCGCATCCTGAAAACAGCTCTTTTCATCAACTCTTACTAATTCGTGAAGAGCGCTCTCCATAGATCTACCTGCTATATATGCATGTTGGCATCTACTCAGGGGATTATGTATCAGCAAAGTGCTCTTAAGGCAGTCAACCATCACTCTTTCCATTGTTTTCAAGAGGAAGAACGTAAGGCTGATCGGTCTGAACGACTTCGTCTCCGCATAATCCTTTTTTCCGGGCTTCGGAGGAAAGACAACTTTCGTCTCTCTCCAGACTCGGAACGTACCCAGTCGCTAGGCAAGTAACGAATATACCCCTTAGCCTAGATGCAATGAGATCTTCCACCCACTGCAACATAGCCGTAAATATACCGTCCATCCCTGATGTTTTGTACGGAGCAAATGAGCGCATACCACTCCTCACTCCGTCCATAGTGATCATTGTTTCGGCTTCCAGTCTGTCAACCCTGTGCATCCCTATCTTGAAGGGTGTCCACGCGTCATCAGACCTAAAACTTCCAGGAAAATGCACCTCCATCAGAACTTGCATCAACTCCTCTAAGTTCTCTGCCATGGTTCATTCATTCCATTTTTCGGATTAGTCCCACTTTGGAGAATGGATCTTTTGAAACCATTTTCTGAATCCTACATGCTTCTGAAATAGTTTTCATCCCAGAGCAGAAATATCTCCCCGACTGCCTTTTACGGTGTCGTATAAAGTTCTTCAGTTCCCCTTTCCTTGCCTTGTAGTCTGCGCATGTTTCTGGGGTTCCCCCTCTCATGTGCAGATTGAAGGCCTTCCTAGCATTCTTCTTCAGAGATTTGAGTTCCGTGCACCACCATGGCGCCGAATCACCCTCGTCTACTGAAGATGTAGGACATGCCGCCACGTAAGCTTCAACCATGGCTGAACTAAAATGTTTGGCATGGCTTTCCACTTCCGCTGTATTCCTTGGTATTTTTAAAGCTTTCTGAGTCAGTGTTCCCTCAGATTCGCCTTATATTTCACAGGATCTGTATTCTTGGGAATCCTGACTTTTTTGCTATTCCGCTGGCGTCGGATTCCGTACTTGAATTCTAACTGAATGGATCTGTGGTCAGACATCGTTAGCCTATCCACGACCCTCCAATTTTTTATTCTACTCAGAATCCTTCTGCAAATGAGGGTTACATCAATGACTTCCGCTCGCCTCGCATCAACGAAAATCGGCTGTGCTCCTCTATTTGCTACCAACAGATTATACCTCTCCACAAATTCAAGCAATTGCTCTCCTCTGTCATTGTTGTTGGTGCTTCCCCACACACCCAACCAACAATTATTATCTTTATTTTATCCTAAAGACTTCTTGAAGAGAAATTATTAAGATTGATACACTTACGATTAACTCTAAACGATATCTGTAAGATACTTGTAAAACTCTTCTAAGCTCATTTTGGCACTATATAAGTGTGAGTTGTAATTTTCAGAACGCCTTTATATCGGTCTCTTAGTACTCTGAAACAAGATCAACACTCTAAGAAACATTGTCTTAGACAAGACTTACAGATCTCTTGCAGATATATACTTTTAAGAAAATGAAGATGTATATACTCATAAGAGAGTTTTATAAGAATTTATGTATATATACAATACTACCAACACTATTTTAATATAACAAAATTTGATGTACCATTTTTTCATATGTTTGTAGGAAATTATTATATCAATAATATTGTATATGCGTGGTGTAATATTTTATCATATAAGCGCATAAATTTCATTACGGTGGAAAATTTATCATAAGAATCTCATATTGCACCTCGGTTAGAAGCTGTCCCCTTTCGCAAAAACCAACATTAAAAGTTTTATTTAATTAGCAAATAAACCACAATTATACTATACTCTCAATAAATGCACTAAAACGCAGTTTTAAGAGTTGATGTCTCCATACAATAGTACATCTCTTACTACAAAATTAATATACTTAAGTAAGTCACATAGAAGAGTTGTATACTCTACGAGATGAGTGAAAGCGAAATTTTGTAGGGCCACCATTTTTAAAAAGCATTCATTTATGCCAAGCAGAATTAACCCTTTCATTAAATTAGTGCAAGCTTTACCAAACTTATTTCAATACTTTGCGTTGAGAGTTAAATAAATTTGCGCTATAAAGAATATGAAAAATCTTCCTCAAAAGGTTGATTTATGTAACAAAAAATAGTTGTGTCTCGGTTTTGACTGTATGTCGACTCGAATCAGAATTTTAGTGGGCTAAGCTCGCCCTAGAATTCCTACTAAAATTTATAAATTTTACTATGAAAATTTAGCACATTTTCTTCCTGGAAAGTATAACATCTTATGAATGGAAGTGAATACGTAAATTGCAGTTAGAAATTGTTCTGTTCTTTCGGAATATTTTTCTTATGAATGAACCAAATTCATTGAACATAATTTGTACATAATTCTGTTCGTTTATTATATAGGTACCCTGAAATTTAAGCTAATGAAATAAAAACCCATTTCTTTTGAAAAATGATACATTTACAAGAAAGGGTTAAGAACATGAATACAGTTAAATCTTTTGTTTAGGGCAATTGCCCGATTATAAGAACCAACATCTTATTATCAGAGTAACACTCTTCTAGTCAGACTGTTTCTCTTATATTCAGAGTGATACTCTTCTAGTCAGACCGTTGCTCAGATCAGATCAGACATCTTTAAATAAAAGCCTTTGAGATGTCTATAAGACTTAATCTATAAAGCTAAAACTCTTCAGAGTTTGGCTCTGATAGCTGAAGTGTTGTAGAAGTCTGTAAGAAATGACTTGTAAGATGCAGCGTCTTCGCAGTAATGCTCTTATAACACAACTCTTTTAAGCTACTATTAGATAATGTGAACACTTATAGACAACTAGTTTTGCTGTAAATAATCTGTAAGCGTATTGCTCTTGCTAAAGATAGTTATAGGACGTAATTAAAAACTAAAATTTTTCGCCCAGTGCTCAACTCTTAAGAATTGTTGCTTGGGCAGTATTGTGCGCGTTGACATCACATTCAATCATCACTCCAATGTTCCTTTCCTCACAGTACTTTACCAGATTCTCCACCTCTTTTGAAGGGGGTTGGTCCGGAGAGTCGTAAGGAAGATACGCTGAAGCTACCATACAAGCACCTGCACTATCCCCGATTGTCACAACGGTGAGATCTAGGGAACATAGGTGTGGCATATTTTCCGCTAGTATACCATGCCTCACCAAGCTTCAAGTCCTCCGCCTGCCATCTGTTACCGGTTGGTACAGAGAGACCTTTAATTCTATTGTGAAGAATCCAAGGTTCTTGGAGCATTGCTATATCAATTCCATCCTCCTCCATGCAACGCATCATCACTGCTGATGCTGCCCTACTATTGTTTAGATTGGCTGACACACCACTAGGTTTTCCTGGTACGGGCCCACCACCCTCCCTAGTGGTTCCTTTCTTCCCCTTTAGCCCCATACCAGGGGTTCAATCGCACTCACTCCGTTGACTCTCCCCTCTGCTAGCCTGATCGCTTCCACCTCATCCGTCCGGCACCACACGGTGAACTTGACGCCTCCTTCCTTTGCATCATCGAACTTCGTTGCGTTACTAATTCTCCATTTAGAAGTTTCTGCAACGCACCGGTTCTGGGTCTGCAACCTACTTAGGATGGTCTTCTTGCTTTCGGAAGTACCGTAAACAAAGATGAACATCCTTCAATGCGTATTGCCGGTCGACCCGTAACTCAGCCCCTTCCTATAGGTTCGTGGGCCTTGGCACGGTTCGGCACAGCCATACCTTGGATGATGGGTTCTTGCTATCAGCCATCCCCGATTTCGTCTGGATATCGACTTTTGAGGGTCGTCCACCAGCTTCCATCGTACTTCCTTTTTGTGGAAGGCTATCAACCTCTACCGAATGTCCACCTTCCCCCTCCTTAGCCGAAAAGCTAACAGCCATAAGCTGTCCACCTCTCGACTCACTAGGCGCCCCTTTAATGTCTTCACCGCAAGGTCCAGGCTGATCCCTGAATCTTTTCCGCTCGTTCGCTTCCGGGGTAGACTCATCGCATGGCATGCTTTGGAACTGGTCCGTCATTTTACTGAGGGGGAACTCTAAAGCATTCTCCCCCACGGTTGCATCCACCCTTCCTCCTCCGCTTTTGCTTCTCCTTAGAATGGAGCCGCTTTGCGTCGGATTCAGCATCCCTCCCTGGCACTGAAGCTTCGACAGGTCTGGCTAACAGCTTCACCGCTTTCGGTGTTCTATCATCCACCAGGCCCGGCAGGTTACGTTGCGGCTTCCCGCACCCTTCCGCGGCTAAATCCTTTTGGGATTCCACCGCTTCGGGAGGGACTCGTCCCCTCGGCGCACCCTTACTTTTCTTTGTTTTTTATTTTGAATTGTATATCTATTTGATTCCACGAGTCGGGGAGAAAGACGGACCGGATGGACAGAGATTCCCATTACCCGCCCTACCCTACTAATGCGTAAAACAGGGAGTGGGCTGCCCTGAGGAGACACCATTCGCGATCTTATATCCCTAGACCCTACACCCTCGGTGCAATCTCTGTCGGCATGGCGTCTACAACCTTAGAAATGGGAGGGTGACTTTTAGTTCGTTGCTCCACCAAGCCTAAACCAATAGTCATTGTGTCTTTGCAACTGAAGCCTCTACATCGCGCCAAGATTGTCACCCATGCGTAGAGGTCAATAGCACCCCTAGTTGATAGTACCCAATAGTACACTTAGTTGAGCATTAATATTTTTAATCTTTTTAAGGAAAGGTTCAAAATATGTAATGTTTGCTGAAAAATTCGCACAAAAGTAGTTTTTGCTGTAAAAATAAATAAAAATCTGGTTTTCTCAAGTCCCTAGTAAACTTATTTCTTTCTAGACTCAGTAAAAGACAACACTTCAAGCTTTTTTTTTAAGGTATAATACTCCGCATTAACCCTTCTAACACCGGAGATAGTGTGGTTTTTCTAACAAAAGTACGTTCTGGGAGCCAAAATTTCGCTTAAAAACAATTGAAGTGTAAGAAAATAAGCGATTTCTTAAAAAAAATGTTGATTTCAAAACTTTGAACGTAAATAATTGTCAGTCAGGAGGCCGAGTGTTGTGTGAGTGCACTGTACCTACACTGATAGTAAGTGCATTCTTATAAAAATTCTCAAGCTGGTGGGTGAGTTCCCGTGCCCAAACTATCAAAAAACTACCGGAAGCAAACATCTGCATTGAATTCACATAAAAACAACCCAAAATATAAGAAAAATACCTCGAAACACATTGAAGGTCTTGTCATAAAGATGAAATTGTGAACATATAAAATCAAAAAAAACTTGTATCAAAAAACCACCTGGAAGCAAACATCTGCATTGAATTCACATTGTAGCTCTTGTCATGTTTAATATCTTGTATGTTTAATTAACGCTCAAATATGAAATATGCCTGGCCATGTGTTTGTCCAAGGGTAAACACCGTTTAGGTAGAGCTTAGGTATCACGCACCGACCGCAGCCGCACAGGCAATGCAGTAAGCTCAGCACACGCAACCAGGGACGCAGCACACAATATAAAAGCCACACGACGCTCACATCGAGGCATTACACAGCGCGACGTCAACGAGAGCTTAGCGGTGAATATGAAAAAGTGAAAGCAACAGACAATTTCAATATGCAGTACGAAAATATTGACTTATTTTGCTACATTTGCGGTCATCAAATCAGAAAAAAAAATTCTACAAAATTTCAAAAGGAAAAGAATATTTTAACTAGTGAATTCAAGAGAGCATATAAGTTGTTTTTCGACGAAGAAGACTTGACCGGTGAAAATTACACACCTAATACAGTGTGTCGCCAATGTTATAACTATCTCATGGCATGGTTGAGTGGAGGCAAACATAGTATGAAGTATTGTAAGCCGGTAAACTAGATTAATCTCCCAGGTGATCGTGATGAAACCACTTGCTATGCATGCGTAAATTAAACATGTGGTCTAAATCGATATGCTGAGAGGAACACAACTTATAAAGCAACTGTAACAGCCACACTACCCTGCACCTTGCAGCGGAAAATTTTGTATCACCAAAGCCGCCAACTCCAGATCGTAGTACAGAATGTACAGGAATGACTAGAGCAAGTGGTGTTACTTTTGAAGATCCATTTAATACCGAAATATGGACCACAACTAATAACACAAATGGAAATGGATTTCATTATGGCCGTATTGGGACTATCGCAGCGACTTGCCATATTTTTGACAGCGTTTTTAAAGCAAAGAAAACTCACACATGGTAATGTATGAGGTACGCTCTACGGCGTACCGCAAACGGCAAACTGAATTTCAGAGCCTCTACACTCTAAATGATGACAATTCGTTCGCTTACTGCAACGATGTAAAAGCATTGGTGATAAAAATGGGAATGAACTACATCGCTAGCGAGTGGATGAGATGAGTGAGATTATTTATTGAAGGTTCTGTTTCAAGCTTGAAAGCAGTGTTGTTGCATGTGTCGAACCGAAAACCTTCCATTCCGCTAGCAATGGGTATTACAATGAAAGAAAGCTATGAAACAGTGAAAGATATAATGGAAAAAATCAAATACTACGAAAATAAATGAAGATTTGCTGTGATTTGAAGGTCATCAACATTTTGCAAGGGATCATCGATAAGGGCGGCTTTCCAAAATTCTTTTGTTTTCTTTGTAATTGGGATTAGCGCTCACCTCTGAATCAATACCAATGTAATTCGTGGAGACCAAGAGGAAGTGTGGAGGAACAAATGAAACAACATAAGCTGAGGAATGCACCTTTAATAGACAATACTCAAGACATCTTGCTACCACCGCTCCACATAAAATTGGGAATTGTTAAAAAATTCATCGAAGTGGGCGTTGTAAATTGTCCAAATGCATTCGACTATTTGAAAAGCGATAACAAAATTAAAAAGGTATTGTAGTAAATTTAAAATGAATTTTTGTTCACCTCATTGTACTATTTTCACTTTGTTAATGTTTTCTTTTCTGTCTTTATTTTTTGTCTTCATTTAACAGGCGTACTTAATGGTCCTGACATTAGAATGCTATTCAAGAGTTACTTTGAGTCATCACTTCATGAATATAATCATTCAATGGCATGGATTTACCTTCAGCGTGTATGCACCAAAGTCTTGGGAGGGGATCGAGACGCGGAACCGGAAGCAAGAGAATGGGTGAAAGAAATGCTGTATTATTTTGAGAAAATCGGCACATCGATGGCATTAAAGCTGCATTTTCTTCATTTTCATTTTGACGATTTTATCAAACAACTCCCTACCGAATCCGATAAACAAGGAGAAGGGTTTCACCAAACCACAATGCCCATGGCAAAACGGTACAAAGGCAAAAACATTGACGCATTGCTTGCAGAGGTAATATCAATTTTATTGAAGCATTGTTTTGTATTGCTTTTTTGATTTCTTTTCTAATTCATTTCAGGTATGTTGGTAGAGTCACAAGATCACCCTGTATGATGTTAATGAAGTATCCGAATAATAAAAAGCTGATGATGGAGGGCAGTCTGTAAGTAACGTGCCTGTGGACACCATAAGTTCTGAAACAGAGTCAGATTCGGACGATTCGGACGACGATTTGGGTCCACAACTTAAGAGAGTGCGATTTGCAAGTCCTGGGCCATCAACATTATAAACACAATACGAATATTTTTTTTTATGATTTTTGTAATAATAGCATAGTATTGTAGTGCCATCTCTACTGAGACTACTAATCCCTACAACACTGAATCATTATTACTAAATATCCATGCTACTACTCTTTGTTACAACCCTAACTCTAAATGTCAACCCATACCACCTAAGAACTAAGATTAATAAAATCATTAATAGTATAACAATGAAACCTGCAACATGCCTTTTCACTTACGGGAGAAGGCTTTATAGTATCTCAATGTTGAAGTAAAGAAAAACCAAATGAAATTAAAAAATTTTCGGGAATTTTTCACTTTTGCGGCTATCTAAGCGCTACCTGAACGGTGCTAAGAATCATTCCTAGGAAATTTTTATGTTCTAGAAAGTTATTTATTGAGATCCTAGGTTAATTTTTGTGGTTGAATGTTTTCTTGAATTTTGAACAGTTTGCTACCTATGGACCTGAACAGGGGAAAAAAGGTAAAAAAAAAAATTGAATTTTTTAAAGTTTTTTGCGATTTTGACCTTGAAGATGAAGTTTTTTATTTTATATGTTAACAATGACAATGTTCTTTATGACAAGAGCTACAACTTTGCCTCAGAGAGTAAATCAAAATTCCTAACGGTTTGCAAGATATGAGTTTGAGAAAATGGTCACTTTTTTCCAAAAAATAACACCGAGGCCCCTCTTCTTTGGGGGCCCATAAAAAAAACCTGGAGGACTTTGGGAAAAACTGGGAGACAGGGGTTTTTTTTTTTTTGTCTTTTATACTTAGTGGTGTCCGTATATGGTTATTTTGCCATGACTTAAAATATTACACTCTGTGATATGAGCAAGTGTCAAATGTATGGCTTATCCTTATATGGCGTGTATGGCGAATGTATGGCATGCAACACTGCTGGCACGAGAAGTACTGGGAAGTTCGTTTTCTTCTTCGCTTGATGAACGTAAATATAGCTCCTGGATATGTTCTTCCTCATTAACTCTAATCGACATACAACTGGATAGCCCCTCCACAGAAGCATGTAGCATGCAAATGCGAGTAATAACCTCGGTTTGTGCCAGGGCATACTTATTGAATGGGCCACCACCGGTAGCTGTAGCCTCTTGGTTGTTGTGTGCCAGCACAACATTACATTTCCAGTCGACCCAAACCTATATGAAAAATTTGTAGCAATAAATTTTTATAGCTTATGGAAAAAAACGCAAACATGCTCTTTTGACTCTTGTAGTTACTTTTTTCCACTCATTGACATCTTTTTGAGGTGGTCCTCGGCTGTTCATAGCTCCAGCTAGTTCTTGCCACAAGGATGCAACAACCACTCGATCCCCTTTTGTATAACCTTTGGCCAGGTCATGGTTGAATTCCCTTCTGCATTCTTATGTTTTCCCCTAAATTAATGTTGGTATTGAATTCAACATTGCAAAATCTTTCAACTCTTACATTGAATCTATTTTGCTTCACGTAAATTTCTTATTTTTTTACTATTTTGAACAAGTGTTCGCGCCAAATTTCGATTCGATTTAATTTCACCAGTGCACAGCTGATCGTTTTGAAAACGAAAAAAAATAACCGATACTTCAATTTCGGTAGAATTGTATGTTCGAAAAAATGAAATTGTATCGAAATGCAGAACACCTTATATCGTTTTCAATTTCGATATCGGTTAAAATCGAATTGCAGAACATGCATGTATATTACAAAAATTCGAATTTTGTCCTAATAGTTTGGTTAAATCTTACACAGCGGAACGGTGTAAATTGCGACAATGTTCACTAAATTTCCACCAAACAGTGCAAAAAACAGAATTTAAATGGTCATCTTTTTCAAGGAGCATTCCTAAATAACTACCAAATGCGTGAACTTTCCACGGAACTCTTTGGACCCTCTTAGGCAAAATCCTGCGGACGCCGATGTACATAACCTTACTCTTGCAAACAGAACAACTTTCTTGAGCATACTCTTTTCGTCGTTTGACCTTGCCGTTTTTGATTTTTACTGTCCATAGCAAAAAAAAATATTTCAAAAAGTCATTTTTATTAATTCAAAACGTATCTCCGCTAAAACGCTGTTATATTAGACCGTCTTTTTATTTTATTCCAACTTGTTCACTCGATTTTAAATGGAAAAATCTGAAGAGAAGTATGACATTTAAATATTTTTGTTATGACATAACATATGAAAGTTGTTTTCTTCTTTTTATTTTTTTAATAATAAACTGTTTGTTAAAATTGGACGGAAAATTAATTTTTGGCGGCAATTTTTCAATTTTAATGCAAAAATTTCGTTTTAAGATAATCGTGAGTTTTTTATTACGGCGTGCTTTAAATGTTTTTTCTTTTGCTAGTTTTTAGACTTTTTTGTTAGAAAAGTAAAACAAAAATTTCGTAAATTTATTCGCATGAAATTTAAATTTGTAGATTTTTATTTCTTACCACTTACAATATGTGGCAAATTCCAGGTCAATGTCTCAGGACGGAATGACAGAAGGTATTTTGACGGAAGGTATTTTGAAATATATTATTTATTTATTTCCTTGAAGAAATAGAGTTTAGAGTAAATATTAACTTTTTTTTTACTAATTAACAAACGAAATAAAAAAAAAAGAATATTTCACGGATGACTTGCCGGAACCAGACTTCCTTGGTCTTCGCACCCTCGTCCCTTTTATAGGGTTTTTGGTGGTCTTTGGGGTGGTTAGTATTGGCCTGGGATCAATGGCAATTCGTAACCAGTTGACTCCCTATGCCCTTACCACTAGTTCGCCTGCGCCGATTGGTACCGCATCGACCCTCTGTGACTTGTAGAGGTGGGAGTTGCTACTACCTGTTGTATGCGTGGCTGCGAACCAAGGCTGTTACATACCTGTGGCAGCTCTCCACCCATCTTTAAGTGTATGTGCGGAGAGAGAGAGGCTGTGAACATAGCTTGGTGAAGTGACTGATGAAGCTGGTGTGTTTGGTGCGTGGATGTGTAGCAGGGATGATATTTGGGGGCTTTTAGGGCTTTTTTGGGCCCTTTTTCATTTCAAAAGCTCCGAGGCCCTTCTTATTCATTTTACGCCCTTTTGGAAAATTCTACCAAAAAAATATTTGAATTTTTTAAAAGAAAAGTTTATTGGTTAATGTATATGATTTCATTATGCCAAAGAAAAATCGCCGAAAAAATAAAATGAAAATCCCCCAAACGAAAAGAATACAAAATTTTTACGCAATAAAAACGAAAAAATGTTCAAAATTTTTTGGAAAAATGTTCCAAAATGCGATTCAGCGGCGTTGTTGTGTTTGACCAAAATAAAATGAAACAACCAATATCCGCCGTCACGAAGGGTATAATTTTTCGGGTATAATTTTCGTGATAAAGATTCAATATAAGATTATCAAAGTATAAAAGAACAGATTCGAGTAGTAAATTAATATTCCCCTGAAAAAATATCTGCAAAGATTTCATTAATTTTATTTATTTTTTGATGTAATTCATGAACAAGGGGTCATGAACATAATGTACGGATAAGGTCCAAATGGTTTTTTTATGATAAAATGATTTGCTCTTTTAAGGATTAATGTTTTTTACCTTCAGTACAAGGGCGAACCATTTTATAGTAACGAAATTGATATTTCTTAACTTTTCGGTAAACAAAAATTCTGGCGTTTTTTGTTTAATTTTTATTTGAATTTAAATTTATTTATTTTATTTAAATTCCAAGCATATTTTTCGTACCTTTTCCTTTTCAAGTATTTGCAAAAAAGATCCTAATTTTATTGGTACAAACAACCGAAAAAATGTCATTATCGGTAAAAATTTCGGTCATTGTTTTTCGTAGAATTAAGCCTGATTTTTGTATGGAAAATTTCGGGTTTTTTTGTAATTTTTTTTCGTTTGCAATTTCTGAAAGCTATCTTTGATTTATTTCGTAAATAGAAATATCTGGAGAAAGAAAAAAATTATCTTTTAGCGATCATGAACAGGTAAGACAACCGCGGGGGAGAGAGGTGACGGATAGTCCTCGACCGCTTTTAGTTAATTATTTGAAATTTTTAACCGACTTCAAAAAGGAGGAGGTTCTCAAGTTCGTCGGCTTCTCTGTTTTTTTCTTTTTTTTTTTTTTTTTTTTAAATGTATGTACATCGATAACTCCTAAACCATATGCCTGATTGCCATAATTTTTGGGGAACAGATAGATATCATAAGCATGGAGGTGCCCGTACAAAAGTGGGCGGTATTCGAGAACTGGGCGTGGCAATAATAGATCTCGCAATACTAGATACTGCTGTATCTCGAATAATATTGTCACTAGGGTACTGTAATTATTTGTAAGGGTAGGCACAATTATTACAAATTACGGGCAAGAAAATGGGCGTAATTCGACAAATGGGCATGGCAACATTAGAAAAACAGTGTATCTTGAATAGTTTTGAGGCTAGAGTACTGCAATTTAGTATAGGGGTAGACACTATTATTACAAATTATCGTCAATAAAGTGGGCGTTATTCGACAAATAGGCGTGGCAGTATTATAGAAACACTGTGTCTCCAATAATATGGACACTAGGGTACTGAAATTTAGTGCAGTGGTAGGCACAATTATTATAAATTGCCGTCAACAAAATGGGCGTTATTTGACAAATGGGCGTGACAATATTAGAAAAAAGTATATCTCGAATAATATTGATACTATGGTACTGCAATTTGGTATAATTGTAGGCATTACTATTACAAATTATGGCCAATAAAGTGGGCGTTATTCGACAAATGGGCGTGGCAATATTATAAAAACACTATATCTCGAATAATATGGACACTAGGGTACTGAAATTTAGTGCAGTGGTAGGCACAATTATTACAAATTTCCGTCAACAAAATGGGCGTTATTTGACAAATGGGCGTGGCAAAATTAGAAAAAGAGTATATCTCGAATAATATTGATACTATGGTACTGCAATTTGGTATAGGGGTAGGCATTATTAGTAAAAATTACGGTGAAGAAAGTGGGCGGATTTCGAATACTGGGCGTGTCAATATTAGAAAAACAGTGTATCTCGAATAATATTGAAACTAAGGCACTGAAATTTATTGGAGTACAGGGGTAGGCACAATTATAAAAAATTATGGTCAATAAAGTAGGCGTTATTCGATAAATGGGCGTGGCAATACTAGATAAACACTATATCAGTTAATATTGATGCTGGGGTACTGAAATAAAGTACAGGGGTAGGCACAATTATTGGAAATAACGCTAAAGAAAGTGGGCGCTTATTTAACAAAGGGGCGTGGCAATATTTGAGAAACACTATATTTTACTAGGGTAATAAATTTCGTTACAAGAATGGGTATAATAATTTCAAAACATGTGACATCTAATTTAAATTTAAGAGGCAGATATTTGAAATAATATCAAATGACCAATAAAATGAAATAACCAACAAACTTTCAGATCTTAATAGAACAAATTTTTTCGGAACAATTTTATTAAAGTTGTTTATACACTTTTGTCGAAAATTTATCATATTCTCTAAAAAGGAAGAAATAAAAATTTTTTAAAAACAAAACAACCGACTACAAAGTCACTACAAAGTAAAAAATAATTTTAAAAATACTTTTCCTTTTAATTTCGTGGTCATATTTGATAATTTTTTTAAACATATTATTATATATGAAATCTTATTATCTTAATATTTTTCTTGATGAATACAAAATTCAAAATGAATACAAAGGCTGATTATATTAGCGCCAGCCTTAAAAGCTTTTGTATTCATCAACTAATTAATATATTTATGATAGTAAAACAAATAAGCAAAATATTAAGATAATAAGATTTCATATATAATAATATGTTTAAATAAATTATCAAATATGACCAAGAAATTAAAAGGAACAGTATTTTTAAAATTATTTCTTACTTTGTAGTGATTTTGTAGTCGGTTGTTTTTTTTTTTAAAATTTTTGGAAAACATGATGATCGAGTGATAAAAGTAAAAAAGAGCTATAATTACCATTTCACTAGTAGTCAATGTGAAGTATCAGTTAAAAACAGAAAGCGAAATTGCATTCAAAAAAGTTATTGATTTTTGTATAAAAAAAAAACCCTCAGCAAAAAGCGAAATTTCGTTAAAAAATGTGCAAAATTGTCCAATTTTTTCGGTGATTTTTCTTTTGAATTTCCCATTCATTTTTTATTTCATTCACCCCAATGTTTGATGAAAAATGTTAGGTAATTTTTCATTTCATTTCTTATGTTAATTTTTATTGTTTGTATTTTATGTAAAGCCGATATTTCCTATCGCCTTTAAAAATATTTTCAGTAAAACAAGTTTTGTTATATACAGTCATTGTCCCATTAAGAGCCTAATTTTTAGTAATTTCAACAAGTTTAGTTTATTTCCCTAGTTGAGTTTAGATGAAAAGAGTGATCCCTAGTCCCGCTTCATTAATTAGACTTCTTGCAAGTCTTAACAGAGAGTCTGCATTAAATTGCTTATTCATTTCTGACATTCTACGACTATTTCAAGATGGAAATATCTGGTGTGTGGTTTTTGTGGAAAAGCTTTACAATTTTTATTTATCAAATTTAGGATTGACTTATCAGAATAATGTTTTTGTTAAAAATTTTCATGTAGAAACACTTTATCTATAGATTATTTTTTGCGTCTTTTTAACTTTTACAAACAAAGCGTGAAATAAAATCTTTTTGAAAGAAAAACCTTAAACTATATCACTTTCACCTAAAATTTTTGATTTAAGATGGAAGTGATTTCATTTAATCATTTAAATTACAGTTCTAAATGAGTCATTATCATCATCATCATCATGCGTGGAGCGTGCATTTCGTGCCTTAAAATTAGTTAAAATTAGTAAAACTTTGGTTCAATCGTAACCTTAGATCCGCAGTTTGCTTTTTATTTTTGCCTTAAAAAATAAAAATTAAAACTTACCAGTTATTTAGAGCTCAAAAAAATTTCGGTTAGATTGTGGTTTTTATTTTTGCCTTAACAAATAAAAAGCAGAAATAATTATTTGCTCAAAATTTTAAAAGTCAAAATATAATTATTATTGTTTGCTTTTTATTATAAAATGCATAATTGGTACCTATTAATGTTAAGCCCTATTAATGTCAGATTGGCCCTATTTTTATATGAATTTTGGCCCTTTTGCAGTAAAGCCAATACCATCCCTGATGTGTAGGTTGATCTGCCCTATAGGAACAAGCTAACTTGTTTTTAAAAACAACTAATTAAAAAACTAATTTAAAATAAACCAGTATTTGAACTACTTTTAATTATATTAAGGCGGCAACTACTCTGATGTTGACATGTTTTAATTGCAAATTTTTATTAGATTACAAGTTTATATATATTTAACCATGTTATTTCATCAAATATTATTAACTTTAGGCCATCAGTAATAGTTTTCAATTGGTTATTTAAAAGCAATTAAAAAAATAATTTAAATGTAACTAATTTAGCAAGTTGTTGAAAATATATGCAGACGAAAGTCAATTGACTTATTTAGCGGACATCACCATACAAAATAAGTTAGTTCGTTCTATGGAAAAAAGTCAGAATTTCAACTAGTTGTGGTTGACAAAAAACTACTTTCTCAACTACTTTTAAATTAGTTGATTTTCCTACAGGGATGTTCGCGCGTGTGTGTATGTGTGTGTGTGTGTGGTGAATCTATTGCAACTACCCTATAGGAACAAACTAACTTGTTTTTAAAAACAACTAATTCAAAAACTAGTTTAAAATAAACCAGTATATGAACTACTTTTAATTATATTAAGGCTAATTATATAAGGTTCTATGGAAAAAAGTCAGAATTTCAACTAGTTGTGGTTGACAAAAAACTACTTTATCAACTACTTTTAAATTAGTTGATTTTCCTACAGGGTATGGACTGAGAGCAGTTTTGGTGTGAGGAGCGTGAGATTGTGTATGTGTGTGTGCGAATTTAGTGTATCTGAAACTCTTCCTAAATCTGTCTTATAATATAAACTTAAATCTTATAAGATGAACAAAATGTAACTTCGTCACAAACTAAAGTAGAAGTATGCTGGTACTCAAATCGACGAAAAGTTTAGTGAAGTAATCTTAATATTATTTTTTTAGGCATTTAAAATTTTTTAGCCTCAAGTAAAAGTTTTGAAATTTTGTACTGGTTTTTATTGGTTCATACTTCCCTCGGAGTAATTGACTTGCTCTACAACTTTGCTGAACATACTATACAAATAAGGCTTTCATTGAATTTATTTCGAATTTTTATATAATATTGCACACTTGAAAAACACTTGTAGCGTTAACACTGGACTGTGTAACATATTTTCCCCGCTTAGGACTACTGTTGTTAACTAGTGGTAAGTAGTGTTAAAAACTACTGTAAGTAAAAATTGATTAACCCATTAAAGCCCGCCCATAGAACGGCTCGTACGATTTTGATGCAGTTCTGTAATATGTGTCTGGGGAACCATAGAAATTGATAGAAAAAATAAAAAAAATTATCTAAAATATGACATGGGTAAGGTTACAGGTGAAATTTCCAGGAATGTCGAAAATCGCTGTTGGTTTTTTACTTAAATAGAAGACACCTTAGGCTACCTGGAAAAGGTGCGCGTTTTCTGTTTTTTCCATTTTTCTATTTTTAGCAGCACTTTTCCTCAGCAATTTTCGACACAAAAAAACTCAGATTTTTATCTGTGATGTTTCACCTGTCAAACTAAAGTTAAGCCGCGGAAAATTAGACTGTAATATCTCTAATTTAGTCTAATTTAGTCTAATTTAGTCTAATTTAATGAACAACAACAACAAGAACCGCAACAGCACCTACAACAACGAGTACAGGCTGCACCAGCATAGCCAAAGCGGTCAACGTAGCATTTATAGAACGTGGAATTTAAAAGTAGCGTAAGCATTTCTTTTATTGAACTACATTGGGAGTATGCAATATCATGACCTAGTTATTGTAAAACTTATAAACTTATTATCCAATCATTTTAATACTATTGTTGTAAACTATCAAATAAGCATTTTTATTCATATAAATACTAGTATGAAATAAGTGAAGAATCATAATAAAGTTGGAAATCAAACAAACAAGTGTTTTTTAAATAACTTAGTGTTAACACACTTAACTGGCGCAGTCGTACGGAGTGGCGGACCGAACAATTAGGAAGATCCTTTGACACAAATCAGTGTTAAAAAGGATAATCGAAATAGACTATTCGAGGAGTATCGAATAAGAAAAGTACTTCAAAAATACTTCAAGAATCTAGCCGAAGGAATATCGTCGAAATTTTGAAAGTGTCAATTTAATAGTTCGGTTAAGTTTCAACTTTCACCGCCACAGAAGAAACCAATGCAACTCTCAACTATAAAAATCACCAGCAAATCAACTACATAGCTACAGCAAAAATCAACTAATCACCTATACAGAAGGAAAATAAAAACCAACGCAAGTCTCAACTAAAAAAAAATCACCAGCAAATCAACTACATAACTACAGTAAACATCAACTAATCACCTATACAGAAGGAAAATAAAAACCAACGCAACTCCCAACTATAAAAATCACCAGGAAATCAACTACAACAAATGTAATCAATTATACGGCAATCTCCAAAACGAAGAAAAGTATCAACAAGGAATGCAGCTCGTAGTCATCACTATCATTGGAATCCTGTAAGTTTAGAGATAAGTTATATAGACCAAAAAAAATTTTAATTTTATAGATAACATGCATGTTCACACAAAAAATGAAGACCTCAACCTTATCGAGTTAGGACACTTACTCCCATTCCAGAAAATCCACCAGAGACCCCAAACCTTTCAATCCAAAATCCTTCCCATTCAAACATGGCAAATCAAGAGGTCAGACAAATATTTGATCCTCATTTTAATGGCAATCTCAAACTTCTCTATGAATTCCTAAACAATGTCGAGGAAATCTTAACATACCTTTCGGAAATTGATGGAACACCATTCGCTAAACTAATTCTACGGGCAATCAAAAACAAAATTGACCGGGAAGCCAACGAAGTATTAAACATATATGGTACCCCACTTAATTGGGACGAAATAAAAAGAAATCTTATTCTCCATTATTCTGATAAGCGCAAGGAAACCTCTTTAATACGCGATTTGCATAATTGATAACAAAATAGGAAACGTGCTGAAGAGTTCTATAGTAATATTATAGAACTGCAAGCTACAATGAATATCAATTTGCTACTGCATGAAGTAGACGAAAATGTTGTAATAGCAAAAAAGAATCTTTTTGCGGAAATGTGCCTAAACACTTTCCAATCAGGACTACGTGAACCATTTGGATAAAGCATTAGGGCTATGAAACCGGAATCACTGGCAGTTGAATTTTCTCACTGCATCAAAGAGCAGAATATCTATGAAATTCGATAGAAATAGAGGCAATATTTCCCCAAAACTATGGTCATCAAACCAAAGACATCAATATCATACAAATAACACAAATGTTCCACGAAACCCCAATTTTAACAGATTCAGTAATGAACAAAACTTTCGGCAGACACAATTCATAAACAAGCCACAAGATCAAAATAATAATCCATTTAAAAAACACTTTAATAACACTTTTGTAAACAACCAATCACACAATAATAACAACTTAACACAGTTTAATAAACCACCACACTTACCAACACCAGAGCCAACGGATATTGGATTAGATTGATCTCGCTTAGCTCCTTCTTACTTTACACAAGTACACAACATGAATAAAACAAACGCAACGCAATCACACAACTATCACCAAAATTTAGATAATTTTTATGATAATCATACACCCGAGATTGATGACTCAAATTTTCGCGTCACATCGGACCATCAACTGGACACATAGACATAAATAAACATGGCTCAATTCATCCTTTAATACATATCTCATCACCTTTCGGCCGTTCTTTAAAATTCCCGAATTCACAAGGATATTTCAAAAAGAAAGTTGTGACCCTGTCATAATTACTACAATTTTAAATGAGCATACCTTGGCAAAAAAAGTTCGAATTTCAATATTTAAGGAATTTAAAATATCCGGTATATTAACTTTCTTTGTCTTTAAATTTCATAACTACTTCGATGGCTTTATTGGCATAGATATGGCATTACTTATTAAACCAAAACTTATAATACCCGCACTCACAAAATCAATATCGGGTTTTTGCCTCCTTCGTTAATCACATATTGATTAGCAGCAAGTAAGTTGTGTTTCTTTGAGTCTTTTATTCATCTCACCGGCATCCACCATATTGGAAATTCAACACAATATTCTTCACTTATTGAAGTCAATATCAAAAGTAAGAAGTTATTAATAAAATTGTTTACATTGAACTTTTACTGCCTATGTTTTTCTTATTTTCCTTAATTTTGTATACAAATCTCTGAGCACCTATTGCACAGACTTTGTGTACAATTCTAGGCGCTGACTACAGAAAAATCTTTCCAGCTCAAATCGCCAACAAGGATTAATTCCAAAGGAACAAGCGAATTTGTTTAGTAAGAATACTTGTCAACGTTTGCAATGGTGACATTGACGTAGAAAGTCTAAAAATTTCCGAAAATTTAATAATTTCAGAAGGTATCTACAAGCAGAAAATTTGTTAAGTCTAATAGAAATCGATAACATATCTCACACTGAACAAATACTTCTCTTAGAAGCACCTCTAGAAGTCTTACCCTATATAGCTTCGAATTTTATAGAAATAAATAACTATAACATAACTTCCATTCCAACAGATTCAGCAGCAGATGTAATAGAATCTTTACGTACAGATAACCTCAATCCCGAAGAAGGAACAGAAATAATGAAAATTTGCAAAACATTTGAGGATATATTTTTTAAGTAAAACCAAGACCTTTCATTTACTCATCAAGTAAAACACCACATCAAAACTCTTGACGACTCTCCCATATATGTACGTAAAATCCTACAGATTCCCCTATGCTCATAAAAACGATGTAAAAGATCAAATAAATAATTTACTTCAGCAAAAAATAATTAGACCCAGCTATTCACCCTAGAGTGCTCCCGTATGGACTGTCCCAAAAAAGTTAGATGCCAGTGGTGTCAGACAAATGACGTCTAGTCATCGACTTCCGCAAACTAAATGACAAGACCATTTCCGACAAATATCCAATTCCTAATCTAACAGAAATTTTTGATAAGCTTGAAAATGTATGCTTTTTTCTACAATAGATCTCGCTAGTGGTTTCCAAATTGACCGACTTGACAATAGAACATCTCAAAAACCGCTTTTTCAGTGAAAGGAGGCCATTATGAGTTTGTTAGGATGCCTTTCGGGCTGATAAATGCCCTATCACCCCTTCAGCGCGTTATGGACAATGTCCTAAAAGACTTAATTGGAGTCGTCTGTCTCGTTTATCTAGACGATATTATAATATACTCTAATAGTCTCCTAGAACATATTGAAAATCTTAATATAGTGTTTAGTAGACTACGCGAATCCAATTTAAAAATACAATTAAATAAGTGCGAGTTCCTCAAAAAAGAATGTGCATTCCTTGGTCATATCGTTTCAAATAATGGTGTTAAACCAAACCCAGACAAAATAATTGCAATTAAAAGCTTTTCCATACCAAACACATACTATTAGGATATAAAATCTGAATATAAAATTGAACTACACCGTGAACTCTATTCAATCAAATTCAAAAAGAGTAAACACCTTAAATCGAATTCACACGAATAAAAATTAATCTTTATTTAACATTAAATTTTAACAAATTGAATGCATTTCGAGTTGTTGAAACCCCATCTTCAGCAACACGAATGAAAATATTTTAGTATAATAAAATAAAGCAAGTGCGAGACTTGCAATACATAAATAATAGTTACAAACATAATCTCATTATATAGAGAGAGAGAAACAAAGTTTTCTGACTGTGCAAAAAAAGTAACATCAAAACAGAGATAAGATTTTAATACTATGAGATATATTTAAAAAATAGGAAACAAAAATTGATTTCTGAATACTAAACATAAGATCGAGAAAAACAAAATTAACTGAGTAGTAACAGTAACTTTCAACATAGACCGGCTTATTTGGGCATTTAATTTGTACCAACGTAGTCAGAAGCCCAATTTTAAATACAATTAAACAGCCCTGATATTATATTTCCTTTGTCAAGGTTCATCGAACAAGGTTTTTGTCAAGGTTTTTGAACATAAATGCTTTCATAGGCGTCAAGTTTATTGGGATCGTTTATTTGTTTCTTCAATTTCATATTATTAATTGAAAAATTAAAATGGGAGTTATGAAGAACGTGGCTTGCAAAAGCCGATTTGTTTTGGTTGTTTTTTCTGGATATAGCCTTTGTGTTCTTTATAACGACTTCCAACTCTACGTTGTGTTTGACCAAAGTATACCTGGTCACATTCACCACACTTAATCTGGTAGATTCCAGATTTTTCTAAAACAGTAGTTTCGTCTTTGGTTGAACCTAGTAGTTGCTTAACTTTATTAGTGCTTGAGAAAACCAAATCCATGTTATGCTTTTTAAAAATTGATTTTAATTTGTTTGTCACTTCCGGAACAAAAGATACGCAAACTCTTTTCAACGATTTTTTGGCAGATGCCAAAAATTTTATATATATTTTGCTAATATAAAGTTGTTCTGTTTGACCTTGAAATTTTCCTTGAATGTTGCTGAATCATTTTGTCAATTAGCTTGACGTTATATCCATTTTATATGGCTATAATTTTTATATGGTTATACTCTTTGTTGAAATTTGTAACAGAAAGTGGTAATTTCAAAAGTCTATGTACAAACGAATGAAAGACCGCTTATTTATGTTGTATTGGTGCATGGAAATCTGCTGTTATGTACCTTATTGTACTCGTGTCCTTATGATGAACTGCTATGTCAATTCTTCCTGCAACTCTAGAGAGCATGACCGTTTACTTCCACTTTTTTCGTGAAATTTATTGTTTCAAATTGTTCATTTCACATTAATTTGTTCATTTGATCAATTTGCCCTTACCCAATGTCTGAATAAAGGAAGTACTATCTCTTTAAACGAAAAGTATATGTATACACTGAACCAAATTTGGTACATAAATATAATGTATGCAATACATTAAAAATTACATTAAAAATTAGATTGGAATAATGTAGAAATACATTGTATGAACGTCAATTATACATTAACCCTTACATAAAAATTATAAATTCAATATAAAAATGATATGTTTCTTGTGCAAAAAAACTTCTTTCCCTTGAATTAAAAAGTCAAGGTTTTTGGCTTTTCCAAAAACCAAATTATTTTTTCATTTCCATGAAATGTTAAAATTTTGAGTTGTGTACATTTTGTGGTGCGGGTGCAATTTGCCTAACATTAAATACATGTTTTTTTAATATATCAACAGATTGATAGGGATTTTACAGTGCTTTTTCCAAAACATATTAGGTTTTTAGAGTCATGGAAGCCAAAAATTAAAAACTTTATATGTTCCTGAAGAAAGATGATAGCATAAAGGATGTTGCACTGCGATGTCTCTTCCAAACAGTTTTAGACAGTGACATTGAAGCAGGTATATCTTTTTAAAAATTTTGCAAAAACATGAATATATGTTTGTTTTCAGATAGCGAAACATACATTTTTTGTATGTTTCTTTCTTTCTTTTTCAAACTTCTTTCCCTTGAATTAAAAAGTCAAGGTTTTTGGCTTTTCCAAAAACCAAATTATTTTTTCATTTCCATGAAATGTTAAAATTTTGAGTTGTGTACATTTTGTGGTGCGGGTGCAATTTGCCTAACATTAAATACATGTTTTTTTAATATATCAACAGATTGATAGGGATTTTACAGTGCTTTTTCCAAAACATATTAGGTTTTTAGAGTCATGGAAGCCAAAAATTAAAAACTTTATATGTTCCTGAAGAAAGATGATAGCATAAAGGATGTTGCACTGCGATGTCTCTTCCAAACAGTTTTAGACAGTGACATTGAAGCAGGTATATCTTTTTAAAAATTTTGCAAAAACATGAATATATGTTTGTTTTCAGATAGCGAAACATACATTTTTAAAACTCTATGGTGTCTTCATGGCTACCTGTGTCCCACCACAAAAATCATCCGGAAGGACAACACTGGAAAAAATACCACTACAAAGTTCTCCATACGTGACTCACAACAGTCATTTATCTTCGTTGGTCAGTGCCTACAGCACTTGGAGGACCACGTAGACTTTTTTGAAAAAACGTGGAGAGAACATTCAACCATTTATACTAGCCATATCTACTGTTCAGTACAAGGAATTTAGTAATTTTTTTATTTTCTAGATGGATCTAAGATCGAATTTTCAAGTTTTTTGAGTTGCTTTGACATTTGCTTCAAATCTTTTCATTTGTTTAATCTTGAATATCCAAAAGCTTCAACTCTTTTTTGGACTTTTATTGAAGCTTATTTTTATGAAATACAAATTACCGTAGCAAAACAAGCACCTAAAATTGGTATTTTATTAAATACACTGAAAAAATAATTGAATTTTAAACTCTAAGTCTCGCTGTAGTATTTAATTTAAACATAATATAATAATGTATAATATTTTTCCCAGTGCCTTTACTCTTTGAATGCAAACTTTATTTCTTCTTCAAACAATTAATATAATTTTTTATAAATAAAAACAAAACTTTTTATGTTCAATTTTGATTATTTTTCATCCCAAAAATCTATTGTTAAAAAATTTAAGTAATTCAATGAATTAATGAAAATAAAAATGATATATGATATATATATATATAAATGACAAAACAAACAATTCATAGATGTTTTAGTACAATTGGTATGATATAAAATTTTTCTTACAGTATACTTCCATATATCCAAATATGGATGTTTTGGTAAGTATATACAGTGGGTCAAAAAAGTCTGCATATAAACACACATAATTTATAAACACCAATGAAGATATTTTCAAAAATACTTATTAATTGTTATTTTACATAAGACAACAAATAATCTTTCAAAAATATGAAAATTGACAAACATTATAACACCATTGTTTATGGTGTTGAATGCAACTTCGAAATCGATACAACAATATTGCTCTCAAAAAATTCTGTGGAAATTTCTCTTTTTTTGTTCTATTTAATTATACAAAAAGTTTTATGTCTATTTTTGTATATCAGTTATTTCAATGGTGTTTATAAATTATTTGTGTTTAATCGCAGACTTTTCTGACCACCTGTATGTTTTCTTGTGCAGTAAACATAAAATTAATGTAAAATACATTGACATTCAATGATATAATACATTTGTTTTATGTATGATTTATTCGATCAATATAAAACACATTTAATATCCAATGTAAAAATGGATTTACATAATGGAAAATTTAATAAATCAATGTAAAATAAATTGAAGAATTTAATGTAAATTGCATTAATGTCATGTAAAATTTAATAAATTAATGTAAACTACATTAAAGATTTCAATGTAAATTACATTTACGTATTGTAAAATTTATTAAATCAATGTAAAATACATAAAAATTATTCAATGTAAATTACATTTATGTAACGTAAAATTTATTAAATCAATGTAAAATACATTGAAGAATTCAATGTAAACAAACATTATTTCAATGTATGACGCATTAAATCAATAAAAACTACATTGATAAAATCAATGTAAAAGTACATTGCGCCAATGTACGAAAATAAGATCAATGTATAAAAATATGTAAAACGATACATTAGCCCAATGTAAAAATACATAAATGGGATGTACATTTACATAGGCTCCATTTTAATGTAAAAAACATACTATTAATATACTTTTACATTGATAATATGTACGTTTTTCGTTCAGTGTAGAGTCATTCGAAATTTGCAAAAGTATTTTGATGAACGACCCCATACTCCAATATCCAGATTTCACAAAACCATTTAATTTAACCACAGACGCAAGTAATAATGCGTTAGGAGCTATTCTTTCGCATAGTCCTATTGGTAATGGCAGACGAATCTGCTACGCAAGCAGAACATTAGATGACATAGAAATAAACTATTCAACCATAGAAAAAGAACTCCTTACGATAATATGGGCCACTAAATATTTCAGACCCTATCTCTTTGGTAGAAAATTTAAAATAATTACTGACCACAAACCGTTTACATGGGTTATGAGTTTAAAAAAAAGAACCCAACTCAAAATTAATAAGATGGCGTTTAAAGAATTCGTTTAAAGAATTCGACTACGACATCATTTACAAGAAAGGTAAACTCAAAACAAATGCAGATGCCCTTAGTAGAATTCATGCAAATAACAAACAAGTCAATGTTCACAGCATCGATAACATGTTAGCAGCAGCTACTTCAGGTAGTACGATTCATTCCGCTGAAGACGATCTCAATGACGGTAGTTATATATCTGAAAGGCCACTAAATGATTTAACTTACAACTTGTTCTTATTAAATCTGGTACGACCCATACAACAACAAAACAACCTATTTTTAAAAATAAACAGAGGACACTATTAAATATTCAGAATCTACTGAAGCAATTATGATTGACATCTTCAAGAAACACCTACCGCCTAACTAACTAAGTGTCATTTACACGGACGACGAAACATTCCGAATAGTACAGGAAACACATTAAAAATACTTTTCAAACAGTAAGCTCTTTAAACTTCTAAGATGCACAGAAATATTGGAAGATATAACCGACAACGACAAACAAGACAAAATAATACAGGACTACCATATCAAAAATAACCACAGAGGTATAAACAAAACATTTTTACATATCAAAAGGAAAGTCTACTGTCCATTTATGAAGAGTAAAATAACTCAAACTATTAACAATTGCTCTATTTGCCAGACACTTAAATACGATAGAAGACCTCCTAAGCCAAAATTTAATAAACCTCCTACACTCCTTAAACCATTAAACTTAATCCATCAGACATATATTGCATTAATCACAAAAACGTCGTGACTATTATTGATCAATTTTCTAAGTTTGCCGCAGCATACACTTTACCAGCTAGAAATAGCTTGTCAATCATAAAGTCCCTAAAACACTTCCTTAGCCTACACGGCATTCCACAAAAAATAGTATGCGATCAAGGATCAGAGTTCACCGCTAACATATTTCAAGATTTTTGTAAACAATATAATACCGAAATTCACTTTACATCCCTTCAACAAAGCACGAGTAACTCTCCAGTAGAAAGGCTACACTCCATCCTGACCGAAACATATAGAATAGTTCTAGCAAAAATTAAAGAAGCCAAAATAGAAATGGTACATGAAGACATTCTAGCAGAAGTATTAACAACCTACAATAACAAAACTATAATATATGATACAATGACAATCATGACTACTTAAAGAAAATAAACAACTTTTCAATGATATAAAAGAAAGACTAGAAGCTGAAGCAGAACTCCGAATAAACAAATTAAATTTAAACAGAATTTAAAAGAAAGAAAACAGGAGAAATAAGCTCACACCTAGGTTTTCAAAGTATAAAGTAAAGAGTAGTAGTAGGTTAACACTTCTAACTACAGATAACAAGAAACTTCATAAATCAAAAATAAAAAAAACAACACATAATTTTAATATTATGAGTCAATTCTGACAATTGAACGTGAAAGTAGGCCCAAAATGAAGAACTTGTGCATCATTCGTTTAGTCTTCTTGCCTGCCAAAATATTTTTAATATCGATTTGAAGTTAGGAACTATAGTATAGGAAATTTTGCACGTTTTAGGCTCTTTTGTTTGACATAACTCGAGAACCACTACTCCGATTTAGCTGAAACAAATTTAGAAAAATTAAGATAGAATTACAATTCCTCTAATCTGTTCTTATACTGTTTTCATATGTGTGCAACACTTTCGAAGTTAAAAATGAATGTATGAAGGGAAAAAAGTATTTTTTGCCTAAAAATTAAAATTTTTTTTTTTAAAAAATTCATAAAAAATCCAAAATGGAAAAAAGTGTCAAATCTAATTACTTTCACGTAAAGTCACATAACCTATGAGCAAAATAAGGCATAGATCATGAAAATCGATGCACGCGTTTCTCATTTATTCACAATTAAGTAAATGTATGATTTTCAAAAATTTGCTCGAGATATGCACAACATTATTTGGAGAAAACATTGACACCTTTTTTATGATTCTGAGAATTAAAAAAATGGAATAAACAAAAGGTTATTTGATTTTTATGATTGTGAAGCAATAAACGGTAATGATACTGAGAATTATAAAAAAAGGAATAAACAAAAGGTTATTTGATTCTTATGATTGCGAAGCAATAAGCGCTAATGATTCTGAGAATTAAAAAAAAAGGAATAAACAAAAGGTTATTTGATTTTTATGATTGCGAAGCAATAAACGCTAATAAATGTATGATAACTACCTGCATGATTATTTTACAGAAATTGCACTTACATTTAAGGGTGGTCATTATTTGGCAAGTTTGCACTATTTGAAACGTACAAGTGGTGAATCAGGTATATAGCCAGGCACCCTTAAAATATGCGCCCATTTATAAGTACCTGCCCGTAAAATATTGAAAAATACGTAGTATTTATATGTGTGCATTGATCGATTTTTTGTCATTCAGCAAGTGCTGACGAACGCGATCAGTAGAAGTGATTTTTCTCCAGTTTTTTAAAAGTGAATAACAACAAAACATAAAATATATAAATATGGAAAATAACAAGTGCCCAAAATTGGATAATTTTTGTTACGTTTGTGGTCATATCGTCGTAAAAAAACAAACACTATCGAAAAAATTTGTTTACTGAGGAACTCGAAAAAGCGTATTGTGATTTTTTTGATGAAGCAGATTTAAGTGGTTCAAATTTTACGCCGAACACTGTGTGCAAAATGTGTTATAATACTATATATATTGGAATGGAAATAAATTTATTCATCGATTTTCTCAAAAAATGTCTCACTTTACTCACAGGTTAGGTGGTTTTATTTATACATTTACTTAATTATGAATAAATGAAAAAAGCGTGCATCGATTTTCATGATCTATGCCTAATTTTGCTCATAGGTTATGTGACTTTACGTGAAAGTAATTAGATTTGACACTTTTTCCATTTTGGATTTTTTATGAACTTAAAAAAAAAAAAAAAAAAATTTAGGCAAAAAATACTTTTTTCCCTTCATACATTAATTTTTAACTTCGAAAGTGTTGCACACATAGGAAAACAGAATAAGAACAGATTAAAGGAATTGTTATTTATAATTTTTCTAAATTTGTTTCAGCTAAATCGGAGTAGTGGTTCTCGAGTTATGTCAAACAAAAGAGCCTAAACGCCTAAAACGTGAAAAATTCCCCTATACGATAGTTACTAACTTCAAATCGATATTAAAAATATTTTGGCAGGCAAGAAGACAAAACGAATGATGCACAAGTTCTTCATTTTGGGCCTACTTTCACGTCCAATTGTCAGAATTGAGTCCTAAAATTATGTGTTCAAAAATGTTGGACTGTGTTATCCCATACAGGTTTACAGGACCAACAGCAACCGGACAAACGATGTAAGTACTAGAACTTAAAGACAATCAAGGACTTCTTCATATAATTTTGGGAAACGCAATTACTATTAAAACTTATAAAAACCTAACACATAAAAACCTAATAAGGAAAACAATAATAAAATAAGTACCTAACTTTTTATCTAAATTCACAACATACTATACTCTACAACATTGGAGCTCACGGAATTTTACAAAAGAGCGAATGATTTTTAAAAATCAAAATCAAATACAAAATATTGCTAATCGTAACTTTTGGCAACGAAAAAAAAAAAATAGAAAAACAAAAATAAATCCTGTTTGCGCTAACACACAAGCAACGGTAATATGTGCATGCATTTGTTGTTGTTTACACGTTCAAAATTAGATGATCGTCAACAGCGGCTTGTGGCGATGTTATTTGCATTTTTTTTTTTAGATTGTGTTGATGTTTTTTATGCGTGATCTTGCTTTCGCATAAGCGCAAAGACAAAGCTAATGATAGAAAAAAAATTGTCTATGACGGGTAACGCGAGCAAGATGAGCTACTGGATGAGCATGTCTGCTCTAGAAAACTCATTTAACACTACAAAACGTAAACTCAATGAAGTCGAAAACAAATTATAGGTACTCTCTCCTTCCAACAATAAGAAATAAAAAAAGGTTATTCAATGGTCTCGAAACAGCAATAAAATTAATAACTGGTAATATGGATAATAACGATGCCACAACCTTCAAAAAATTATTGAAAAATGCATACAGACATCAAAAACTCAAATAAAAACCAAACAATACTTAAAACTAAATTTATATCTAAATTCGAAAACTTAACTGACCACATAAATCATCAAAAAGATAAAATAGAAAAAGCGTTAATCGACATTCAGGAGCATACCGCAAATTCATTGCAAGGAAACACAAGAATGATTATTATAATTCAGTATCTTAACCAAATAAACTTTGACATTGATCTACTTTCAAACCATTTAAATAGTATTGCTGAAGCCCTCATATCTTCAAAAGTTAATATTATACCTAAAATGATGCTAAATTCAGAAGAAACTGATGACATAATACAAATTTTTGAACAACAACATTTTAATATTTCAACTAAAGAACATATTTACGAGCTCCTAGAACTCCAAGCTTACTACAACCTCTCAAATATAGTTTTTAACATAAAAATCCCAATCATCTCCCAAAACCAAGCATCCCTATACCATATTATACCAATACCAGTAAACAAGAAACAAACTTATAACTGTAAAACCACTTCACACTTAATGAAAATGAAATACAATATTTCGACTCAAGATGTAACCTGAATTGAATTGAAAATAACTATTATTGTAAAGAATCTAATATTAAGGAAAATTTAAATAATTAAATACAATAAAAAATTAACTTTATATGAGAATGAGAATATGAAATGAGAATTATACAAAAAAATTAAATGTGCTCCAGCACATTTCATTCGGAGATTTGGGCTAACAAAATAGCACGTTCACTGTGCAGTGTGAAATTATTTTTGCGCCGGCACAATTTTATCGCAAGCGAGCACGGAGCCGGAGCTGAAGTCGGAGCGCAGCACCGGTGCACAGCACAGAGCAGCCTGTGTGCTAGTCGGGGCACGCTTATGTGCTTGCCGGTGCACTGTTTCGGGGGCTCGCTTCGGTGACTAAAGACGGTTAGTTGCGGTGGGAAAATTTTTAACGGCTAGGCTTGCGATTTGAAAATATGTTTTAAGTGGACAGACAGTACTTATAAGAGGGTCGCTGATTTAATATCTCACGTTAGAAAATCAAAATATTTTTAACACTAGGGTGATCCCATAAAACTGTTTCTTGTTAATTTAAAAGTCTTATTCATGTGTTGATAGTATAAGGGAGTCGCTGACTTAATATATGATGTCAGCATTAAAAAATTTTTTTTTTTACTAGGGTGTTCCCATAAAACTGTTTTTTATTAATTTACAAGTTTTATACATGTGCTGGTAGTATAAGAGGGCGGTGACTTAATATCTGATGTAAGCATTGAAAAATATTTTTTTTTTTTACTAGGGTGGTCCCATAAAACTGTTTTTTGTTAATTAACAAGTTTTATACATGTGCTGGTAGTATAAGGGAGTCGCTGACTAAGTATCTGATGTTAGCATTCAAAAATATTTTTGTACTAGGGTGGTCCCATAAAACTGTTTTTTGTAAATTTAAAAGTTTTATTCATGTGTTGGTAGTATAAGGGAGTCGCTGACTTAATATATGATGTCAGCATTGAAAAATATTTTTTTTCAATAGGGTGTTCCCATAAAACTGTTTTTTGTTAATTTACAAGTTTTATACATGTGCTGGTAGTATAAGGGAGTCGCTGACTAAGTATATGATGTTAGCATTCAAAAATATTTTTGTACTAGGGTGGTCCCATAAAACTGTTTTTTGTAAATTTACAAGTTTTATACATGTGTTGGTAGAATAATGGAGTGGCTGTCTTAGTATCTGATGTTAGCATTGAAAAATATTTTTTTAATAGGGTGGTCCCATAAAACTGTTTTTTGTAAATTTACAAGTTTTATACATGTGCTGTTAGTATAAGGGAGTCGCTGACTTAGTATCTGATGTTAACATTGAAAAATATTTTTTTTACTAGGGTGGTCCGATAAAACTGTTTTTTGTTAATTTCCAAGTTTTATACGTGTGCTGTTAGTATAATGGAGTCGCTCTGTGTATTGCGATGCGCCAATCAATGCGATGCGAAATGAAATGCAAACGTGAATTCGTACAATCAAATCAATTTTGCGAATTTTTTTTTTGTCGCATCGCGATAGAGTGTATGGCCCCTGGACTATAATTTTTATCTAAACAAACAACTGTCCGACAAACAGGTGATGGGATATAGACGGATGACCACTTTTGGTTAACTTTTTATCAGAATATCTTCTGAATCGTACATAGAATAATAAGAGACTTGGCATTTTATATATTATGGCTCAAGTATTTGTTTGCACAAAAAAACAGATATTGCGTTATAATGAAATGCTACAATAACTAATATGAGTTTGATTTTTAGAAGAAAAGGCATTTTAGAAAAAGCTTATAATTTTAGATGTGCGTAAGAGTGCGCATGAAAATTTTAATGTATTTATAAACTATAAACATCTATCGTGACTTAGTCTTAGCCTATTTAATTTTAATAATCTATATATAAATAGGCTAAGGAAAAATAGTTCTGTTCCATTTTCTAATGTGTTTCCAAACCGATTTTGATGATGTTTTTTTAATGAATCAGAAGAGCACCGACGAATTTAAAAAAAAAAAAATGCTAACTGGAATAACCGACTTTGCTCGGGGGTGGTAGGAAGGTGGTGGAAGGCATTCAGGGTATTCAGGGTATTTCTCAACCGATTTTGATGATTATTTTTTTTGAATGAATCGGAGTAGGGAGAAGGAATTAAAGTGTACCTGAGCCAAAACAAAATGGGCCTGGGCATTTACTGTTGAATATACATGAATTTTCCTTAAGTGTTATAAAACAAAAGACTAATTGAATTCCAAGGAGAAGACGATGTCTCAGCTTGTTCAATATGTGGTATATTCGATGGTATTGCAAGCAGAGTAAGAAATAATTTGCCTGAACTGAAATCATTTTGGAAAGAGAAAAAGCTCCAGATATATATTAATAGACGTGGTTTTCAGGGTCATTTGAACGTTTTAAAAACACTATATCAATGTTTCAATTATTTTTTAACAGACAAGTTTGGTGAGGTACTTTCGAAACTTATTTAATTTTGCGAATGTTCACATTCAATAATTTCGTTTCCATCAGTTTTTGGTTGATCAAACGAATTCGTACGTTTCAAAACTCATACATCTGAGTTAAGGGAGTATTCCTGATTGGAAGGCTGTTTTTGGACCCTTTTTGAAAAACTTCTCATTTGAAAAAGTAAAGAGTTATTTATATTCTGTTTCTTTTATTGTATTAAAAACATATTAAATTAAGTACATTTTTTTTCCTTTGTACGAGGGCTGTTCAAAAAGTTGTCGGCCTTCAAAGTTGGGCGTCAAAAAAAAGGTATTCTGCTTGTGGCCCGGATAACTCGACTTTGGATCATCTGAAATAGAAGAAGTATACGGCGTTAGATTCAGAACAAATGTAATTCTAGTCCATACCTCAATCATAATTTTGCGATTATTTTTTACAAAATGGAGGTCATTGAAAAATGAAAAACCGATATTGTGTCTTTTTTTTTGTAGTTTAGTGTAAAAAAAATATTAAAAAATTTTTTAAAATTGTGATTGAGGTAGCGACCAGAAAAGCGACAATTCTACGTCGATTGCACTTTGTTAAATCAAAATCGGTTCAAAACTACGGGCGAAATCTGGGCCGCAATCTCGAAAAACGTGGTTTCGAGATAAAAGCGTTTTAGTTTTTTTGCATCAAGAAATTTTTTGCATCAAAATTGAAATGAAAAATTTGAGCATGCAGTTTTAGAAAAACGACAATTCTGCGTCGATTGCACTTGGTTTTATCAAAATCGGTTCAGTAGAATCGGAGAAAAGTGACTTAAATTTCAAAAACGTGATTTTGAAAAAACTCAAGGAAAATTTTAGGCAATAAAACATTAAATATTAAAAAATTTTTTAAAATTGTGATTGAGGTAGCGACCAGAATAGCGACAATTCTACGTCGATTGCACTTTGTTAAATCAAAATCGGTTCAAAACTACGGGCGAAATCTGGGCCGCAGTTTGCGTAAAATGTAGCTTGAATTAATGTAATCAACCATTTTATTTGTTAAATACCTATTTATTTTTTTTTTTTTTTTTTGTTCATGGCCAAGTCCGCTTCTAGGCGGAGCCAACATTTTCACCTATAATAAATGAACGGAGCATCAAAATGAAAAAGAAATTCAGATTCATTTTTCTCTTTCCCAAATTAGCCTTTTGGTACTCACACAAAAAATGTGGCATTAGAGGGTTAAAGAATATGACGAACACGTATCTTCGTTATTCTCGCTTAAAGTATTACAAAATGTTAAGACGCAAATTAAAGGTGAAATATAAAAAATAACTAACAAATTATGCTCAAACTCAACAAATAGTGCTTTGTTAACGTGAGTTACCCCAAAATTAAAAATTAGAAAATTAAAAAAAGGCGGAAAAATTTTCTCTGCCCCAGGGCGGAATCTAGGCTTTATACGGTCCTGCTCAGTAGTTTTGCGTAAATATCGCAGTGATCTACTAAGTCAAAATAGCACTAAATAAATCCTTAGTTTAAAGAATTAATAAATTTTAGACGCGTTATAATTTTCGTCACTTTGAGGTATAAAATTACACACAAATTGTATATCTCCGGAGACCGAATAAAATCTCCGAGTGGGGTCTTGCTAATTAAGTAGAATATAATGCTAGCAAGACCCAGTGTTGTCTGGTAACCCACAAGCAAATCAATTTCCCCTTAGCTCCCCTTAATATGAACGGTGTAGATCTTACGGAGTCAGGTGCTCTTGACGTTCTAGGCATATCAATACAATCAGATCGTCGGTGGAATAATCACATTTTTGATGTGTCAAAATTTAAATTTATCTTTATTTGTAGGAGTAAACGTTATAATACATTTCGTTATAGCACAATTTACAGAGATTTAGTACATCAAATACATTACAACTAAAAAATGATACTTATGATTGAAATAATTAATTTTAGGTTTTATATTTATAATGTTATATCAGAAGGAAAACTACAAGAAAAACCTTCTATTAAACAGAGAAAAAAAAAAAAAAAAAAAAAAAAAATAAAAATATCACAGAAGAAATTTAAAAACATAAACTTGATATTATTCAAGGAGTACACAGAGTGTATGGAAGTAAGCTATACGCAAAGAATTGAAAACGTATACGTGTATATAAGCAATGTATACGTTAAAAAAAAAAAAAACCAATACTTGCAAGTACTAAAGTAAGCAATAAATAAGTAAATAAATAGGTAACGATATAAATGACTAGTGAGATCGATATAAATTAGATACAAGTATATTATCAGACATGTAACTCAAATTCTTAAACCTCTCTGTTGCTTTGACAATACGGTCGGAGATGAGATCAACATTATACTTTTCGTGAAGTTTCTTAGTAGAAAAATGCCAAGGTAGTTTTAGTGCCATTTTAAGCAACTTGTTTTGACAGATTTGCAACTTTTTGGTATGCATTTTAGCACATGTTCCCCATACAGGACATGCATATAAAATGATTGCTTGGAATATAACTTTCACGAGAATAACTTTATTAACATTGCTAAGTTTAGAGTTTCGATTTAATAATGGATAAAGTAAGTGTTTTGCAACATTGAACTTACTTATTATATTATTAACATGATCGCGAAAGATTAGTTTTTTATCAAGTGTGACGCCTAGGTACTTCACATTTTCTGACCAGGGAATCCTATAGCTGCCTAATTGTAGCTGCGAATTGGGATAGTAGCAAGGCTTTCTCTTTCTGGAGAAAAAGATAGCTTGCGTTTTTTTAGCATTAAGCTTTATTTTCCATTTTGTAAAATAAATACTTAACTGGTCAAGAGAGCATTGCAATTCGGTCACTATATTTTGACCGAAAGAATGCGAGTAGAAAATGCCAGTGTCATCGGCGTATACTGCATAATCGCAGGAATCATATCTAGGCATATCGGAGCAGTATATAATGTAAAGAAGTGGGCCAATAACTGAGCCTTGTGGCACACCTGCAGGAATCTTTATAAAATCAGAGAAAACTTCATTTAAGCACACACAGAAATACCTATTTGTCAAAAAACTTTGTATAATTTTTATAATATAAAGGGGAAAGCATAACTCAATCAACTTATAAAGCAGTCCATTATGCCACACAGAATCAAAAGCTTTTTCAACATCAAGTAAAACCAAAGCAGTGGACTTTTTTAACCTGAAGTTAAGCTTAACATGGTTTTGAATTCTTTTTACTTGGTGAACCGTACTGTGAAAGTCTCGAAACCCAAACTGTTCATCAGGAATTATATGATTTCGGTCGATATAAGACCAAAGTTTTAATTTCAACACTTTTTCAAGGACCTTACTTAAACTGCTTAGGAGACTCACAGGGCGGTAGCTACTAGTTTTGTTAAGGGGCTTTCCAGGTTTATTTATTGGAACAACTTTCGCTACTTTCCAAGAATCAGGAAAATATTGCAACTTAAGGCAAGAGTTAATAATGAAAGTGAAATAATTTAAAGCAACTTTTGGCAACTGCTTTAGCATAAAATTTTTTATTTCATCTAATCCTGAAGCCTTCCTTGGATGTAACTCCTTAATAATGGTTTTGACAGTTTGCACCGAGACAAATTCATCTGTGTTTGTATCAACTTGTAGGGTATTAAATTGCCTGATTGTCTCATTGACTAAATCTGTGTGATCTTGTATGCCAAAGTTCTCTGAAACGCAATGGTTACCTAAAAAATTTTTTGAGAAAGTGTTAGCTTTTTCTTCATTTACAGTTATTGTATTATTCCCTTCAACAAGCGGTGGAATATATACAAACTTCTTTCTTAAGAGTTTTGATAATCGCCAGAATGGCCGAGAGCATTTATCTAGTTTGCTTATTTTATCATTCCAATCCCTGTTTCTGACCCTGTTTAATTCATTTCGAATAAGAACCGAGTACCTATGCATTACATTGTAGTCTGATTGAAGCCGATATCTGCTCCAATCACGTCGATAGGAGTTCCTAGTTCTAATTAAATCAACAATGTAAGAGGGGATCTTACGATAAGTATTTTTGGGCAAAACTTTTGGCACGGACTGTCTTATTGAATGGATGATTTTTGAAGTGAAAAATTCAGCATGTATATCTACTTGATTGGGAACCCTAATGACATTTAGCTCACAAACTATATTTTTAAAAGATTCCTTAAGGCTTGCCTTATAGCTACTCCAGTTGGTGTTTTTATAATCAAAAATGAAATTATCACAGAATGGGACACTTAACGCAAGATCAAATCTAACTGGGAGATGATCGGAGCTGAATTCGTTTAAAACTATGGGTGTCGAAATAAAAGCAGGGACATTGGAAACCACTAAGTCTATGGTTGAGGGATTGCCTCTAGCAGATGCAGGGATATAAGTGGGATCACTCGAATATAAAATTACTGCCGGATACTGAGTTGTAGAATCGGAAAGAATATTTCCCCAAGCATTTGCTCTAAGACAGCCCCAAGACCTATGCCTGCTATTTAAATCCCCACAAATAAGAAATTTATCGCGCATATTAAGTAGTTTCCTTATATCATTTCTAAATTTATTTCTTAAATCAGGAGAAACTGCCCCACCTGGAAAATAAACACTAAATATACTGATTTTAGTTGAGTCTTCAAGTGAAAGTTTTACTCCTATATTCTCAATAACTTTTGTATCCACTTTCAGGATCTCAAAAAATTTTATGCATTTTTTTAAAACAATGGCAACTCCCCCACCCCTCTGACTGTCCCTATCGCATCTAATGCAGTTGTAAAGAGGGTGAGAAAATTTTATGTTGCTGTTTAACCATGTTTCAGAAAGTAAACATATATCTACATTGTTATTAATAAGGAAATCAAAAAGTTCAATAAATTTATTACATATACTTCTAGAGTTCCAAAAAATTATTTTTAATGCAGAATTTGACATTATTTACTACTATACAAATACTTAATAGCTAATTGTGCAATAACATTGAATTGTTCTTCTTTTGAATTGCAAGGTTTTAATTTATTCACAAGTTCAAGAGTAAGATGAGTAATCTCTTCTTCGGAGAATAAAACAGGTTTTACTCCTTGGGTACAAAGGTCATTAGAACGCCACGCTGAAGAAGTTGGTTGCTGTAACGATGCAGTCTGAGCATGAATGGTACTCGTACGAATAGTAGGAAGAGGAGGAAACTGCGAAATATTGTTGTTGTAAAGCTGTTGTTGCCCACTTGTAGCAAGAGAGTTGTTTTGAACTTTAGATGAGCGAGTATGCCTCTTATTAAAATGCTCTTTTAATTGCAAGAATGATAATCTGCTTGGGCAAGAGATGTCATTAGATTTGTGATTGTTTTTGCAGTTTGCACATTTTATTTTATCACTCTGAGAGCATTCAGAAGTCAAATGCTTACCAGCACAATTTGCACACCGTGACTTGACATTGCAGCCTCGCTCGCCATGACCAAACATTTGGCAATTTCTGCACTGCACAGGTTTGTTTTTTATCCGACGCTGATAGTCCCATTTTACAACCGTATGGAAGAGAGTTTTAATATTTGAACGAAGTTCATTTAATTTAACAGTTCCACTTTCAAAATAAATCAAATAGAGAGTGTCGGTATATTTATCAAATTTTTTCGTTATTTTTTTAACATCACTGCATTTGAGATTAAGAGAAACTAGTTCGTTTTTGACCTCTTCACCTGACTTGCTCTCGAGACCGTATAATACAACCTTGAAGGGTCGATCACCTTTCGGTTCATGAGTAAAAAACTGGCAATTTTTCTCTTTAAGCACCGTGGTTATGATGTTATATGTCTCCATAGATTCACACATAATTTTAGTGCCAATAGAAAGTTTCTTAACACAATAATTTGTTAATTTTAAATTGTTAAATAATTGATGAATAACTTCACTGTCTTGTGTTAACACTTTTATGGGTGGTATATTTATTTTTCTAGCCTTTCGTAGCACAGGCTCACTTATTTCTTCATTATCTGATTCTTCATCAGAAAGCATTTGAAGGGGCCTCCAGTAATTGTGTCTGGAGCCGCTGCTCAAGTCATTCCTTCCATTGGAAGTCTTTCTAGATTTTGAAGAAGACATCGGGTCTTCATTCACAAAAAGACCACACCGCTTTGGAATTTTTAAAGATTTTTTTTTAATAATAACAAAGAAAAACAAGAAAAGTATGATAAGCAAAGAACAAACACGTCAAGCGCGATCGGCAGCCAAATCGATACTGATGTGTCAAAAGAAGCAGCCAAGTGCCTTGGTTTTTTAAAACGGTGTAAGAAATACTTCACTCCATCTGATCTTCGCTTCACCTATACTTCATATGTTAGGTCCATATAAAATGGAGTACAATCGCTGTTGCCTGAGTAAACTTTTTTTTTAGCCAGAACACAAAATAAAAATAGCCAAAACATAAAAAAATAGCCAAAACATAAAAAAATAGCCAAAACATTTATTCATGTATTTAAAAAAAAAAAAAAACTTCCATGCTGATTTTCTTAACTTTGCTTAAGTTTCTTAAGGTTTGCTTAATGTGGTCTTTATAGTTTCTAGAATATACATGAATGTTTTTAAAATGATACCTGCATTGCAGATTTAATAATATTAAGTTTATCAACCGATAATTTTAAAAATACATGCAAAATTTTGAAAAACAAAAGCTTTAAACGCGATTTCCTCGAAACTAGTTTTTTTTAAAACGGTTCGATAGATAATCGAAATCTATTGGCTTAATTTCAATGAATTTTGGTGCATTTTATTCGTAATTTTGTCCTTTGAGCATCCCCTCTAAATTCAAGTGCCTAATTCTTTTAGATTTTTTTTTTTTTATAGACAAAAAAGCGCGCGCAAATCTATCTCTTTTTCAACTTTTTACTCTAACTTTCGCGATAATTTCAAAAGGAACCCCTCGGGGTCGTGCGTAGAGGGATGGCGAATGAGTGGTTTGTACTTTAAAATGACATTTCATTTTTTTGTTTCAGATACATGGGAAAAGCGATATTCATAGAACCGTTTTGGATGTCTTTTTTTTAATGTCATTTTCAGCGCCCTCTATATATAAGCCTATATAGAAAAAAAAAATAAATAAATATAAAGTACTTTTTATGTACAATAAGCTATTACACGTTACACTATTTGCATTTCATGATAAAAGCTATCATTGTTGTCTGCTCTTTAGTGACGAGTGATTTGAGTTTCCACATATCAAATTATTGTATATACGGCTGTGTTCAAATTTGCAACTAATTCAGCAACAATTCGCAATAAGAGCTGTCCACACTGGCCTTACTACAAATGTCAAAGAAGTCGGCTTAGTTAGGTCAGTGTAGCCATCTCTTTTTGTGCAGTGCTTCTGAATTAGTTGCAACAGCCTTATTACGTTGTACTGCACGAATGACATTATTTGTATGAAGTGTTCACATGAAGGGAAAATTCACCTTCGCGAAAAAATTTTAAATCATTTAGGTTAGGAAAAAAAAAAATTTTCGCCAAAATAAAAAAAGAAATACCCGAAAAATAAAAAAATAGCCACATGAAAAAAAAAGTATCAAATAGCCAAAAATTTAACGCGGAAAAGATAATAGCCAATTTTGGCTAAAATAGCGAAAACGGCAACACTGAGTACAATTCGCACATTGGGCATGGACTTCCGATCATATTTGGAGCTTCTGGACCGGATTCAAGGACATGCGATATATTTGATAGGTAATGAAAATATTTCATCTTCTCTCAATTCTCTTGGGCATCATCGCAATGTTGGTAATTCGATAATTCGTTCTTCGGTCGCACAGTAAAATTGTGGAACAATCTAACTGCGAGCATATTTCCCGGCAGTTTCCGGCTGTGTAAACTTAAAACATATCTTCACCGACACTACTCCACCTTTCCATTCACCAACTATCATCCGTCTTCCGAATTAACACAATACTTTTCGCATTTATAGGGGGCATCCCTTGAGTGTTGGTTAAGTCTAAAAAAAAAATCGACAATTTATTCATTTTAAATTTTTGGTTTTTTATTATCGACTTAACTCTTTTTCAAAAATATTATATATTAAAGTATTAAAGTAAAGTAAACTGCCAGACAGCTATTCATATTATGTTTTTTGTTCTAAAATAAGATAGTATTAAACTTATTTTGTTTTCAAACCACTTTTAAATCATTTATATTGGTTTGAAAGACTCAGCGTGATGTGAACAGGGTTAAAATGAAAAAAAAAAAAAAATCGATTCTAGGATGCCTCCAAGTGTATTGTCCGGCCTTAAGAGTAAGAATTTACACTTCGGTTCAGCAAAGAAACTGTTTTTTTTTTTTTTTTGAAGATGCTACACTTGTTGAAGGTGTTTGAAATACGGAATAAACGCGCATGCCAAAACTAACCCAATTTTCTTAAATATATTTTGGCAACCCTGAAAATCCAATATTTTGCAAAAGAAAACTATATTAATAGTTTTAAAAATGATTCAAGTCATTTCAACTGAGAAATCTATGTTTTTTGATTTAATTTTTTTTTATTTTTTGTTTTCTTTCGATATGCCAGAAAAGGACACTAAGGATTTTTAAAAAAAAATTTCAAGTTTCAACAGCTATAAGTTTCTTATCCGAATTTTTGTTTTTTTTTTAAATTTTTTCACTTAATATCTCAATACTATTAGTTTATTTCTTTTTTGCATTTTTCGAATTTCTTTTTTTTTTGATTTTTGGGAATTTGGAACTCGAAATTTCCAAAAGTTCATACTTCAATCAAAAAATTTCGTAGTGACCAAATTATTAAACGTAATTGCACAGTTTGTTTTATATGTATTGGGTATAGTTATAGAAAATTTTTCCATAAAAATTCACTGAACTTTTTTTTAAATTTTGGAGTTTTACGATTTTTCAATACATCAACAAAATATCAGATTTTTCCCAAAAGTAAAGAAACATAAGTCTGGTAATTTAACTTAGAATTTCATGTTTCATAAAGACATGCACGTTAACGTTAATTTTATTGATAATCGATTTTTTTTTTGCTTCGTTGAAGCAAAGTGACAAAAACAAAAAAATAATATTAGTTCAAAAAACGACAAATATTTTTTGTTCAATAAATTGGTGAAAATAACGTTTATTTCAACAAAAAAATTGTTTTTGTTTCTTGTATCGAAAGCTTAACTCACATTCGGTTGTGAAAAGTTTTACTTTTTTAAATAGATGATTTATTAATGATTAATAGATGAGTGCATCAAAAATATCATTATCACTGTCCACCTGGTTGTAATGCAAATTTAATTTGCAAATTTAATTTTAATTTGCAAATTTAATTTGCTTTACCATTTATATGTAATTTATATGTAATATGTAATACTAAAAATTGCATTACCATTAAAATGTAATAATATTGGATGAAAAAGTTGCATTACGACTAAAATTTAGTGGTTTCATTGCTATTACATATTAATGGTAATGCATTTTTTTCCATTAATGGTAATGGTATATTTTCTTCCAATGCAATTTATTGCCAATTACCATTACAATGCAAATTCAAATTGCATTACCACTAGGTGGATAGTCCAAAAAATGCAAAACTTGGAGAAAACAGCACGGATGATTTAATCATCCAATTAATTAGCTATTCTCTTCAAGAAATTGAAAAATCCGAAATTCGGAAAAAAGTTATACCTGTTGAAACTTGACTTGTTTTAAAAAATACCAAAAGTGCTAAAAGTGATCACAAAAAAAAAAAAATTATAAAGTATTGAAAAACATATATTTCTCACTCGAAGTAACTTTAATAATTCTAGAAAAATATTTCCGATTCTCATTCGAAAAACTTCCATTCCTTTTTTTTTAGGTTGTATTTAGGTATTTTAACGAAACAGTCTCCAAAAGTCGAAACATGCACTTATTTTTTAACACTTATGCACTGCACATAGGCGATATCAGAGGGTTCATTCAGCTGCACCATATGCCAAACATCAAGCCAATTAAACCAAGTCCCAGACAAATCAATAGATAATACTGACGCATATGAGTTCGGATTATCACCACTACATGCAAGAATACGAGTTATGGAACACATACTGGAACACATACTTGAATTCGGGCCTACAGGATCAGTAAGAAACAACGACACCAACAAGGAGTTACGAAGCTTAAAAAAGAAACATGTCCAAGATGAATATCGAAAATATGGATTAGTTATAGATCAGCCAAAACAAGGTTCAGGCAATACAACTGATTTAAACACAGCAAGAATATTCTTCTGAGATCCAGAAAGAGCATCAGAAATAACAGGAGGTGATTTAAGTCTTATTTCCAGGTTTAAAATAATCATCGAAGTACTTGCATGCAATGAACAAATTGACGCGAAAAAATTTGGTGATTACGATAAGGAAACTTCAAAAATATATACAACGAAATACCCATGGAGAAATATGTCTGCAACAGTTCACAAAATACTTTATCATGGAGAAGATGTCATTAAATATCATTTAGTACTTAGTACTTCGAGATCTATCGGAGGAAGCTCAGGAAAAAAGGAATAAGGATTATAGATTTTATAGAGAACACAACACCAGAAAAATGTCACGTAATTGCACAGATGAAGATCTTTTTAATATATTATTGGCAACGTCAGATCCGATAATCTCTACCATGCGACATCAATGGAAAGTGGAACACCTGAACTTAGATAAAGAAGTGAAAGAGCTACTACAGGGCGAAAATAATTCAGAACTGAGTTCCAAAACTGATTCCAACCAAATAAATTCTAGTTAAAATTTGATTTTTCTTCTTTTAGTAAGATATATATAATATTAGAAAAGGAAAAAAAAAAATTAAAAAACAAAAAATGTTGTTATGTAAAAAATCATATTAATAATTAATAATAAAATGTTTTATTTGTCAACACATTACTTTTTTTAATAAATAGAAAAGATTAAAAAAAAATAAGAAAAGCATAATTTCATAATGAGAGTTCAAAATTTCAAAAATTCAACTTTGATCTTGAATTTCTCAATAAGTCTCAATCGATTTTAGCAAAATTTAAAACACAACAAGTTCAAGGGAATTATCTGTCAACTAAAAAATTACTCAAATATCTTAATTAGTTCCAAAGTTATAGAATTTCGGCCAATGAAAACCTATTCTGAGCCACTGTGAGTCGTACGTTTAAATATCCATATTTTTTCTGGAACAAACAAAATCCTGGTTCGTTATTAAAGAACAGAAAAAAATGTTTGCTCGATACAATTAAGGACCACTCTAATGCTTATAGTATTGGAAACTGAAAACTACAAGTCATCAGTTCAGATATTGAACTTGGTGTTTTAAATGTTTCCTTCACATCAGTTATCGAAATCAAAAATAGCAAATAAATGAAGATAATAAACTCCTAGTCGAGTCAAGAGCAAATACAATGCACTAAATAAACGCGAGGTTTTTTTTTTTTGTAGACCAAAGCAGGGCTATAATTTTAAATTCATAATTATTCTTTGAACAATTTTTTGAATAAGCTTAGAGCTTTTACCGAAAAAGCGAAGCATTTATATTCTCAACTCTACATTACACATGGTACACCATGGCCATTATCCCATATGAGCTCATTTGTCATAGTACAGAAATCAAAAGCACAAATATCGTTCCAATCGATCAATTTCCTAGGAAGCAAAAAAGGCACGCAAGAAGGATGTTCGAGGATTCAAGAAACACCACACCCGAAAATGTTCTCGCCAAGCACTCAAACAAATAAGGCAAACAAATAAGGATAAATTAACGGTTTTATTAATTTCATCTGATGCAGTCATAATTTTTTACAGGAATTCACCTTATTTTTTTTTTTGTTTGTTTTGGTTGAGACTTTTGTCGGCTTAACTTTTGAATAAATGAATCATCACTAGCAACTATCATTACGTTCTGCTCAACTTAAAATACAAAATACATTTTATGTTTTCTGAAAAACAAAGAATTTAATGTTATTTTATAGGACACTGCATAAAATTTAAGTATCTATGCTTTGGATGAACCAAGAGTTTACATTTCTTAATATCATAGTATTTTCGTATGAAGGAACTAAAAACACCTTTAAAATAATTTTTTCCACCTTGCATACTCTATTCGATTCAATGTGCAATGCAATAAATTCGAAAGCATTGTTTTGATTTGCAATTCAGTCATATTTAAAAAAAAAAAAACTTTAATTTTCAAAACAAAAAAACTTTTTTGGTGAAAAAACTGGAACTAAAAAAAAATTGCTAAAACATATATTTTTATAATGTGTGCTTTACAATTTTTATTTTTGTATTCGTCATATAGTATTTAAATTTAATGAATAATTAAACAAAATAAAAACATTCGCATTCATTAACTGAAATCATTTAAATTAGAAATTTATTAAATAATATACAAATTTGTATTAATAAACATTTGAAATTTATATGAATTTAAATGTTATTACCAATTTTTGAGATCATAGTAAATTACATCCTATATAAAATAGCTGTACATATTAAAAAATTAAATTAATTTTAATGGACTAATTTAATTTCCAAATTTCTTTTTTTTACAAACAAAAGTTGCTTATGTTGTTTTATCGATCCTGAAGCACCATCAAATGCAGAAAGCATTTTTTTCTCAAATCTGTAGCTTTAAACCAAAAATCAGAAATAAATTTTATATCCAATTTTATATTCGAATGAAAGACTGTGTAAGAAAAAAATTAATAAAACTGCAAATTTCGAGCAGTCACAAATAACGGAATCTGAAAAATAAAATTATTTTTTATACATATTTTGATCACAATTTTTTATCATTTCTGATGATTGTTTGAAATTTGTGCAGTTCCAATTGTTTTTCTTTAAAAAATGTTTAGTTCGAAGAATCCCACAGAAGGTGGGAATTTCTTATTTATTTTTGACTTTAGTTTTATTAATATTTATTTGTGAAAAAATACGTTGTACTTTTAATTTTGCTGTAGGAATCCTTAAAGCAGCATAAACTGGTTTTCTAAGTAATGGGAAGACTTCTGAACGTCAGGACAATACGTTTCTGATCAAAAATTGCTTTCCAAAAAATTTCAATATTATTTTCATTCATTAAATTCAAATGACTGAAAATAATGTGGCGCAACTCATGCCACTCATCGGCAATTTCTTGCAATTTTTCTGATTGAAAAACACACAAATTGAACATAGTTCAATCTTGCCTTTTTAAAATATTCGTAGGTGCTAAAAGTTCGACACATTTTAGAAAATCATTCTCAAAATCAATTTTTTGTAATAAGCAAATGCTAGCTCAACATAAAATTTTTGACAGTGTTCTCTAAAATCCATTTCATCTGTTTCAGATAAGTTATGCGTATAACTTAAAGCCAAATATTCCTCGGAATCGAACTTGGAATCATTCACATCAATTTCTTTGTTGTTTTCAAAGCATATATATTCCTATATTAGAAATTTTTTGACCGTAACGACTTGACAAATAGAAATAAAAAAAAAAAAATGAACAGAAATAACGAAAGAAACAATAATAGCAACAGCCACATAAATAAATTTTTTAAAGGGAGTGAACAGTAGTAGTAGCGGCTTCAAACGTTATTATTTTTTTGTAGTAACATACAATTTATTTTATCTATTGTATTTGATTCATAAAACTAGTAAGCATTGTTTTAATAGTACAGACTGGTTAAAATAAAAAAAACTGTATTTTTTTTAAGCCAAAAACTGGAAAACGGTTTACCCTCTCAAAAAAACTTACAAAAAAGTTTTATCTGCCCATATGGTAACGGTGAATTCGGGTGATAATTAGTTGGTGGGTGGAAAGATGGAGTAGTGTGAAGACTAAACTTACATGGTAATGCCATGTTCGATTGGAGAGTTGCCTTAGGTGACCAAGGAAACACACGAGATGGTGGCATTATACTTGGTATTATACTTGAACACTTTCAATGGAAGTTCTGTAGAGAAAGTGACGCAACTACTTTCAATTTGATCCAGAAGCTGCATATATGATATTGAAGCTCCTGCTGAAATTTTCGAATAGTACTCCATTTTGAGAGTAATATATAAGCAATATATCCATCAAAGATCAGGTAGAGTAAAGTACTCTTTGCACCATTTTAAAAAATCAAGTCACTTGGTCGCTCCTTTCAACACATCAAAAATGTTATTGTAATTCCAAAGAAGATCTGATTGTACCGATTTAAAAAGTGACTTACAAGTTTCTTCAACTGTCTTTTTCAACTCTAGGCACAAGCTTAATATAGTATAAGCTTGCGCGAAATGCAGTGTACTCAACTCATCTTAAAAAGTTTTTATTTGAAATAATAAATCATACAAAATTAATGCTTCAAGCACATTACTTTTCTGTATATACGGAATAGATGGTCACCAAAAAAAAAAAACTGTTTGATTCAATCTGATTCATTCTAATGTATTTGGTCGTTAAAGGTTAAAGGTTGTTCAAGTCTGAGTTAAGTTTAGTTCAACATATATCCAAATATGTAACTGCAAAATATGCATCTTTTGTAGTCCTAAGTGTAGTCTTGTCCACCATAATAATAAGTTGGATAAGATTTTAATAGAATATTTATTTAACTGCGCATTTTAAGAATGCATCTCACATGAAAATAAATATACTCAACCAATAAAATAAGAAAAACATTAAGAATTTAACATGTGTGCGTGACATCTGCAGTAAATACGCGAAGCTGCGCATCATCTATTTTTAAAGCAATGTGGAGTCATTTAAAACTGTACAAGGTAGCGACTTATTAACATCGGCACATCATACGAACCAACGCATCTTCTTAAGAATAATTTTCTCATGGATTTTACTGTATATAGCCCAGTCCGAGGTTATGCGAGCGCAAACTACGCATATAACTCATGTGCCATAGTATGGTACAAATATTTTGATCTCCTTTTGAATCGAGTTCTTGGAGGGGGTGCCACTGATGTTATCCTGTAGCATTTATATATTTATAAGAAACTATGCAATGTCTGTTACACACATGTTTGTCCACTTTTAACGCAATGTAGATGTTATTCATAAAGATTAGTAAATCCAAAAATAAGTTTATTTTATGTGTTATCAGAGCGTATTCTAATTTGGAATGATTTAAAATATTCAATCAATTTTATTTTCATTTTAAATAAATTAAAAAGAAAGTGATTCATAAGTACACGCTTCTCTTCATAATTTAGGCCGCATTAAACTTACAACTTTAACAAATTTTTGTAAGGGTTCCATTACTTTAGAAATAACAAGAATGAAATAAAAAAGGAAATCTTAGTATTCAAATCCATTCAACATATAAAGAACTCATTTTTGAAGCGCCCTGAAGCGCTTAACACATATTGTGAAAACTTGAAATGCGTTTTTATTGAAATATTTTTTACAAACTTTGCAGCTTGTAGCTTAGTCAAATTTAAGTTTAAGTTTGTTGATAAAAAATATTAGCATATAAGATTGATTCTTTTAAATAAAACGATACAATAATTTACAACAGAAATTCAAAGCAACAACTTAAATAAATAACAGTTTCATTGAAAAAATTCTAGAAAAAATTTTAAATTAAATAAGTGATATATATTTATTGTGAGAAATTAACCCTCCTTGTGGCTAGTGTAACGATATCGTCACCCAACTTTTTACGACATGGCTGTATCTCAAACATGTGCAATGGGCGACGGTTGGCATTTCCTCCTAAAAAAACTTTGAACCTTTGTATGAACACCTGCCAAGCCGCGTCATTTTTGATTTAGTTGTTTGTCCGTACTGTGAGTGCAGAGTTGGACCGACTACGAAATTGTTACAGTAGCCACAGGACGTGATTTTTTTTACTATTTTTAGTTAGTAAAAAATCTTGTTATTTTTGCTCCAAATGAAGTAATTTTGTCATAATTTTTACTTTTTTCAATGTACAAATGAATGCAACATAAAAAGCACGCGTTTGTGACCAAAAAAAGTGTCCAAAATTTCTCTTTTTTTCCAAATAAAAATTTTTTTCAACGTTTAAAAAACGTGTTTGTGTGTATTTTTAACAAATTTTATTCCGGCAAATTTTATTTATTTATAAAAAGGTAACTTCATCACTAAATAACTTTTTTGAAAATTAAATGCCCCTAGGGGGCGGGGGGTGTTTATCCAATAAAACCTTAAATTTTTTCAAAATTTTTTTACTAGAAAAAAAGCCAATTTTCAGGTTGCAAGTAATTATGGTTTTTGAAACGGAGCCAAATCTGGATAGGATTTTTTAAAGACATATATATGAAGCTTTAATCCTTAGAATATTTTTCTTTAATATCAATTAGGACCGGAGATATGAATTCTGAACTAAAAATTGAAAAAATGCTAGTTTTCGGCTGTTCCGAAATTTTTGGACATTTTGGCCGAAACACTTTTTTCTCTTTAACTGAAATGTTTATCTAAGACCTTAAAAAAAATTTTGACCAAAAATTATTTTTGAAGGGGTTAAAAAATGGCTTTGACGATATCGGTACACTAGCCACTAGATATAAAGAGATAGGAAACTTCGATTTTGGACTGTGCGAAAGGGATAGCCTTATATACTGTTTTATGTCAAATTGAGCTCAATACTAACACAAAAGGCTCAATACTACAATATCACAAATCGCAATCACAAATCATCCCTGGGCGGGGATGATTTGCGGTTGTACTCACCACAGCGCCATTAGGTTCGATACTGTAAAATTGAGTATTCTTTCATATGAAATGTGTAGCAAAAGGTGACGAATTCGTAAATTCACCAAAATTGCTCTTAATTGCTTCAATTGCCACCACAGCTACAATTGCGTTTCCAAGAATCTCATCAGAAATTTTTCTGATTTTTCTAAACAAGACAAGTTTTTATCGTTTATAAAAGTTTTTCTTAAAACTGATGTAATTATATTAAATATATTAATACTTCTTTTCTTTTTTCAGTTATTGACTTTAAATTGATGGATACTCCAAAAAGAAGAGAGTGGAGGAAATGCGTGGCTGGATGCCATAAAGTTGAAGACGGAACTTCTTCAGGATTCCAAATGGATTAGAAAGGTTAGTGAATCAATATATTTATTATTAGCGTGGCTTTGCTGTGGGCGGTTTTAGGGCGGTGAAGCCAACAACAATTCTGGGGCACAGTGGATACCTGCACCGATCTGCTACCCAAAGAGAAGCCGCGCTACGTAATAGGTGTGGGTTTTGCTGCTGACTTGGTGGTGTGCGTTGCCTTAGGCATATATATGTTCGACTGCGTATTTTATATTTATGGGTTGGATATGCAACCCATTGACGAGCAGAGTGACTGCGGCACTTGCAAACTTTACACGCGCTCCTATCTGCACAACGTTACCAATGAGTCGGTATCCTGCAGCCCTTTAAGCATGCACAATGTAGCCTTCCATCTGCATCTAATAAGTGAAATGCGTGCAGCAGTACAACGCAATGATTTTCCGAAATATGTGCAAGAATTTATGCGTTAATATTCGTGGTTGTTGTAGAAACCAAGAGCTCTTGGAATTAGAATTGAAACCGATAAGTATTTCGTTTAGGTGTCATGGATTCTAAGTTGGCGGTATTATATTCGAATCGGATTCGGTGCCTCTTTTAGATGTCACGGAATCCGATGTTACCTAAGCAAAATATTTTTCGGTTTCAATTATGATTCCAAGAGCTCTTGGCTTCTACAACAACCCCGATTAATATCATTTTTTAAATATCCATTTCTACTTGAATACTCAAGCCTATTAAGAGCTCTGAATTTTTGTCCACAAGCTTCTCGTGACTGCAATTAAGGCCCCTATTATGAATTACAATTCAACTAAGTTGATTATATTTAACTAAATTTGTTTCGTATAATATATTACATACATTTCAGTTAAACTATGTAGTTTCAAAATTCTTGAGATATTAAGGTTAACTACATCGTTAACTGAAATGTATGTAAAACGTTATACGAAAAAAATTTAGTTAAATCTAGTCAACTTAGTTGAGTTGTAATTCATAATATTGGCTTAAGAATGAATAGTTGAGTATTATGTTCAGGCCCATAGACAAGGGGTGTTTTAGGTGTTCAAACCCTTCCCTTTAGGGTCCAGAAAGTATAAAAAAAAAAACACATATACGACTATTAAATTCAAAATGTAATTTTTGTTTCTTAAGAAAAGCCGAGATAATGATATGAATTTCAGTTTCAATATTTTCAAAGCCAATTTAAAAAACTTCGCTTAGTTAAGAAAAATTTTTTGGCCAAATGAACGATTAACTTTGCTTACAAAAGACATAATAATTATATTGGAATTACGCTGCAAGAACCATTTGCAATTGTGGATTTTGATGCTCGAAAAGCTGCTGATATCCGGAAAATATATATTTGAAATTATGCCTTGAACGAATATAATTTTATAAATTGGAGAAAAATAGGTGTACATTTTTTATGCAAAATTTAAGCATATTGGACCCAAAAGTAGGCATTCGTCTGAATGGATTTTATTTAAATTCTTAAAACTGTATAATGCAAAAAAATCCATGAATTACGAGTTTTAACACTTGGTATATAAGACATTCTAATATACCAATAATTTTCTTGGTTAAGACATCTAAAATCTCCAACTTGGCACAAAAATTTAGTCCTGTGCGAAGTCTTTTCCAAACTACAGGTTTTGGAAAATCTTTGGAAAAACTTTTAAATCTAAATATGCTTTTTTCATATTTAGAGAAGAAACTAATTAAAAAATTTTTTGAAAACATCTTATGCAGTCCAATTCTATGGAGAATTACCAAATCCTTATAACAAAAATAAACAATTACATTTTTTTAATTTTCAGTATTTTTTTATTTTTATAACAAAAATAAACAATTACTTTTTTTAACTTTCGTTATTTGTGCAATTATTTTTTATTATATTAAAAAATAAAAAAAGAATTGGAAGTTCAAAAAGTTTTATTTTTAATCCACGATTTAAGTCCACGACTGATTAAGTTCTTAAATATCAAAAAAAAATTTACTGTTCAATTCTTTTTATAGAAATTTATCTAGCTGATTTATGGTTTTTAAAGAAAGTCTTATTTTGATGTGATAGCTTAAATAATATTTTGGGTGTAGAATATTGGTGCTGGGCAAAGCCCAGTATTCGAATTTCGAGTTTTGAAAAATTGTCTAAAATTTATATATGACTTTTATCGGATTCGATTCCTCTGTTAAAAAAATATTATTAAAAAAAATATATGGGTAGTAATTGTTATTGGGAATTGAATGTTTTTTTCGAAATTATGAGGAAACAGTATAATTTTGAAGGCTTCTAAAATATTTTTTTTTAATATAATTTAAATTGTCGAAATCGTTTTGAGATACGCCTTTTCGATATTAAGGCATCGATATATAATAATAGCTGTGTTTTATGAAATGTCCCTTCATACACCATTAAATAAAAAACAAAAGTAATACTAAATGGAAATTGGAATTGGATGAAAATGTTAAAACAACTAGCAACATTATGTTTTATTTAAGCGAGTATAAAGCGACTTTTCATGCAATAGCATTCTTTTTTTACAAATCCCAGCTATTATTTAATTTATTTTTTGATAATAATAAATAATAGGTATTAAAAAATAATAAAATAATATTAATATTTCATTTTACTACATCACAGGTACTCGCACAGGTCTTATGGTGTGACGCCGAATGTCGAAGCCTAAAAAAAACTGACACAAAAAGAAAAATTTCTCAATAGGCTCGAAAGTAGTGACAGGTATGTTACTTATTTTAAGGTGGGACATGACATTCGCGGCAGAGAAAACAGACCTTTTTGTAAAAATTTATAACTCAGTCAAAAACAAACATTTTTCCAAAATTGTTTTTATTATTTTAGAGAATTGAACAAATTACAAGAAAAAAAAAATTCAAAATAATATATTTTTCACTCTTACATGGTTTTATAGAGCTCCAAACTGGCGGCAGAGAAAAAAACGGGGCCTCGTGGTTGCAGCGCTGGGAGTTGCAAATATTGTCCGATCTGGAAAAAAAATTACTTTTTTAAATCATAACAAAATTGGTTATCGTATGACACGAGCTTTTTTTCAATTTTTGGTGATGTTCCAAATTTGAAAGTGTGTTTTTTCGAAAAAAATATTGATTTTAAAAATTCATAAAAAATCGAAAAAAAATTTGAAAAAAGCTCATGTCATACGATAGCGAATCAAGTTTAAAAAAATACAAAAAAAAAAAAATTTCGTCAAAAAATGAACCCTCTAGTGCCGCAACCAGTACGAAAACTTAGTTTCGAGATAAACGCGTTCAAAGTTTGTGAACAAAAAAAAAAAGGTTACCTTCAATCTGCCATGGCTGCTTCGTACTGTATGCCTTCGTTATCTTGTGTTGTGCTGTTTCTTATAGTTTTTTGCAATCGTTTAGCAATTCGGGCTTCACCCTTCAAGTAGGTACGAAATAACAACCACCAAAAGTCAGGTAGCAAGTAAAACAAGTATATACCAGCTGCCGTACATAGGTTACGCAAACATTAAAAATGCGCTCTGACTAATCCGGCTGTAACTTTTGCACCCGTAGAAATTTTTCCATGAAATCTAATTTACTAAAATATAAAATTATTGAAAAAAGTCGATTTCAAAAAACTGCCAATGTCATGTAACCCCTTAATATATCCAACACATTTTGTATTCTTATTTTCATTCATCTTATTTTTTTTCTAGATTACGCAAACCAACGCTATGCGCCGATACAAAATTTGATCAACTAAATCCAGTCACTCCACTACTAAGAACCGTTATTTCTACAAATAAATTTTGAAATGCTGTTTATTAAATTATTATTTAAAAACGCTATTTTTGTAATTTAGATTTAATTATTATTTATCCCAATCATAAAACATTTTCTCCTGGGTGTTATAAAAGGGACTTTCCATTTTTAAGATTCATATGAAGACATCTCTTATTTTTTATTTTACACTCATGAATGATGAAAAAATTTGCAAAAAGTTTTTGCACTTTATCTTAAAAGCAGAAACTCTCTTGTACAATTCCCTGGAGAAAATGATTGATCTGATTAATTTGAGTTAAGTTTATAATTAATTTCATTTAATCTTTATCATATTCAAACACAAAATAAACTAGACAAATAAAAAATAATTAAGTATGCAATCATTTTAATCATTGAATGTTTTCGCAAAAAGTTACATAAAACTTGTTTTTGTTGAAGAAATTATTTATATAAAAAAATGCGTAAAATTAAATTAAAATTAAAATTTATTTGCAAAAACTGTTTCAGTCTTACACAAAAATTAATTAACTGTTTCTTTCATTAAAAAAACAAGGATTTATCATTTCATATTTTTAAAAAATAGTATAGCTTTAAATAGTTTATAGATTACTAAAAATCTTTTTTCATACCATGTGAATCTATATTAACAAATCTCATTTTTTGTTAATTATTAAATTTCTATACTACATTTTTAAATTTTTAAAATTTTAAAAGAAACAAATATTTTTGCATTGATTTGATTTTTTATACTTATGCCATGGACAATTTTACCCTAATTTGTGGAAAATATACATTTTTTTCAAATGCATTGGAAATTTTGCTTATGTATTTTATCTTTGTAACTTTCTCTTTACACTTTGGAGCTATACTCTTAATACCACAAATTGAAAAAATCTGTAAAGATATTGTAACCAATATACTTTTCTGTACTTCAGTTGCTTAATAAAAGTATTAGAAAAAAATTGAGTAAGGGAAATTTAATAATTAACAGAAAAAGAGTTTTGCTAATACAGACATGGTATGAAAATATAATTTTAATAATAACTTCTATGTGGAAAAGAATATTGGGATATTTTTTTGAAATAAATAATTTTGAAGCTAGACTATGTGAAAAATATAAAAAGAACATTTTTAATAAATTAATTTCGACAAAAAATCCCGTTTATTAATATTAATATATTAATTTTTCTGAAAGACTGATATTGCCACCAAAGATATCATGGAATAGATGTATCATTATTAGTCACGTTATGTTTGAAGTTATTAAGCATAAATTTGCAATCGACCTAAACCACTCAACGCACTAAAGTGCCAAATAGTGCCAATAGATATTTCGCGACCGATGGTAACGAGCCATTGAGTAGTCAAACTCGTTTCTCATCACCTTCACTCCCGAATTTCTGTTAACATTTTATAAGTCTTCTTATTTTGCTTTTGGAATAACCATGGATAAACACCGATTAGTTTAAATTTAATAGTTAATTTCTTTTATTAATATCATTAAATAAAAATTAAAATTTCTAATGGTATGGTAACAACTTAAATTAAAAGGAAAAACCTTTTTATACTTCAATTTTAACCGGCTCTGGTGTTTTAAGAAATTTATCGCCTAACAGCGACTTAATTTTTGAAATATTCACCTCATTTAGCGTGAATATTCCGTTGATTTTCTTGGCATGTTGTCTTTCCATGTTGTTTTCTACAGAGTATTGCAAACAAGTTACAGCCTGGCTCGGAGCCTTGTTGGAAATGCATGCAAAAATTTTTCGAATGTATAAGATTTCTGTTCTTAAATGAAAAAAAGAAATTAAATGCACTTGCAGAAATATACGTTATAATAATGGGTTGGGTACGAAATATTCACGACAAAATATCCAAACCAAAATCTCCAAGTCAAAATATCCAAAGCTAAAATCTCCAAAACACAAGATATTCAAAATCTCAAAAACTTAATCGCCAAACCCAAAATAGCCGAGGACAAAATCTCCAAAAAACTTAAAAAATGTAAATTGCAACTTTTATGAATGAATTAAAGCGAATTCATAAATGGTGCAATTTACATTTTTGAAGATTTAGTTCATTTTTTTTAAGTAAAAAGTTTATTAAAGTTTTAAAATTAAAACTAAATTAATTTAAGACTAAGTTTACAGCAATGCCAATGTCATAGTTTGTTTGATCCATACAATTTTGTATTCTTTTACAACGTTAAAATATCAATATCAGAGCAATGAAATTATTATGAAAAAAAAAATCCAAAGCATTTTTGATTGAATTAAAAATTACAAAAAATATGTAGTGTTTAGGTTATAATTAAAAAAAAAAAATTAGTGGTTTTGGCTTGGATATTATGATTTTGGATATTTAGTCTTTAGAGATTTTCTAATTTGATATTTCAAATTTGTATATTTTGTAACTTGGAGATTTGGTCTATGGTGGAGATTTTGGCTCTTTAAATAATTAAATTAAAGCCTAATTTGTTGTCACAGTTTTCGAGTTCCTGAATAAAAACCTTATATAAAACATATTTAAAACTTTATTTAAGTTCTTGAATAACGGAATTAATTTCATGCGCCTTTTCTACTATCATCTACTATGTCTGGCAGAGCAGTGCACAGTAGTGACGATAATAGATAGATTCTTTTTAAGTTTCACTTTTCAAGTTGTAGTTGTTGCCTACATGCAACAATGCATGCACCTTTTTGGCTAATGTTCTATCTTGCAAATGATTGCGACACACATCCATGGCCGTCATAAAGAAGTATGTGTCCTTGGGATCAACAAATTCAATTTCCTTGCCTTCTAGTTCGTTTATTATATCCACAATGACATGCGAGACAGGCCCACGTTCGCGACAATATAGTCAGCAAGTAATAATAAGACTGAATTGGTTATTAAGTTGCTTGAATTCTTTTAAATCTTTCAGTGCCGAATTACGTGCAAATTTATAATTGTAAAATGAGCTAACGCATTAAAGCAGTGCATTTAAGGTACCCACATTGGGACTCAGTTGTTGTTGAGCCATTTGTTGCAATACATCTTTGCACAGATCCTAGCGTTGATCGGTACTTTCCTTGAGTAGGTATGTAATAGCAATAATGGAAATTAATGTTTGCGTGTCCAACTCAAGTTGCTTTTCTGTTGCACTTTGCAGCAAAACATAGGCACGTTCAGCCTGTAAAACTGATATTGTGCCAAAATTTATCACTTTAGCTTTTTTAACAAAATTACCTGGTAGTACTTGGCCATTCCGCGTATGATAGCTGCATAGGTGCTTGATGTTTTCGGTTCGATTTCTGCAAATAAATTTTCCGCCAGTTCATCATCTTTTCAGCCCGAAGATTGACTTTCACGACCTGCAGTGCTCAGCTTAAACCAACGTTCTTCAATTAGCTCTTCGGAAAGCAGTTCACAGTTATTATAGAAACACACTAGTTGCAGCAGACTCTGTTTCATTTCACTGCTAACTTCGATGCCTTTCTGTTTCATTAGGTTGCATAATAAGATCACGTAATGCAGTTTCATCCACTTCGTTAAAGACTTGACGCGGAGCAAATGCTTTAATTGATGGCTTTGCCTCAGAGTGCTACGAAAATAAATCCTGAAAGTTTAAAAAGACTCGGTTTTAATAAAAAAATAACTTACTAAAAATAAATCTTTGTGCTCCTCCTTGTTCTACTTAGCAGTTTTGCGTCAAACGGTGCCCAGTTAAAGTGGCATGTGACCGAAATAGATGTAGCGTAATAGCGCTTTAAAAGCTTCTAAAGAAGCCTTTAGCTGAATTTCACGTGTGTATTCGACTAGTCTGCCAAAAAGTAGCCAATATAACGCGGTGTGCAGGCAGACGTTGACTCTCTACCAAGAACTCCACGTCCGAGTAGTCATTGTTCATGCACAGATAAGCCATTTGTTCCGAGAATCGTTCTACACGGAAATAGAAGAATAATTATTTGCTGTTATTGTTGGTTGAGTGCCAGAGCTCCAGCCGCTTACTAGTCAAATCAACTTCATTCGAACGCTGCTGCTTCAATGGTATTCCAAACAATTTATGATGAACTTGACTGCTCATTCTTGCCTCATGGATCAAACAATCAATGGGAAATTTTTTAAATATATTTCTAATTAAATTAAAAGAAATGCTGCCACGTGCAGCCGAAATAAAGTTAAGCTAAATTGCACCGAAACAACACGACAGATATGAGGTGAACTCACGTACACAATATGTGAGTTTCATCACAATGCATAAAAAGTGAGGTAAAAAAAGTAAAAGAGATCGAATGGCCTTGAAAAAAATCGAAGTTTCCTATCTCTTTATCTCTGCTAGCCACAGCGCGTAGGCAAATACGAACTAGCCACACAGAGAGTTAATGTTCGAAAGCTAAGTAAAGAATAGAGTTTATCCAAGAAATTAATAATGAGAAAGTTTGAGATAAAAAGAACTTAGAGAAATATTCATAGATGAGGCGCTTAAAGGTTGTTTTGTTGCTGACGCGTTCTAAATAATTTGGAAGGATATTCCAAAGTGTAATTGCGCTAATGAAAAACTGTCTACTAGATTCACTGTGTTTGTAGGGGGGAATAGGAAAAATAGGTTTCTGGCGGACCTGTAGAATTATAGTTTTCCAAATAGATAGGACTTTTTAAATATATAAGTCTATGGAGGAAAATACAGTTTTTTGCATTAAGGGTGTTCACAGTTTGAATGCGCAGGTCTGTTTAATTTACGAGTTGTTATTTTTACGCCAACTTACGTAAGCGTATTTCACTTTGTTGTTGTTTTGCATGCAAACGCAAATACGCAAGCACGCGTAAGTAAAAGTAGCCCTTGGGCGTGTTTTTGTGCCTCGTATTTTTATGACCTGTCTACAGCATATATAACAGCGTTGCAAGATTATTGAATGCGGCAGTCACACACTGAGGTGCTCACAGTTACAAAAATAAATGCCATAAATTTGTTTGTTGTTTTGTTATTATACAATTAAACTGTGAATAGCTCAATTAATTAAGCTAAAAATACTGCAGCCAAGAACGCGATTACTGTATGATCAAACCTTCGGATACCGTAAACATATATTGTTATATGGTATACCACTAATAATTTATGTGTTGATCTCGAATCGAGCCTGATATAAACAATTTCGGAGTACGTTATTATGGGCGCGATTAATTGTACCATCAATCTTCTTCTCGTTTCTGTAGGAATACATGATGCAGTTTTCCTTAGCTTTCGTAATGAATAATACACTTTACTAACCACACTGTTAATATGGTCTTCACACGTGAGTGAAGAGTTCATAATAAAACCTAGATTAGTTACTTTGCTAACAAGGCTAGGTTTAAGGAATAAATGAGGCAGTTCAATATATGGATATCTATATTTCATAACAGGTAACACATTAGATTTTTTGGGGCTTCAGCAGAGGTTGTTTTCTCTAACCCATTTGGCGATTTCGAGCAGGTCATCGCTTTATCTGGCACATAAATCTTCAATGAGACCTGAAGGGCAGGAAAGATATAGTTGCAAGTCATCTGCATATGCGTGTGTTGAGACATTTTTACTGACCGAAAAAATGTCTTTTAAAAACAATGTAAATAGGGGCGGCCCAAGTACTGATCCTTTGGGGTACTCCACTAATAACTTCCCTTATTTCTGAAAATATATTTCCTTTTTTAACTCTCTGCCTTCTTCCTTTTTAGAAACTTTTCTGAAGTTTTACAGCAGCATCTGGAAAGTTGAACAACATTCATAACTTCCTACACAGCAAGAGGTGACTGACACTCAGTGTTGGTAAAATTGACGATTTTTGGCATCAATTTGTTGATGCCGAAAATGACGATTTTTAGTTGACTCGCTTTTCTACTTTGATTTAGAATTTAGCTCATAATCTTAGTGATTTAGAAGAAGTGGAAATTGAAATTTCTGGAAAACAGTTTCCTCTATCAGGAGGGGGAACGAATCTTTAGCATTTTCCCCTATGGAAAAATTCATTATTAATATTTTGTCCTTGCCTAATTCACCAGCAAACTTTGAACGCACATTTTCTCAAACAACTTTGAACAAAACAAAAATCAGAGACCGTAAAAAACCATATAAAAAAGAAATAATAAAAAAATACAATTAGTACTCAAAACCATTAACTGAATCAAGCTCGGATCCACACTGTGCACAGACTACTATATACCAGACAGTGCATCACTCACTCAATGCGGAATTTGCAGAAGCTCGGTGATATGGCGATAAGCACATGGCGAATTGGGACGGACAAGTAACTGCGAAGCAGCGAATTGATGTTGCTAGCGTTGGCTGCAAATGGTTGATAGAGCACAATATCTCTCTCTCTGTGTATCTGTCAACAATGTTGTCGAGAAGCCTTTTTATATATACTTTTCCTAGGAATTCCAAGCCGACGGCTGGCTTGTTTGTTTACTTTTTTTTTTTGCTGGTTTTTGTTTTTGTCGTTGGCTTGGTTTTTTTTTTTGCTGCTTTTTGCTATTTGCTTGGGTGGATTTTGTCGATCGTCAAAAATGATATTTTTACGATTTTGTCTATTTTGAAGTTATAGATACATCGCTGTAACTTCTTTATTTCTGATTTGATTTAAATCCACCCAAGGACAAAATGTTGGCAAATTGTACCATATTTAAAATGACAAAATTTCTAAATTTTTTATTTATTTTGTACTAAATTTATTCATTTATTTCCTATTTCTTTGTTCTATTTTCTATGTTCAAACTATACTATAATAGAAATAAAATAAAAAAAAAATAAAAATAAAAAATGTATATGCCAGATATCGGCAGTTTAAGGATTTTTGGAAAAAAAGTCAAGTTGCAACAGCTGTAACTATTATATCCGATTTTCGGTTTTCTTGATTTTTTGCACAAAATAGCTCAAAACTGTTCTTAGTGGATATCTTGTTTACATTTTTAAAAATTTTCGTTTTTGGATTTTTGAGAATTTTTTTTGTAAACGAAGCCTTCTTTTTATATACTTTTCTTTGGAATTCTAAGCCGACGGCTGATTTTCTTGTTTACTTTTTTTTTTGCTGCTGTTTGTTTACTATTTGTTGGGGTGGATTTCGTGGATAGTCAGAAATGGATATTTTTGGCAATTATGTGAAGGATAAACTTATAGGAAAATCGCTGTAACTTCTTCATTTCTGATTTGATTTCAATCCACCCAAGGACAAAATTTTAGCAAATTTTACCATAAATTTTTAGCTGAATAAATTTTTAATTTTTTTTTCTTTTATTAATCTATAACTTCAAAATAGACAAAATCGTAAAAATATCATTTTTGACGATCGACAAAATCCACCCAAGCAAATAGCAAAAAGCAGCAAAAAAAAAACCAAGCCAACGACAAAAACAAAAACCAGCAAAAAAAAAGTAAACAAACAAGCCAGCCGTCGGCTTGGAATTCCTAGGAAAAGTATATATAAAAAGGCTTCTCGACTACATTGTTGACAGATACACAGAGAGAGAGATATTGTGCTCTATCAACCATTTGCAGCCAACGCTAGTAACATCAATTCGCTGCTTCGCAGTTACTTGTCCGTCCCAGTTCGCCATGTGCTTATCGCCATATCACCGAGCTTCTGCAAATTCCGCATTGAGTGAGTGATGCACTGTCTGGTATATAGTAGTCTGTGCACTGTGGCGATAAGGGCGATAACCCCCTTCCCCCAAAACTTATTGAATAATCAAGTTTTCTAAACTATTTTCAAAACATGTTCAGAATGAAGCATTTGTACATGAGTATTTATTTTAGCGTAAGCAAACAATTGTTTTAACTTCCAAGGTTATTAACTTCAAGGTCATGCTTATTTTACATACTTTAAAACATGCCATCAAATCTCCTATTTATGCATATTTCTTCTGCAACAATGATGCGTTTGATTTAACAGCTTAACAATAACAAACATTGTAAGAAAAAACGGAAACGTGTGACGATTAGGTATAATAACAATACAATAAATAGAATACTTGTGCTTCGGCGATTCAACGAAGCATGACCATCCAGGTTTAAATAAAGCAAACACAATAATTATTATATAATTTGATAAATTTAATAAAATAATATAATGCAAAACATTTTCAAGTGAAAAGAAAGCAGAAGTAAACATTTCCCTCTTTTCTTCTTTAATAATACAAGAGTAATTCTTTAAATGTCTTCTTTTCATTTTGACACATTTCGAACGATTCGACAGAAAACCACAAATATTTGATTTTCATTCGACATGTTGGATCGACCGTCGGAGTTGCTTTTGAATGGTAGAACATGTCGTCGGACATGTCATTCCCATCCGACTGTTCTACCATGCTGATATCACAAAAAAGTTACTGTTATTAAATCATTGGACTCCGCGAAAAATCTATCGATATCCCTATTCTATGCATTATAAAAAATATAAAACGGAGAATAGATAAGCAACGTAAGAATTCCTGGATAGTTACGAGTTGCTTAATTTCTCTCTCGGGAAACGGGGATATTTTTGTAAATTTTGTGCATTTTTTGTTACGGCATGTATGGAAGGCTTTCAGAAAAATCCTATCTCAAAAAACTTTTCACGGAGCCATTACCCTCCCTTACCCAGCGCCACACGTGCAAGTGCAAGTTCGAAAAACTAAATACATCCAAACATTTTTTACTAACACACTCACATTTTCGGACTTGCAGCATACTTGCAGCGCTACTTGCAAGGAAATTTCAGAGGCAGTGAATTTTGGCACTTGTTGCAAGTAAATGTCAAAAAGGAGGATTAAAGTGATGCTTTCTGTGGATTTTTCCGGAATTTCCGCAATTTTATATAAAAAGCAACACTGGTAACATGTCTTCCTCGTTTTTTAACTTCTTCACTTTAAGCCATACTGCAATTGCAGGGAGAACTTTCGCATTCGAAGACATTTTGAAATGAACTTGCACTTGCACATGTGGACGCTGTAGCAACTTGCAGCTAATTTCGAACTTTTTCGAAGACAATATATATCCCCTACTTGCAAGTGATTACTTGCACGTGTGGACGCAGGGTTAATCTTGCATATTAACATATCTATTCTGCGCGTTACCGGAAATAGTAATCTTATTACCGAAATTCATTACCGGTCTTAGTAATCGGTATTCTGTACACTCGGTAACGCTTTCAAACGTCGTAAGTTCGTTTAAGAACAAATAAAACTGTTTTCTTGCATCTGTCTGTTTTACCTTTTACCACCTAAGGAGATGGTAACAATATTCACTGGTAAAGCTTGCTTGCATAATTCCAAAAGGGTGTAAATGTTACCAAAATATGAACTTCTTCGGTAATAAGATTAACGTTACCGCGACAGAATTGATCTGTAAGAGTTTGGAATCTTAGGCTCTGAAACGTTAGATAGTTGCTTTTCTGGCGATGTAACGAAAACGAAACTATGAAGAAATCGTCCCACAAACATAGTTAACTTCTTGCCAAATTTTGACCAAAGAGTGTCAAAATTTCAAGCTGTGTAGTGCGTTATCAGAGTCCAAACAACCGATTTTAAAGAGGAAAAAAACACAAGTACCTTACAAATACCTGTATTAAAGAATCTTTACCATATGTCAAAGGCACCATTTCATAACTTGAATGATGACTTATAATACTCCTTAATACATATTCGGTATTTAATAGAGTCCATCAAGCAGTCGATCACTACCTCAGCAATTAAATTTAAAAGTCACCACACAAAATCCTAAGATATACCCTAACGCGTATAAGACGAGTCAGAAGCTATCCTATTGTGTGGCCTTCAACCCTGCATAAAATCTTATCAACCCCCAAAAAAGATTATACATAAGATTATTGCAAGTAAAACAGCTGGGTTTTACACATTTGAGAGCATAAGCCAGAACTAAATTTGTCTCTTCACTGGATGGTTATCTTTGCAATTACTAATTTTTGAACCGAAAAAATGAAGTCAACTTTTGTGGGTGATTTTGCTAATTCCGTTTTGGCTACATCGCCAAGGAAGGCAACTAAATATCGTTTGAGAGTCTATGTTTCTGAACTCTTAATACGGATGACGGCCGTTGCAATTTTATACAATAGTTTGGTTATTTTGGGAGTTTGAGAGCATTAGTCAGAACTAGTTAACGTCTTCACAATATGGTTATTCTTCAAAAACTGTCTATTCAAAAGGCTGTTGGGGATGGTCAGAGTCTGTAACGATTTGATGTATATGGTATAGATTCTGAAATCTTATGTCGTTTTAAGGAAGTATGTGGAATCGAGTCTATACCAAGCATGTGAATCGTTAAGGAACATTTATGTATAATTAAGGAACATTATATATACTTGCAGGACTCAGTGGTCCGCGGCTTTGCCACGGAGGTTCCAGCAAACATACCTTTTTATTTGTGGGCGGTAAAAGGGGGTGTGGGAAACTTTTTTCCCGTAAGCCATCTCGTTCTCAAAAACAATATACTCCCAAAATTTTAGCGCAATCGGCCCAGAAGATTTGAAGTCTTAATGATTTCTTAAAAGTGAGCGTATTTATAGTGCCACCGCGCCCATTTTTAGTACAGTTGCCGACGGTAAGCATACAAGCTTAATTACCAAATTTCAGTCTTATATGAACAAAACCGCTTGAAATAAAGCATTTTCATTGATTTGTGGGCGGTAAAAGATTGCGTGGAAACAATTTGTACAGTTGCCGAAAGTAACATACAAACTAAATAACAAAATTTTAGTCTCATAAAATCGAAACAGCCGGAAATATTGCATTTTTATTGATTTGTAGGCGGTAAGAGGGGGCGTGGTTAAAAATAAGTATGCAATAACCTAATCTAGGACCCAAGTAATACACGTTTTAAGTTTGAGCGAAATCCGTTTAACCGCATAAATTTATATAATTATTTCTTAAAAGTAATGTAGTACCACCACGTCCATTTTTAGTACAGTTGCCGACAGTAAGCATACAAACTGAATTACCAAATTTCAGTCTTATACGACCAAAAACGTCTGAAATATAGTATTTTTATTGATTTGTGGGCGGTAAAAGAGGGTGTGGCAATTATTTTTTACAAACCATCCTCGCATAAATACCAACAAAAGAAAGAAAAGTCCATTCAAATCGGTTGATCCGTTCATGAGTGCATCGGAATCCAACGAACACCATTTCATTTTTATTTATATAGATGTGTCACTCAAGTTATGCAATAATACCTAAACAACACAATAAAGGTTCCTTAACTGCTAATAAATGAGTTTATCACCCTTTTTTTGTCCAAAATTTGTAAAGTTAGCTTAGGAGTCTTGTAATACCAATAAAAAGTGGCCAAAATTAATAGACAACTTCGTATCTACATGAAATTTTGCACCTAGAGGTTGAACTAGGTAACTAGGTAACGGTAACAAAGAAAATATCAAAATAAAATGTACTTTTGTTTTAATTGGATTATATTCGTCGCAATATCTCGTCTCTTAGTCAGTGTCGGTAGTGTCTACATATGTGCTAGTGAACGTTTTTTTTTTTGTTTTAATTTTTTTTGAGTGATTTTAATGTTGGTGCTAATTCGTAAGTTTGTCTTTTATATATCTAATAAAGCTTTGCGTACTTAATTTTTTATTTTAAATGTTTAAACATTTATTTCAATGTGTAAAAGTTTTGTTTAGTATAATAAAAAAAAAACATTTATTTTTGCAGTTCTTTATTTCCATGCTTACTGCGTATTTTTGTATTTTATTCTCCTTTGTGCGGTGTTTTGTTTGTTTCTTGGGTAGTGATCGTTTTTATTGCTTTTTAACAGTGCGCTCACTGCATTAAGAGTTTATAGATTTAAGCCCTGAGAGCACATTTAAGTTATTTAATAACTTGCTCTAATTAAGAATTACAAGACATGGACTATTTTTCTGCTGAAAATATTGCTGCTTGTTCGTTGAACGAGCTATGTAAAAGCCAAAACATTTTGAACCCTATGTTCAGTTGTTCTGGCCCATACGAGCAGATATTCCATGCATCCTGTCCCGGTATTTCTAAGTCGTGCCTTAACGATTTAATGTCTGTAAGATCTGGTCTCCGCTGGTATTGTGCTTCGTGCAGAGCTCTTTCTTCATATGAACTTTATTCAAAAATTAAGCTTTTTGGGGAAAATCTTAACTCGCTAAATAATAGTTTTAGAGAAATTGTTATCTTTTTTGCGAGATTAGTGCTGCACCCAGTACCAGCGTTTTTGACAAAATTTTTTTAACGAAAAATACCGGCACTCAAACAGTTTTATCTCAGGATGACCAGGGAAATTTTAAAGTAAAGAGGAAAAATAAAAATAACTAACTCTTCCGATTCCGATTTCAACTGAGCCCACTAATTAATTCAATTTAAGGACAGTGTCGAGAAGAAAAAAATATTTTTTTTGACGTCTTCAGCCCGACACAACAATTGAAAATGTATTGACGTTTGTCAAACAAAATAATCTATTAAGTCGAAATGCATTCTGTTCATGCAAGAACATTGGTAATAAACCTTCCCACGCCTCCTTTGTTCTCTCAGTTGCTGATGATGAGTTTTTAACTGTCATTACCTCTAATTTGTGGGCCGATAATGTTCTCGTTGCTGAGTTTAAGCCTAAGAATAGGTCTCGAAAGACGACTCAACCCGCCTTTCAGGCCCAAAAAACTAAATCCCTTTACTATCAAAACGTTCAAGGACGCGAGACATATTTTTGTCAACTCAGAACTTCTCTAAGGATTTTATCACGTTAAATGAAACTTGGCTGAATGGAAGCATTACTGACTAAAAATTGTTTGATAATAGTTTTCAAGTTTATAGAAAGGAAAGGCACGCTGACAATACTTCTGCTGTCGGTGGTGGAGTCCTATTAGCTGTAAGGAACTCTTTTGTTAGTTCTTTTATCGATATTCCCTGCTCTGCTAATATCGAACTCATATGCGTTAAAGTTATATATTGTAGTTCTAATGTATATGTTATTGATGCATATATTCCGCCAAAAAGTAGTGCAGAGGTCTATGAAAACCTTGCTGATTGCATAGAATATATTATAAATACACTTGACGTAAATGGCGACATTTTATTGTTGGGATATTTCAATCTGCCTGACTAAAAATGGCATTCTTCAGACGATGATACATATTTTTGTGCATCTAATTCGAAGACACGCCAAGAACATATATTTTTTTTAACAATATATATTCTGACTTACAAGTGAGTTGTATTTATAATAGTCTTGAGAGACTTCTTGACCTGGTCTTAACTACAGACAGTAACAATGTTGTTGTTAAGAGGGCCTTTCATGCACTAACTACTGTTGATGAATTCCATCCACCATTGAGTATTTGGTATAAGTCCGACAGAAAAAATATAGTAAATTCGAATTCAGTTGATAAGCTTTATGAATTCAATTTTAAAAAAGCTGACATATTGAAGTTGAATCATTTAATTCATAGTAAGCTTAATTTAATTTTAGATTACTTAAATGAAAAAAGTCTTGATAATTCCATTAGTTCTTTTTACATGGAACTTTTTGCTATGTTTTCTTAGTCTGTACCATATAGCCTCAAATTTCCGAAATTTTGCGTACCCCTGGTATACAAAGGTGTAAAAATTTCTTTGAAACAGGAATAGGGCATGGAAGAAATACGTCTGCGGCCTAGACTCAAATGACCTAGAGACTTACAAGTGTTTGTTTATTGAATTTGAAAATCTAATTTAAATGATGTTAAGCTGAGAATATTGTAATATATCCAAGAAAGTTGTGGGATTCATAAACACAAAGAAGAAATCCGATGGATTTCCTTCTTTGTTCAGAACTCTTAATGGATTTGCTGATGATCCCTTATTAATTTGTGGCCTATTTGCCAGCCTTTTTAAAGAATCATTCTGTTCAGATTCTTTTAATCCTGATGGAGAGTACTTTGAATACATGAATTCCGTACCAAGAGTTTCTTTGGAATCTATATCCTTCACTTCGGAGGATATTTTAAAGTATATTGGATCGATCGAGGAGGACTTCAACCACTTCCTATTCTGAGTCAACCACTTTCTGTATTATTCAATAAATCAATTTACGAAAGTTATGATAAGATTTTAATTTAAACTAAGAAATTCAAGTGTTGTTTATTACCAAAATTTAATTAAAGAATGTAAAGGTTATGTTAATTTACAAAAAAACGAATTACTAAAAGCGGAGAAATAAATTTTATAGTGTTGAATGGAGCGCGTACAAAATGAGAAGAAAATTATTCTTACAAAACTTAAAGTATAGCAATGACAGTTAAATACATAGATAATTGCTGAATAAACTTATGTTTAAAGCTGTTCGTAAATTGTAGTTATATAATGATATTTAAAGCCGTTCGCAAATTGAATATTATGATATTTAAAGCGTTATTCTTAACACTCCCTCTCGCTTTCAATATAAAACAAAATTTAGTTGGTTAATCCAAAATGATCTACAAAATATTTAAATTTGTCTTTAGGCAATGACTTTGTCAAGGGATCAGCTAGTTGCTCAGTCGTTGATATATACTGGACATCTATTTCTTTGTTGCGTTGACTATCACAAGTGTAGAAGTACTGAATGTCGATATGTTTTGTCCTCTTCGATGACTCTGGAGTCTTGACTAAAGTGATAGCTCGTTGATTGTCGCATTTGATCGGAGTTGGTTCGGTTTGAGTGCAACCGATTTCGCCCAGTAACCGTCTGAATCCTATCATTGCTTTTGTTGTTGCACATAGAGCGACAAATTCTCCCTCTGTCGTTGAAGTCGCAGTTACGCTCTGCTTACGCTAACTCCAAGCTAGAGGTCCGCCGGTCAATTCAAGTTGAGTACGATTTGTGTTAATGTTGAATGTTATTCCATAATCGATAGTTCCTTTGATGTACTTAAAAATTCTCTTCATGCCTTGCCAATGTATTATTGCTGGTTGCTCCATGTAGCGACTGAGTACTCCAACAATATATGCGATGTCTGGACGAGTGTATATTGTGAGGTATAGCAATGAACCAATTCCTTCTCTGTAAGGAAATCGCTTTATATTTGTAACATCCTTGCTCTTTGAGTACTTAATTGTCGGATCTGCTGGTGTAGACATGGGGAAACAATCGGCATGATTGAATTGTTGCAAAATTTTATTTGCATATGCGCTTTGGTAAGTCTTCAATTTATTGTTGTCTCTTTTAATCTGCAAACCAACGAAAAATGCAGCTTCTCTGAAAGTAATCTCAAATTCATTATTAAGTTAATTGAGAAAATTTTTAATATAATGAATGTCGGTGCTGCATACTAGACCATCATCGACATAAAGTGCAATATAAGTCATAATATTATCAGAATTGTTGATAAATACACATGTATCTACTCCGGACTGCGTAATACCAAAGTTCAACAAGAATGTAGTAATTCTCTTGTTCCACTGACGTGAACCCTGCTTAAGACCATATAGGCCGCGTCGCAAATAACATATGCGATCGTCTTCTTCAAAACCATATAGTTGCTCCATGTAAATATTTTCGTCGAGATCGCCATGAAGAAAAGCGGTATTCACATCGAACTGGTATATCGCCTTATCATATGCAGCAGCTGTTGCCAATAAAATGCGCACCGATTCATATCTCACCACGGGCGCGAAAACTTCGCCATAGTCGATGCCTTGTTTCTGCGAACACCCTCTGGCCACTAATCTAGCCTTGTATTTATCAATCTCACCATTCGCGTTGTACTTCACCTTAAATACCCAACGATTTGATATGACATGTTTGTCTTTAGTGCGTGGTACCAGCACCCAAGTGTTGTTTTTGTTGGGTGCGTCGATCTCTTCTTTAATTGCTGTTAACCACTGATTGCGACTGTCGCTTATCATTGCTTCTTCTAAGCATGTTGGTTCAAAAAATACAAAGTTTACCTCTGCCATCACTCCTGCTTCGTATGCATCATCATGATTTGAATTTGAACCTTTTCTTGTATTGTATGGGCTTCGTGGCATAGGCAGCCGTGGATTTTTGTATGTTTGCTTGTTGTTCTCAGATATTTGTTTTTCTCTTGTCGCGCCAGTTTGCTCGTTCTCGGCTTCTGTTCTTTTAGTGCTCACCGTTTCTGTTATACTATGCAGCTGTGTACGAATTTCGTGATATATCACATCTCTTCGGATTATTACTCGCCTGCCTTCTATATCAAAAATTCTGTTTGCTTTGCTTTCATCGTTGTATACAATCATTATGCATTTCATCGAATTCTTTTCCCACTTCGTTCACTGCTTCTTCGAAACATCACTGCCAAAAACTCAGATGTTTAACTGAAGGTTTCACGCCAAACCATTTTTCATAAGGAGTAGCTCCATCAATAACAATGGATCCAGTTCGATTTTTTTAAATAAACTGCAGCTTGTGTTGCCTCTGCCCATAAATACAACGGCAATTGCCTCTCATGCAGCATGGCTTTAGCGCTCTCAACAACAGTACGGTTTTGACGCTCAATAAAACCATTCTGTTCCGGTGCTCTGGGTGTTGAAACCTCATGCTTGATGCGTTTTTCCAAGAGAAACTGCTTTACAGCATCATTGCAAAACTCAAGGCCGCCGTCCGTCCGCAGCTTTTTGATAGTGTGACCATCTGCTTGTACCTCAACGTAGAACTGCATCAAACATGTCAGTACATCTGTTTTGTTCTTCAGAAAATATACAAAACGGTATCTAGAAAAATCATCTTTAAATAGAATGAAATAATTTGCACGACCAATAGATGGTTCGCTCATTTTACCACACAAATCTGCATGGAACGTCTCACCCGGTATAATTGATCGACTTGCACCAGATTTTGGGAAACTCAGACGATGTTGCTTGCCATAAGCACATCCCTCACATAACGGTGTCTCATCACAAACGCTGTCTATATTGAGATCGTTGACTACTTTATTGTTGCTCATTTTTAGTAACATTTTAAAATTCGCATGGCCTAAGCCCTCATGCCATAATTTTAGGGACTCTGCCGGCGATGATGCGACGTTCAATTCGGTTGTATGCACCGGATGTAAATTCATTTTATACAGTCTGTCGTGACGTACTCCATCAGATATAACTTCGTTGCCCTTCATGAAACGTACATGCTCTGCACCTTCCTCGAAAACGACTTTCATATCTTTTTCAGTAGCACGCAAAATAGAAACAAAATTTCTATCTAGTTCTGCAACTAACAGCACGTCCTTTAACGCAGACACGCTCATCTAGTAGCTCATTTTGCTCACCTTACCCGCCATACAAATTTTTTTCTATCATGAGCTTTGTCTTTGCGCTGATGCGAAAGCAAAACCACGTATAAAAAACAACAACACAATCTACAAAAAAAAAAAAAAAATCACCGCACCACAAGCCACTGTTGACGATCATCTAATTTTGAACGCGTAATCAACAACAACAAATGCAAGGCACTATGATGCATTTCATCGTGCAGATTATGAACATTTAAAAGGACGGTCTCGTCACAATTTGATTGTTACTTTTTTTATTCACTCACATTATTTAAACTTCATTTGCCTTTTTTAAATCTATATAATTATTTAATGTTATTCTATTAAATATTATTAACGTTATTTTTTCTTGTGCAAGACTATTGGCCTGAATGTAATGAATCTTACTTCCTTTTTGTTTGCAAAACACTGGATGAATTTTAATATATATAAAACAAATTTTTTACAGTGTACCCTTTTACTTTCTTTTTTTTCATTTACATTTTCTTGGTTTTGTTTATTTTTTTCATTGCCAAAAGTTGCGATATTTTGTGTTTTATTTTGTTTTTTAAAAATCATTTGCTCTTTTGTAAAATTTCGTGAGCTCCACTGCTTTAATGTATGCACAGCGCCGCTGCCGTCGTCCGTTGTCACTTCGATATCGCCAGTTCCTTGCACATTGAGCTTGCTGCCATCACCGATACGCACAAAACATGCACCAGCCGAAAATGGTACAACATTTTTAAACAGCTCCCTTTAAAACGACATGTGGTCAGTTGCACCAGAATCCGCGTACCATATGTTTTTCAACTTATTTTTCGAATTTGTATTCATCAGCATAAACAAATGTGATTTATTCCCAGTTGAACTACTTGTTGTTGCTGCTAAATGTTTGTCATTGTCTGCTGTTGATTCTTTCTCCATTATGAGTGAATGTCTTTCACCTCTCTTTGGATTTCCAGTCTCTTGCTTATTTTGCTGATCTCTCTTCTTCTTAAAACACTCTCTCGCCCAATGCCCTGGTTTGCGACAGTAATTACAGTTACCTATGCGCTTTGATGTACCGTTTGCCGTCTTGTAATTGTTGTTCTTATTAGCGGCGCTGTAAGCAGCACTTGGCACAAAACTAGTGTTTTTGTTGTTGCACTCACTAGTGCGAAAATTAAGTAGAGACTCTTCGTTGACTAAATGATCCGTTAATCGTTCGATGTTCTGCTCAGCACGAGGCACTGCATACCATGCGGTTCGCACATGATCGAACTTAGTTGGTAGGCTTCCTAAAATCTTTGCAATCACTACGGGCGTCTTTTGCTCAAGATCCATGTCTTTCAACCCTTGCGTGAGCGATGTAATTCTGGCAATAAAATTTGCCATAGTTTCTTCGGTGTCCATCTTGCAGTTAATGAATTTTTCTAATTGAAAATTAGATTTGCAACTGATTGCTCGCTTCTCTCGGAATGAACCGTCTTCAGCCTTGACTACATATCTGCAGCCGTATAGCAGTCACTCAAATATTTGAGTTGCTCCAATTCCAAACCTCGCATTATGAATGCTTGCGCTTCTGCATCTTTTTCTTCCCACTTAGCAGCTTCACTTTCTGGTTTTTCAATTGTGCCTAACACGTATGGTTTTAGCTTGTTTTCTGTCATGTATATCTCCATCTGACGACGCCATAGCTAATAGTTTTGCCCATTAAAGCGATGTATTTGGTACGTTCTAGTTTCCGTCATCCTGGACATACCTTCCACTGCTGGTGTAACTGCTTCAGGAGTTTGTTGTAATTCGTTGGCTGTTGAGTTATCAGCTAAAACACTGTCGTCAATATTTACAGGAGGTGTAACTGCTACAGGAGTTTGTTGTAATTCGTTGGCTGTTGAGTTATCTGCTAAAACACTGTCGTCAATATTTACAACAGAATTGTCTATGTCTAATAGCCGAATCCTCTACCGCTGAGTTTTGTTTTGTTTTGCTTTTGTCCATGCTAATATGTTATAAATCGCTAGTGAGCACTGGGCCCATAACCTGATAAGATTTTAATTTAAACTAAGAAATTCAAGTGTTGTTTATTACCAAAAATTTAATTAAAGAATATAAAGGTTATGTTAATTTACAAAAAAACGAATTACTGAAAGCGGAGAAATAAAATTTATAGTGTTGAATGGAGCGCGTACAAAATGAGAAGAAAATTATTCTTACAAAACTTAAAGTATAGCAATGACAGTTAAATACATAGATAATTGCTGAATAAACATATGTTTAAAGCTGTTCGAAAATTGAATATTTAAAGCCGTTCGTAAATTGAATATTATGATATTTAAAGCGTTATTCTTAACAAGTTATTTTTCCACTATTTGGGAAAAATCATTTATAAGTCCTATTTATAAAAAAGTTTGCAGGAATGATATTAGTAACTATAGGCCTATCGCTCTCATCAAATCCTAAAGTTTTTGAGCAAATCGTGTACGATCGGGTAAAAATTCATTGTGGTAAAGTCATAACAACTCGTCAACATGGTTTTGTTAATGGCAGATCCACTGTGTCTAATCTTCTCGATTTTACAACATTCTGCTTAAATTCGATTGACGCTAGTTACCAGGTCGATTACGTTTAAGCTGAATTTAGTAAAGCTTTTGATAAGTTACCACACAACCTAATTTTATTTAAAGTCAAGTTAATGGGATTTGCGCAATATTTTGTGAACTGGATTAAATCGTATTTGGTGGAGCGATCTTATCAAATACGTTTCCGAAGCATATTGTCTTCAGAATTTATTGCTGAACCAGGTGCTCTTCAGGGTAGCCACCTTGGACCACTTCTGTTTATTTTAGCAATCAATGATGTAACTCACATCATGGAACACTCTCATCTGCTTATCTATGCCGATGATATGAAAATATACAGAACGGTAAATTCTAAGGCCAATTCAGATCTACTCCAGTCTGATCTGAAATCTTTTGAAGTTTGGTGTTCTAAAAATAATATGTTTCTAAATCCAGATAAATGCCAAACTATGACCTTTTCTCGTAAAAGGAATAATTTAATTTTTGATTATAACATAAAATATAGCTTTAAGTCGTGTAGGTACCGTTAAAGACCTTGGTGTATGCATGTATTCTAAGCTATCGTCTTTAATGCTTGGATTTATAAAACGCTGGGCGAAAGGATTTAATAGTATGATTACAACAAAAGTCAAGTTTGGTCCCCATGCTACAATGTGCATGTTGATCGAATAGAAAGAATCCAAAAACGTTTTGTTCGGTTTGCTCTAAGAGGCTTAAGTGGAACTAACATAATAGACCTTCCTCCTTATGAGAATCGTTTAAAACTGTTAAAAATGCAGATCTTAAGTGAGCGAAGGAAATCTGCAGATATCGTATATTTACATCAACTCATAACAGGTGTATTCGATTCTCCAGAACTTCTTTCTCATATATACTTCAACACTAACCGTAGAAGCAGTAGAACAAATTATATGGTTACTGCTCCTTTAACCTCATGAGTACCTTTGTTAACAATTGTAGCGTTTTTGATGTTAACTTGTCAAAAGGTCAACTCAAAAGTAGATTAAAAACAATTGTGTAATTTAATTTATATATGCATGGTTAGTTGATATGTCTTGTGTTGTCCCTTAGCCCAACCCATTTACTGGTGGCTAAATTGTTCCCACATTAACTTGTATGGGGTCACTAGTATCCATAACATTGATATTTTCCAATGATTCCTGGTGTTATGTTTAAAAAGCAGCAGTTCCTATTGAAGACTAAAAGCTTTATTTATTTAAAAATATGTACAAGCCTTACTAACTAATCTTACACTCTAAGCTTTATAATAGAGATGGTAACAACGATAATCATTATAAATAACGTACATATCGTTTCCTCCCAAAATTTAGTACAAAAAACACTTCACTAATTAGTAACAAAAAATACATTATTGACATATTGTAAACACTTATAACTATTACATTAATAAGTAAAACTATGTATTGATATTATTAATTATAATATTATATTAATATACATATAACGTTTTATAAATTTTGAGTATCTACTAATTGAATTAATAAAATTTCTTGTTTTTCATTTATTTTAATTGATTATCTTTTTGTCTTTTAATACGTTCAGATCTTCTTAATTCTATTACTTCACTATCGTTTAAATCTACACTTCGTCTTCTTTTTTGGATTATTTCTCCATAAGTTATCGACTTGGGACAGAAACGGACAACTTTGCCTTTAAATTTTCTTAATTGGTTGATATGTGCAATTCTTTGCTTTCCATTAATATCTATACAATATCTTACAGTACTTAATTTTATAACTACTTTTGCAGTTATCCATTTGCAATAATTATTCAAAATGTTCCTATATAACACAACTTCATTTTTATTGAATTCCAAAATTGTGATACTTTTTCTCAATACTGGTTTATAATGCATATTTCTATTACTACTTGTGGCTTCGGATTTTTCCTTATATCGATTTAATTTTGTTTTACTCTCTATATGATGTTTTGGGTTTGGGTTGACAAGATCTAGTAATGTTTTTGGTTTGTATCTAAATAATAAACTTGCAGGGGAAACATTTGTCGTTGTTGTGGTGTAGACCGATACTTTAACAGAAAGCTGTTTATTTTGAAATCCCATGATTTATGTTTGCTTCGTGGATCCAAAAGATCCTTTTTTAAGGAACATTTCACAACTTGTACACCACGTTCTGCACTGCCATTTGATTGTGGGTGGTATGGAGGAGATTTCAGACATTCAATGCCACTGTGCAAACAAAATTCGGTAAACTCTTTAGAGCCAAAGGGTGGTCCGTTATCGCTAACAATTTGTTTCGGCAAACCAAATATAGGAAAAAATGAACGTAAAGCCTCAATGACAATATTTGCGGTTGTTATTTTTAATATTTTTGCGTCAATCCATTTAGAAAATGTATCAAATATTACTAAAATTGTGACATTTTCAACCTTACAAAAATCTATATGAATACTCTCAAATGGATAGTTTGGTGTTGGCCACGATGTTATTATTGGTTTTGGCATCCTTTGATTCACTAAACAGACATTACAATTTTTACAAAATATCTCAATGTCGTAATCTATTCCTGGCCACCAAACATAAGTTCGAGCTAAAGCCTTCATTCTAACTACACCAATATGTTCACTGTGTAGCAACTCCAGAACTTTTTCGACTAACGTTTTAGGAATAACAATACGATCACCGTAAAACAAGCAACCGCTTTCCGTAGCTAACGACAAGCGATTTCGATAATATTTTAGTTGAGAACTAGGAACAGTTCTTGGCCAACCGTTTAAGATATTATTATAAATTGAATTTAGTAAAGAATCATTCTGCAATTCTCTTCGCACATCTTCAATATTAATTGGCTTTTCATTTACTAAGTTCAAATTATTAATACTATCTTCTTCTTCATGGGTTTCTTTTGCAAGGGAAAGTCGAGATAAAGCGTCTGCGTGACACATTTGAGATCCTTTCTTGTACTTTATGGTATAATTGTACATGGACAGGAAAACAGCCCAACGTTGTAACTGATTCGATGCGACTGCTGGTAACTCTTTTCTATCATTAAAAATTCTTTTAAAGGTTGATGATCGCTTTCAATAATAAATTTTAATCCGAATATATATTTATGAAACTTACGAATAGAAAACACAATTGCTAAAGCTTCGCGATGAAGCTGCGAATAATTCCTTTCAGCAGGTTTCAAAGTGCTTGAAACAAACATAACTGGCCGTTCTGTGCCATCGATAACATGAGACATTACGCCACCTATACCATATGGACTCGCGTCGTAGGATATAACAATCGGTTTCGACGGGTCATAATGGGTCAAAATACCGATATCCAAAACTAACTCTTTACTTTTCTCAAATACTTGCTGATGTTTCTCTGTCCAAGACCAATTTATATTATTTTGTGTTAGTTGATGCAATAGGTGTAGTTCCGACCATAAATTAGGTATACAATGATTGTAATAGTCTATCATTCCTAGATATGATTTTAACTGCATCTTATTAGTGGGAGCAGGGACTTTTTTTATTTTTTTTATTTTATTTATTTTATTTTATTTAAGAACAAAAAATACTGGCAAATAAGACTTAACATCTTTTAAGAGCCCAAAGAATGAGAGAATACATAACAACGGCCAATAAATATACAAACAGAAGAAATAAAAATTGATATGAACTATAGTTAAAATTAACATATTGACAACTTAATTTTTAAAAATTAAAATTTAATTTGACTTCCAAGAAATACAAAATATAAAATTAGGATTAGAATTAGGTAATTGAAAGATAGAAAGATAAATAAAAGAAAGAGTTGCTAGTTAGGAAAAGAATTTGAAAATTAAATGCTTAAAGGTTGTATTGTTTGAAATATTTTTTATATTAAATGGAAGTGAATTCCAAAGTCTGATCGCGCTGACGAAAAACAGTCTGCTAGAGTTTGTATAATTATAGTTTGGAATCATTATATTCTTATTTCTACTAGACCTACAGAACTGAATCTTTTCATACAAATATCGTGGAGAACGCGTGTACATTACTTTATGTAGAAAGATGCAGTTTCTTACTTCGAGATATCTAAGTAAACCGGTACCTAGAATTTGGTTGCAATATAATGAAATATGTTCAAATCTTTTTACATTGTAAACATAGCGAGCAGCGTTGTTAAATGCAACTAACAGCTTGTGGGAAGATATGGAGTCAAGTTTGCTATAGACGACTTCCGAGTATGTAATTATTGGTAGCAGCAGTTGCAGTACCAGTTTTCTCTTAGTGCCAATGGGAACAAAAGAGGAAGACATGCGAAGATTTCGTAATACATAATATATTTTACTTACACAGGAATTGATGTGATCCTCACAAGACAATGTTGAATTTATAATAAAACCGAGATTGGTAACTTTGTTGACGACTTTCAACTCAACGTTGTTTAAAAGCACGGGCCGTAAATTATTAGTTTGAAAGGAAGCCTTCGAGATTGGCAGTACATAAGACTTAAGCGGGTTTAACTTGAGCATATTTCGAGTGGCCCATTCTGCAACTGTATCAAGATCTTCATTCATTTTAGAAAATAAATCATCAACGAGGATAGTAGGCCTAGATAGGTACAATTGCAGGTCATCAGCATAAGCATGCATGGTGACGTGTTGGCATCTTCTGAATATGTCATTAACGAACATAGTGAACAGGAGTGGACCGAGAACAGAACCTTGGGGTACTCCACTCGTGGTTATTCTGAACGAAGAAAAACTGTTTCCCACCTTGACCCTTTGGGACCTTCCAACTAAATAACTTTGAACAAACCGGACCGCAGATTCAGAAAAACCAAAATATAACTTAAGTTTATTACATAGCAATAAGTGATTCACCGTGTCGAAAGCCTTAGAAAAGTCTAATAAGCACAGCAGAGTCAAATGTCCCATATCAAAGGGCACTCTTATATCATCCAAAATTTTAACAACTGCAGTGGAACAGCTGTGCCCAGGACGAAATCCAGACTGATAGTCCGACATTAGGTTGAAAGATTTTATATGGTCATTTATCTGCTCGGCTATCAGACACTCACATACCTTTGACACAGAGGACAACAAACTAATTGGTCGAAAATCACAAGATTCAGTGGCATGCTTTTTTTTAGCTATCGGAATGATAGCAGCAACTTTCCAGATTTTTGGATAACTAGCGGATGTGAAACAATGATTTATTATATGCGTAAGTGTGCTGATCACATGTGGCAAGATAAGTTTAAGAAATCGTAAACATATACCGTCTTCCCCAATGGCATTCGATCTGATTTTATTTATGCATCGTGCTACATCTAATTCGCTGACTGCTTGGAAATAGAATTCGTTCCTCAAACCCGGATGGTTCCCTTCAGAATCGCTTTGAGCAAGTTCATCAGATACAGAGCTAGAAATAAAATATTCATTGAGGGAATTTGCATCGATCGGACAAGCATCAGACTCACTCTTGCATACTCCAATGCCTTTAAGGTTATGCCAAAGCTGTTTCGATGGCAAAGAAGGACTAAGTTTGGACATAAAATATTGCTTTTTGGAGAGCCTGACAGCACGAGTAGCATCATTTCTGGCTTTTTTATGCTCCTCCCAATTGAGTGAAGTTGGGAAGCGTTTCCATTTGCTATAAGTTTTGTTACGTTTTTTAAGAGCCATTTGCACAGAAGTCGTAAACCAAGGGACAGCACTGTTAGAGATCCGGCGTGTACACAGCGGAACATGTGTGTTATAAAGACTACATATGTTACTTGTGAAGAAATCTAACTTTTCATCGACAGAAGACAACCACCAACAATCGTTCCAATTAATAAGTGACAAATCATTGACCAGACAAACGTAATCTATGGATTTAAAGTTACGGTATGTGAAAGACGTTTGAGAGGGAGCTGGTGATAGATTAATGTTCACTATGCAAAAAATGAGATCATGATCAGATAAAAAAGATATTTGGTCAAAAAGCAATACAGATGAAGCATCGGAAATTGCAAATAAATCTAACAAGCTAGGGCTGGCATTGTTTGAAAACCTCGTTGGCATAGTTGTATTTACAATATGAAGTCCTACCCCAGTTAAACTGTCTATAAAATTTCGTGAAAGGCTATCATTATTTAATAGATTAATGTTGAAATCACCGCATAAAATGAAATGTTGGAATTCAATAGCATTATTTGTTATTGAATTGAAAAGAGGTTCCAAGCTGCAATTGCGGCTGGGATTATAAATACAGGAAATGAAAACATTGGTTAAGTTATTGTAAATATCGATGTTCAAGAATTCGACCTCAGATCAATTTGATTTACTTAGAAACCTGACATTAAGATTTTTCTTGCAATATATCGCGACACCTCCACCTCTTTTATTCGGTCTGTCATTTCGGTAAAGATTATAATTCGGTAAGTAGAAAAAGAAACCAATAACGTCCTCATTAAACCAGGTTTCTGAGATGCATATGACATCAATGGAAGAATCAGCAAACACAAATTTAACACAATCAAACTTAAAATCGTTGAGGCTTCTTGCATTGAAATGGACAATATTGAGACCTGAGTGTTGCTTACTTAAGACTTCAATAACAGTTTTGTGATTTTCGTAGGCGTAATGATCTGGACTATTCACTCCAATCATAAACAACTAACAAATTTAAGACAAAACCCGAAAGCATTTGAAGATAGTAGAAATGAAAAGAAGAAAAGAGCAGTAGAGTAAAAAGTGAACTGTTGAAGATATGTGGATAGAGATAGGGAAACTGAAATTGAATTAAAAAACCAGATCAGCATACAAAACTTTAAAGAATAATACAATGTAACAAAAAATAAATAACAGACTGCATTATTTAGTTTTATCGATGCATTCGCATCAATCATTTTCGACATCGCCACCAGATATAGCTTGTAGCTCATTAAGAGTAGATATCTTAATGCTTTCACCATCCTTTTGCAGTCTAACGAAAACGCAGCCACGAAAGGTAAAAGCATTGTAGACTTTTTTCGAACGTTTAAATGATATAGCAGCATGCAGAAGTTTTCTGGTTTCAGCAGCAAGACTTTCGTGGATGTAAATATTGTTGTCTGATTCGAGCCCGGCATCTCTTGAGTTCACAGCTTTTTTTAAGCGTCTGCGATAATCGCCAAAGGCCTTGAGTACACGGTTCCGGTCAAAAGGAGTATAAAATTTGACAACCACTATTTTGTTGCTGTTGTTGTTGGACCTTGCCTTAACTCGAAAAATGTCTTTTATTTGTTCATTTGTTAATGTCTTTTTAGACTTGGTTAAAGATACTACGAAGATTTTCACCATCAAAGAATGGAACTCCGAACAGAATAGCATCAGATGAGAAATCAGTGCAATTGTTGTTGTTTTTATTGCTAATATTGCTTTTATTTAGCTCCTCAGCCAGTTCGTCACAGCGAGTGGAGAGAGCGCATACTTTATTTTCTAAGAATTGAATTTTGGAGTCGTATTCAACAAATTTGGCACTGATGGAAGAAACTTCACTCTCCAATTTATCGAGTTTTGTGGTGATATCATTAGAGAGGGTGTTAAAGAGGTTATCCGAGTGTTGGCACAGACTACTATATACCAGACAGTGCATCACTCACTCAATGCGGAATTTGCAGAAGCTCGGTGATATGGCGATAAGCACATGGCGAATTGGGACGGACAAGTAACTGCGAAGCAGCGAATTGATGTTGCTAGCGTTGGCTGCAAATGGTTGATAGAGCACAATATCTCTCTCTCTGTGTATCTGTCAACAATGTTGTCGAGAAGCCTTTTTATATATACTTTTCCTAGGAATTCCAAGCCGACGGCTGGCTTGTTTGTTTACTTTTTTTTTTTGCTGGTTTTTGTTTTTGTCGTTGGCTTGGTTTTTTTTTTTGCTGCTTTTTGCTATTTGCTTGGGTGGATTTTGTCGATCGTCAAAAATGATATTTTTACGATTTTGTCTATTTTGAAGTTATAGATACATCGCTGTAACTTCTTTATTTCTGATTTGATTTAAATCCACCCAAGGACAAAATGTTGGCAAATTGCACCATATTTAAAATGACAAAATTTCTAAATTTTTTATTTATTTTGTACTAAATTTATTCATTTATTTCCTATTTCTTTGTTCTATTTTCTATGTTCAAACTATACTATAATAGAAATAAAATAAAAAAAAAATAAAAATAAAAAATGTATATGCCAGATATCGGCAGTTTAAGGATTTTTGGAAAAAAAGTCAAGTTGCAACAGCTGTAACTATTATATCCGATTTTCGGTTTTCTTGATTTTTTGCACAAAATAGCTCAAAACTGTTCTTAGTGGATATCTTGTTTACATTTTTAAAAATTTTCGTTTTTGGATTTTTGAGAATTTTTTTTGTAAACGAAGCCTTCTTTTTATATACTTTTCTTTGGAATTCTAAGCCGACGGCTGATTTTCTTGTTTACTTTTTTTTTTGCTGCTGTTTGTTTACTATTTGTTGGGGTGGATTTCGTGGATAGTCAGAAATGGATATTTTTGGCAATTATGTGAAGGATAAACTTATAGGAAAATCGCTGTAACTTCTTCATTTCTGATTTGATTTCAATCCACCCAAGGACAAAATTTTAGCAAATTTTACCATAAATTTTTAGCTGAATAAATTTTTAATTTTTTTTTCTTTTATTAATCTATAACTTCAAAATAGACAAAATCGTAAAAATATCATTTTTGACGATCGACAAAATCCACCCAAGCAAATAGCAAAAAGCAGCAAAAAAAAAACCAAGCCAACGACAAAAACAAAAACCAGCAAAAAAAAAGTAAACAAACAAGCCAGCCGTCGGCTTGGAATTCCTAGGAAAAGTATATATAAAAAGGCTTCTCGACTACATTGTTGACAGATACACAGAGAGAGAGATATTGTGCTCTATCAACCATTTGCAGCCAACGCTAGTAACATCAATTCGCTGCTTCGCAGTTACTTGTCCGTCCCAGTTCGCCATGTGCTTATCGCCATATCACCGAGCTTCTGCAAATTCCGCATTGAGTGAGTGATGCACTGTCTGGTATATAGTAGTCTGTGGTGTTGGCGTAAACGATGCTCCAGTTGTTTTAATTCTTCTCTTGCACTCAATTTCATCCGTTCTTCTAACTCAGAGAGCTGAGTGCAGAGCGAGTTGCTGCTTTCAGGTTTTGAAGTATTATTAGTTTTGTTAATGGCACGGGATGCAAGTTGCTCACGCTGTTGGCGCGTTAGTATGGGAGACGGCGACATCAGCTCAGAGATTGCTTCCAAGAGGGCGTAAGAGTGCGTGCGCTAAACTGAGTGCGATTAGTGCAGAACCCGAGAAGAACCAAAGTAGACGCGAGAAAGAGTGTGGGAGCGAGCCGACAACCACTTGTTAAATCGCAGTGGCTGCAAAGAGCAGCCAAAAGAATCTTGTTACAGTTTTTTGTTTTTTTTCTCACTTTCTAAGATTATGATGAGTGTTTTTTTTTTTTTTTAAATTGTTGAGCAAATTTATGTATATGTATCTATATAAATTATTATAAAAACAGTTTAACTTGTTTAATATATTTAATCAAGTTTTTGTTCACTGTGCACGCAGGAGTATATGGTAATGTTATTGTTGTACCGAACACAGGAGAATAATAGTATTAAATCGGTCGAGGAATGAGAAAATAAATTTTTGTTTACGGAGCACAATATATGCACGTCTGCTCTTCACGAAATTTCACTCAAACTTTTACAACTGCTTCAACCTTATTTTTAGATGAAGTAAGCCCATCTCCATTAATTGTATATCCTAAATACTGAATCTCTGTTTGAAAGAACTGGCATTTATCAATATTTACTTTAACATTGCAATCTAATAGCTTATCTAACACTTTGCTAAGATTCTCCTTACATTCTTCAATATCAGAACCACCAACTAAAATGTCATCAAAATAAATTTGAACTTTATTTACACCTTTCAAAATTTCGCATATTATTTTTGAAAATATTTGTGGAGCCGTCTTTGAACCATATACTAACCTTGTAAATTGATATAAGCCGCGATGCGTATTTATAGTCAACAGTTCTTTTGACCGATCTGAAACACTAACTTGTAAGTATGCACCAGTTAAATCAAGCTTACAGAAATACTTCCAACTCGAGAGGCTAGCCAGAATATCATCAATGCGGGGAATTATATAATGCTCCATTTCGACAAATCGATTGACTGTTCTTCTGCAATTTACACATAATCTAATTGAGTCATCACCCTTGTTTACAATTACTTCTGGACTCGCCCATTTGCTCCTACTTACTGACACTAAAACACCTTGCTCACATAGCCTATCTATTTCATCTACTACTTTCTTTCGTAATCCAAATGGTACCGAATATGCTTTAGAAAATATTGGATAATACTCGTCTTTAAGCGTGATCTCAGCTACATAACCATTTATTGTTGAATCATTAGATTTTGAAAATAAACTTTTGTATTTTTCTAAATTAAAATCTAAGTTAGGACTTCTAGTTAAACTTTTTACATTACAAACCATATCACGCCAATCTGGTAGCAAAACTTTTAGCCAATTTCTCCCTATTAATGGGTTAAACTTATGCTCGAATTCTAACATAACAAGTTGCAACTTATGCATTTGCTCTTTAAATTTAACATTGACAACAACACTACCAACAACAACAACACATGCACCGGTAATAACTTTTAAAGTTTTCGTAACTTTTTCTAATTGAAGATGATCAAAATATTGATAATAATCTGAAATATGACATACGGAAACGCAAGCTCCCGTATCAATTTCCATATTAAACTTTCCTCCCTCCAGTTCAACAATTATTTCTAAGGATTTTGTTGAATTGCATGCAGAAAAGTTATATAAATAATTAAGATCATTCCTATTATAATAACTAGTATCGTTACTTTCAATATTATTTACATTAAAACTATTCTTATGAAATACACCATTATTTCTTCCATGCGATTTTCCAGAGTTTTGCTTTGCCCAGCAATTCTTTGCAATGTGCCCAAGCTTTTTACAGAAAAAACATTTGATTTGCTTTAATCCGCTCCGACTCTGGCTACGGTTTCTTTCTCTGCTTGTATTGTTACCATTTCTGCTGCTCTTGACTGGTGAATAATCTCTTCTTGCTCTGAAGTTCTGCGTTGATACTCTTTTGCTATTGAGATGATGAATAGAGCTAGTTCTCATCATTTCCATATTATTATTTGTCATGTCCATCGATAACGCTATGTGACAAGCTTTTTCAAAAGATCCTAACTTACTCTCATTAAGTAACCGGTTTTGGATATGCTCATTACTAAGGCCACAAACAAACTTTATGAGAAGAGCTTTGTCCAGAAAATTACCAAAATCACATTCTTGCGACAGTTGCTTCAGCTCTACAATGTAATCCGTTATCGGTTCTGTTGAGAGTTGATCCCGTTTAAAGAATTTAAAACATTCAACAACAATGATATTCTTCTGTGGTTTAAGATGACCTTTTAACTTCTCAACTACAGTTGAGTATGTAAAATCTTGTTCCGTTTTTGGCGTCAATAATGATATTAATGTTTTGTACAGTTCAGCTCCTCCAACACTTATTAAAAATGATCCGAATCTTTCATAATTTTATTTAATGATAACAGGTGATTTAGCCTGTTAATATATAGCGAAAAGTCGTCGCCCACATTGTATGCTTCAATTGATCCAATTATTGCCACTGGAGTCTCGGCCATAATTATAGTGCTTAGTTATTTCATTTATTTAAAAACGATTTAAAACACAATTACTGCCTATTTTATTAACTATTATTTAATTAAACATGTGATTTTAATGTGACTTTAATGTGAAAACATGTGACTTTATGATTAACACACGTGAAAATCGACCTCGTCGCCAAATGTTATGTTTAAAAAGCAGCAGTTCTTATTGAAGACTAAAAGCTTTATTTATTTAAAAATATGTACAAGCCTTACTAACTAATCTTACACTCTAAGCTTTATAATAGAGATGGTAACAACGATAATCATTATAAATAACGAACATATCACCTGGGTAGTGGCTTTAAATGGGTTAATGCTGAGGAAGTGCGAAAAAGCTGTAGTAGCTGAACTCTATTGTTATTGCATGTTTGAAAATAAATAAAATGTGCTTTTTTTTTTTAATTGGATTATATTTCGCAATAGAGGAGAAAAATAGTATTTTTGATAACTAAATTTGAAGCATTTTGTCCAAAAAAAGTAGTCATTTGAATCAATGTCTGCCGTGTTAAATATAGGCTTAACATATTAGTATTATTAATACATATAAATTTCAGATTTGTTAAAACACCGTAAATTGTTGATTTTTTTTAATACTTTTAAAGGTGTCTTCCATGACTTCTTATAAAGTGACATAACCCCAATTGGGAAAAAGTCACTTTTGGAAATATTTCTATTGTGTTTTTTAATGGAGTTTAATGTTTTTTAAACTCAATAATTAAAATATAATATTAAATTGTAGTTGTTATACGCTATGAGAAATTACACAAAACAAAAGAAAATCAAAGGATACCCTTATGGAAGGCGAAGAAAAAAATCAAGGAAAGCAATTCAAAAAATTTAAATAAAAAATTGTTCTGTCGTACCAAGAACTTGCCTGCAAAATGGACATAAGATCAGAGTATCGGTTTTTTTATGTTTATCGGCAAATTCCTCAAAGCACCGACTGCATATTTTCCCATGTCTACATGGTTTTAAAATCGTATCATTTTTATTTATAAAGCAAACTTCGCAAAGAATATCGTAAGAAAATGTTACGTTTTCGTTATCTTCATTTTCTTCTTTCTCTATGATTAGCAATACAATCAAACTTTTCTTCAATAAGACTTATTCGCTATGAACTGTTAAAACATGTTAACATTCATTTTTTTTGGAGATCATCTTTTGCCATATCATATCTTTAAGATGACTATTATTCTTAAACTTCTTTTTCGGTCTCTCAAACACGTTGAAAGCTCCGTCCAGTGCTTGACTCAGCTCTATCCATTTCTTCAGTAAATTTAACACTTCCCATTGCATTCAATTAATATTTTACAAAAACAAACACACTGCTTAATTGTTGCAAGGACTCAAAAATGTGAAAATGCAGTGCAAAATGTGAGAAGAAGACAAAGTTGACGCAGATTTCAAATACACCTTGCTTGAAAAACCATAAAAATATTAAACTTGGGACTATGCCACTATTACACGGCTCATATAATCCCAAAAATATTTAGAGTATTGATTTCTTTTTGTTTGGAAATATGTTAATCCCTCCATAGTGACATAAGCCCGAGTAAAAAAATTAGGTTTATTTAAACAAGCCCCATCTACACAGTTTGTCCGATTTCAAACAAATTTCGTTCATATATTCTTTAGTATAATGAAAAATTTTAAGCCTACAAAAGTGGGTGGGATTGGACAAGGGGCGTGTCAATTTAATTCTAATCGAACTTCCTCTACAGTGTTTGTCCGACTGAAACCAAATTTTGCACACACATTATTTGTCATAAGGATCAGTCATTTGTTTATGAAAGTGGACGTTACTAGACAGGGTGCGTGGTACTTTATTTTTAATTTATTTGCATCAACACCGTTTCTCCGATTAACCCCAAATTTGTGCACATATATTCTTCAGTATAATGAGAAGTCTTAAGCCTACAAAAGTGGGTGGGATTTGACAATGGGCGTGTCAATTTAAATCTAATCGAACCCCCTCAACACCATTTGTCCGATTTTTGCCAAATGTTATAAAAGTAGTTTATAAAAGTGGGCATAGCTAGACAAGGGGCGTGATAATTAATTTTAATGGCACTCCTTCTATACCGTTTTTCTGACATCACCCAAATTTTGCAAATATATTCTTAGGAATAATAAGCAGTCAGTAGTCTAGATAATTGGGTGGAATTGAACGCAGGGCTTGAACTTTAATTTTTTTTAAACGCAATTATTTAACATTGTTGGTATGAATTTGCACATGCCAATCAAATTTTGCACATATATTACTTAGCATAATGATCAGTCTACAAATTACTATAATGGCATTTTACTCTAAGGGTAAAATTAAATTTAGCGTATAACACAAATATTTTTTCAGATTATACAAAAAAAATGTATAGACGGCTAAGGACTTCGAATATACTTCAATTCGGCCGCGGGGATATTTTAGCCTCGGTACCCTGCCGAAGCTCCATTCCTTACTAGTTTTTTTTTTTTTTTGGTTTCAAAGATAGGGTGTTGTGCGATAGAACTGTTTATTTTATAAACAGTTTACATTGTATTAACTGTTTGTGTTGGTAGTTCGTATCCAAAATCATCGCTATCATCAAAAACGTGTAGAACATTTTAGTTTCAGAATTATTCAACGTAATCAAACGACACCTCAATAAATGTTCACTTACGTAAATTAAATAATAACAGTAGTCCTAAACGGGGAAAATATGCTACATGTTCCAGTGGTAACGCTACAAGTGTTTTTGAAGCATTCAAAATTATATAAAAATTCTAAAGAAGTTCAATGCAAGCCTAAATTGTATATTATGCTCAGCAAAGTTGTAGAGCAAGTTCATTAGAACTACTTTGCCGAAGAAAGTATTAACTTACAACAACAACAAAAATAATAATACCATGGTAAAATGCTTTTAAGAACTACAAAAAAAAAAAAAAAACAAAACACACAAAGCTCGCCACACAGTGTAATTATTGCGGCCAAATCTAACTTTTTTTTTTAATATTATGACTTATTATATATCAATCGACACATAATTCTTCAACTAAGAGAATTTTGTAAAAATTTTGAAAATACGTGAAGATTTGGACACAGCATGAGCTGAAAATTGATTATTTTTTCTGTGAATTTACCAATTTTCGTCTTTGCATATACCTTCTACAGATAAAATATCATATCTTTCGAATGAGATGTTCAAAGAATATAAAATTGTATATTTTTAAAAATATAGAATCTAATGCTTTTGATGATATTTCTTTTTTAAGAAATCCTTCAATAAGATCAGATATAAAATTAGTTTCAAAAATATAATTTTTCTAAAAATTATTAAAAAATCTGAAAATTTCAGCAGTGAAGAGGAAGAAAAACTATTTTTTGATATTGATTAAAATTTCAAAAAGTGATCTTTTATTTATTAAAAACTGAGGGAAAAAAGATAGAGGTGCGATTTTGCATTTTTTGTCTTTAATCCAATTATATGTGTTGGCAGTTTTTCGCCTAAAATTAAAATTTGTAAATTGAGTCATTTATACATACTTTGTGAGTCTGTGGGATAAATTTTAAAAAGAAATGAATCATGTTTGATAGTTTAAGATATTTCTGAATAATTATATTTTCAATATGAATTTAATTATTTAAATCCAGTCTTTAAGCATTGCGAATAAACATTGCGTTTTTAGTGATGTTAAATTTACTGAAATTGAAAAACCGGAAATTAGTTTCCAACTTTGAGAATGAATAGCTCCAAAAACCATTTTTTGATTCTTTAAAATTTTTATATGTTATCTATCAACTTATTTAAAAAATATGTTGAAAAGATAGAGGTGCGATTTTGCGTTGTTTTTTTACATCATTTTTCGTGAAAGGTTTTTTTTGGGTAACTTTTGGCAAAATTTACATAGAAATTCACGTTATTTCATTTTGGGAAAAAATTGTTTAAGCTTAAAGGAGTAGTGTTTATATAGAATAAGAATTCTTTTTTAAATTTGGGTTTAACACAAGAAAAAATTTTTCGTAGAAACTACTCCCGAACATGTCACTTGAAAGGATGTGGTCCGTAAGCGTAGAATTATCGGAAGGAGTTGAGATAATTACATGAAACTTCGTATACATGTTCTTATGCACCCAAATACCTGGACAAGTGATTATTTTTTTAAAACATTTAAAACAGTAAAACAAACGAACACGCCCACCTCCCACAACAGTGTAAATACTATAAAATGGCTTATAATTGAGGTACATATATAAGATTTAGTACATAGTAAGATTTTAGTTTAGTAAAAAATAGGCGTAGTCCACCCACAAATACGACCATTTCCAATACAACCCTCAACGTTTAAAGCTATTAAAAGTGTTATAGAGTATATGAGTTAGAGAGAGAACATTTTAAATGAGAGTATATATGATCGAATCAAGTTTTGTACCAAAAAATCCGATCACTTTTAACATGCGTAAAATTGGGTACAGTTATTTCCAAGTTGGTCTAACACGTACTTATTTATCCAAAGTAGAACCCTATTAAAAATATATGTTACAAATATTTTTAATGCACACCTTTTAAAAAAATTGTACTGCATAGGTTTAGGACGCGAATTATTTTTGATATCAGTCTTTCTGATTGTCAAAAACATATGGGTTATGCCGTTATCTTTAAAATAAACAAAAGTATTTTTACCTAACTAAATCAAAGTCTTTCAAAGTTATCATATTTATCAAAATGTTCTCAGTGCAGTGAAGTTAACCAGTTTTAAAATATAAAAGGTGAAAAATTTCTCACATTGAGTGAATTTATTTTTTGATAACAAAACAATGTTTTAGAAATGGCACCACAACTTTTTATTAGGGATGTTTTCAATTTATGGAAACAATCAAGGATTGATTGTACAATTAAAAAGCAAGAGGAGAATATAGAAACATTTTTAAAATCTTACTATGCCTTGTTTAAGTAATGATACTCTTAACAAAGTGCACTTTATTGTTTTTAAATCAAATCAAGAATTCAAGGCCGTGCATCGAAAATCATCTGCATTCGAAACAAAACTTCATGATTGGCTTCAATCTCCTATTATTTGTTTTAATGACAGGTTAGATGATGTAAGTTCATTCGCGTTTTAGTAATTTAACTCAGACTCTCCTGGAACAGCAAGTTGGCAAAGTTCTTTAGAATTAAACTTTAGGGTTCTGGAGAATTCGAGTTAAAGTAAACCTGAAATATTTTATCTATAGTTAATTACATAAATTCAAGGGACACAGTACCAGTAGAGGCATACGGAATATATCAGACACACAAGATACTCCTACTTTTAGAAAATCTGAAACCAAAGGGGGTAGAAAAACAGTGAAGTCGAACAAAGCGCCGTAAAGTTTATGCGATGCGCAGCGAGTTTATTAGCCAAAAGGAAATTTATTTAGTCGACAAATCAATGTCTGACAGCATTTCAAGCACTTGGCCTATAATATGACTTGAAATTATCGATAAGGCGTTATAGAATATTGCGTTCGGTTGTACACAGTATTCATCCTGAATGTTTTCCTGATAACAAAAAAATTGAAACGCCGATTATAGCTTCAGAAGTATCAGCTGAAATAAGAAGGCAGGACTTGCTTAATCAAACTGCTTCAAGTTTATTAAAAATAATTGAAATAAAAAATTATATTAGTTGTGTTCTTGAATGCAAATATAGCTTTGATGGAACAAAAATTTTCCGATGAAAACATGACTGATGAATTCTTGTTTGGTTGCAATGGTTCCTCTGAAAATGACTAATATTGATAGCAAGGGAGAGTAGGGTTGAACAAAACCGTGTCATTGGTGTTATTTTGCAGACCTATTAAACTTACTTTTATGCAAAAAAAAACCTTCATGTATTCATAATGTAGAAATGGATTTAATGGAGCAAATAGAAAAACTTCTGCCATTTAAAACAAAAGTTATCGATTTTAACGTTGAAATTAATTTTAAATTGTATTTAACAATGGTTGATGGTGCCGTTACAAACGTTTCGGCACATAATCGGCCATCAATGAATTGTTATCTATGTGGAGCGACTCCATCTGTAATGAATTCTTTTCATTGCATGCAAAGAACTATAGACGAAAGACATCTACAACATGGATTGAATGCCTAATTCATATTGCAAACAGGATGCCTCTCAAATGCTGGCAGCTACGCGGCGAAGAAAATAAACGAATTTTTTTAGAGCAAAAAATATAAATAAAAAAAGAGTTTAGAGATAAAATGGGAATATTATTGATAAAGTAAAAACAGGATATGGCACTTCAAGCAATGGGAGTACTGCCAAAAGGTTTTTTCAAATATTGAAATGGTGTATGAAATAACAAACATTAATATTTGTTTACTAAAAAATTTCCGTTTGACTCTGAGAACACTGTCAAGCTGCAAAAATAGAAATACTACAAGGTTCAGTACACTTTTAAAGGATAGTTTTAAAAAATATGTGGATAATTATCCCTGGTATAAATGCCAATAACTGTCCACAAAATATTGATTCATGGATGTGAAATAATTAAAATTTTTAATTTGCCAATTAGACTTTTATCTGAAGACGCATTAGAATCTAATCATAAGGAATCTAGAAAATATCGACACTAGAAAAATTCTAGAGAAAATTGCAATCGAGATCTTATGGCTGCATTACTGATAAATTCGGATCCTCTCATTTCTTCCAACAGGCATATTGCCAAAACAAAAGGAAATTTAAGATTTATTGACATATATTATAGAAGAAAGTACAGAGTCCGATGTTCATAATAGCTTCATTTCTGATATAAATTTTGAAGATTTTGTTTGAAGTGACACTTCGGATGAAACAGATTAACTACAGAAATTCTTATACATAATTTTTTTCTATTTGTAATTTAACTTTCATTTTTATTTTCTTTTTTATTTATAAAATATATAAATATATTATTTTTTTTTTTTTAATTAATGATCTCAAATTGTTTTTTGTGTTGAAAATTTGTTATTTTGAAAATTTGGTTTAAATTGGGGTAGCACAAAAGGAAGTTAGCATATTTTATAAGGAATCTTTATTTGGAAAAACACCTTTTCTATAAAATGTTAAAGTGAAAGTGTTTGAAAAACGTGGGTTTTATGGGGGGTATCCCAAACAATGTATCAATTCAGGCTATTTTAAGCAAAGACTTAGTTGGGATAAAATAAAATTCTCTTTGTTATTTTGTTCAAATTACGTGATTATAATAAAAGTACTCGGGTTTTAAGAAATGAAGTTTTATGAGGGGTACCCCAAAAACTGGTCTGGCCCAGCCCATTTTTAGTAAGGACCATTGCTATAATACTGAAAATAGTTGCGTGTGATTATAATAAAACAAAGTATTTATTTTAAGAGATACGAGATATTTAAAATTCAGTTTATATGGAGGGTACCCCGAATAATGGTCTGATTATAAGCATTTTTGGTACGAATGTTTTTTGAAGTGATTTTAGACCAAATATGAAATTATTTTACACCAAATATGAAATTATTTTACACCAAATATAAAAAAATATTGAAGAAGTCCAAAGATACATCGATTTTTAACTTTGTTTTATATGGGATATAGGTGTGGTCATTGCCCAATTTGACCAATATTTAGGAAATTTCTAATCTATGTAAAAAAGTCGTCCATACAAAATTTTGTTGCTCTGCGGCAACTGCAAAGAATTTTGGCCACAGCTTATATGAAACGGTTACACTGTGCGCCACAATAACAAACTGACGACTACTTCAAAATTGGAATTAATGCCTTAAAATTGAAAAATCGCCGCTAAAAATTAATTTTTCGTTCAATTTTAACAAACAGTATATTATTAAAATGAGAAAAAAAGGAAAGAAAAAACAATTTTCATATGTAATGTCATAACAAAAATATTTACATGTCATAATTCTTTTTAGATTTTTTGCCATTTCAAATCGAGTGACCAAATTGGGTTAAAAAGACGGTCTAATATATTGACGTATTAACGTAGATACATTTGAATTAACAAAAAATACTTCTGTTGAAATGTTTTATTTTTTTACAGTGGATAGTAAAACTAAACGGCAAAGTCAAACGACGGCAAGTGAAAAGAGTGATTCTGAGTATGCTCAAGAAAGTTCTTAGGGGTATTCACAATGTGATGTATTTGTGATAAATATTTACAAAATTTAAAATATTTACAACTTATTGTGATCGAACCTTCAATAAAGTCTTGTATTTTTAAAATCAGCTAATTTAAGTATATACTTTTTTTTTGGAAATATGAATTGAAATGTCTTCAAAATAATGAATAAATTTAGACGAAACACTAATAATATTAAATTTTTTTAAATAAACTCACATCGCAGCCGGTTACTTCCTTGATGTTGAGTAGAAATACTTTTGCTTGGCTGATCACATACATACATAACGACATTTACAAAGAATACAATAGGGCTATTCACAATCTTGAGTATTTGGTATTACAAATTTATGCAATTGTAAATATTTGCCATCAATCGTGAGCGGTCTTTTTCGGTTTACTTTGCAATACTTGTTGCAAAGAATTAAATTGACAGCTGATTGCTCACTGACTCTTAAATGAATTTTCTATTGTGTTTCTTCCGTTTAATTCGTTTTTTTTTTTATTTACTTATTTTCCATATCTTTGTTTTTAGTGACATTATTTTTGCGACAATCAGCTGTTAGCTTACAGTTCAGTATTGCATATGTATAGTAAATATTAACTATGGGTTCTTAGTGTTGCATATTTACACAAGCGTAGTAAATGCATCTCTGTATATTTTGTTAGAGTAGAGTAAAAATATTCTCTACCATTTTGCAAATGCTATGATGCAAGACCATTTGCACCTGATTGTGAACAGCACTAATATGGTTTCGTGTATTTTAACACGGTGTATTTTGTTTTTGTATATTTACAAAATTTACTACAAATATTAAATTTATCAAATATACACAATACAAGGGCAAATACAACACATAATGAATACCTCTATTGTGTTTGCAAGGGTAAGGGTATGTACGTAAAAATTAAGCAAACGACTAAATCCGAGTTTTTCAAACTGAGGTAATAATATTTATGGATAAACAATTAAAATCTGGATAGTACGGAAGTAGTACTGATTTCGTATTTATTGATAAAAGAAAACGCTCGTGGCGAAGCCGCGGACCACTGGGTCCTACTAGTTTTATATAACTTTTTTCTGTTCATCAATTTCTTGATAGTTTCCTTTGTACTTAGAGTTCCCTGTTAACCAAATCCCCCACAAGGAGTAAATCTCGCACACGGCCCTGTGCATGATAACACTATTTCATGCATTCTTTAGGAAGTTTAAATGGATGCCTGATTTTCGTATAAAAAATTTAAAATCTGAAATGAATTTCTCAGCAGTTGGAACTATAGATTTCGTGTGTTGAGCATTTTTCTTTTCTTGACTTTTTCGTAAAAATATCTAAGCCCAACCTAAACAAAAACAGAATGGAAAAACGGTATGTTGGCAACATTGGAATTCAAAAATTTTTAGATTGAAAATCAGAAATATTTTTTAGAGTTATTAAAGTTACTCCTGGTGAGAAATACATGTTTTTCGATGTTTTGTGATTTTTTACTTTGATAGAAATGCTAAAAAAGGGCTCTAAAGGGTGATTTTTTAAGAGCTTGATAACTTTTTTTTTAAAAAAAACGCATAAAATTTGCAAAATCTCATCGGTTCTTTATTTGAAACGTTAAATTGGTCCATGACATTTACTTTTTGAAGATAATTAAATGTTGACCGCGGCTGCGTCTTAGGTGGTCCATTCGGAAAGTCCAATTTTGGGCAACTTTTTCGAGCATTTCGGCCGGAATAGCCCGAATTTCTTCGGAAATGTTGTCTTCCAAAGCTGGAATAGTTGCTGGCTTATTTCTGTAGACTTTAGACTTGACGTAGCCCCACAAAAAATAGTCTAAAGGCGTCAAATCGCATGATCTTGGTGGCCAACTTACCGGTCCATTTCTTGAGATTAATTGTTCTCCGAAGTTTTCCCTCAAAATGGCCATAGAATCGCGAGCTGTGTGGCATGTAGCGCCATCTTGTTGAAACCACATGTCAACCAAGTTCAGTTCTTCCATTTTTGGCAACAAAAAGTTTGTTAGCATCGAACGATAGCGATCGCCATTCACCGTAACGTTGCGTCCAACAGCATCTTTGAAAAAATACGGTCCAATGATTCCACCAGCGTACAAACCACACCAAACAGTGCATTTTTCGGGATGCATGGCCAGTTCTTGAACGGCTTCTGGTTGCTCTTCACTCCAAATGCGGCAATTTTGCTTATTTACGTAGCCATTCAACCAGAAATGAGCCTCATCGCTGAACAAAATTTGTCGATAAAAAAGCGGATTTTCTGCCAACTTTTCTAGGGCCCATTCACTGAAAATTCGACGTTGTGGCAGATCGTTCGGTTTCAGTTCTTGCACGAGCTGTATTTTATACGGTTTTACACCAAGATCTTTGCGTAAAACCTTCCATGTGGTCGAATAACACAAACCCAATTGCTGCGAACGGCGACGAATCGACATTTCACGGTCTTCAGCAACACTCTCAGAAACAGACGCAATATTCTCTTCTGTACGCACTGTACGCATTCGTGTGGTTGGTTTAATGTCCAATAAAGTAAACTGAGTGCGAAACTTGGTCACAATCGCATTAATTGTTTGCTCACTTGGTCGATTATGTAGACCATAAATCGGACGTAAAGCGCGAAACACATTTCGAACCGAACACTGATTTTGGTAATAAAATTCAATGATTTGCAAGCGTTGCTCGTTAGTAAGTCTATTCATGATGAAATGTCAAAGCATACTGAGCATCTTTCTCTTTGACACCATGTCTGAAATCCCACGTGATCTGTCAAATACTAATGCATGAAAATCATAACCTCAAAAAAATCACCCTTATAAGTATTTTTTAAAAAAGTCTATTTGCAACAGTTATAACTTTGTTTTCCTAGCTTTGGTTTTTAAATTTATGCAGAAAATACCCTCAGACTAAACTTAATTCATCCGTGATATTGGTTTTTAAAATTTTGTACAATATTTTTGGATTTTTTGGGATTGCTTTTCGTAAAAATGCTCAAACACGAAATTATCAAATAGGTACACTTCTTCCAATAAAAAAATCATAAAGACCATGTTATTCAACATAATTACACTATTTTTTCATATGCAGTAAGTATACTTTAAGAAAATATTACCACAAGAATTCACTGAATTTTTTTAAATTTGGTTTTTTTCGATATTTTTTAAAAAATCACAACTCTGGTAGTTTCGTCCAATTTTCATTTTTGATAGCTTATATAGAAGAAAAATTAAATAGAAGACAAGCTGTGAACCATCGCCTGGAAAATTTATACTTATGCAAAGGTTATTGGGGTTTGTTTTAAAAAAATAGCACTTTTTGCCCATATCGCCAAGCACTGCCATGTTTATGTAAGTTAGCTCGGATTCCCGTGGTCCTAGGTATACAAAATTTTATTTACATTTATTTTAACATCATACGAATAAATTAAGAGGTTATGCCATAAAAAAAAACAACTTCAACTTCTTTGAGACACTCTAATGAACATAAATAAATCTGATTAATTAATAGTTTTTAATATACGTTTGAGTTGACCTTTCGACAAATTAACACCAAAAACGCTACAGTTGTCAACAGGGTAACTCATACAGTTTAAAGGAAAGTTAATTTAATTTAATTTAATTTAATTTAGTATATTATATGGTTGTTAAAATTGATTAGATTATTAAAATTTTAAGTGCTTATATGGTTAGAGATAAAACTTATGAGAGAAAGAATTTCTGGAGAATCGAATGCATTGGCTATAAGTTGATATAAATAGACGATATCAGCAGATAACCTTCACTCGTTTTAATCGATCCTCACAAGGAGGAAGGTTTAAAATGTCAGTATCACCTAAGTCCTTAATATCAAACTTAACAAAACGGTTTTGTATTCTCCCTATAAGATCAACATGCACATTGTAATTTGGGGGCCAAGCTTGACTTGACTGTTTCAATTTAAGACGCACTATTCCATAATATGATAAGTGTTGAATAAATCCAAGCAAAAAACACACGCTATTTTACAAATGTCCTCAATATGAATGCTAGAAGAAAGCTTAGCATGCATCAATAAGGGCTTTGACGGCACTCACACGACTTAAAGCAGTTTCTTTTCTCATGTAATCAAAAATAAAATGATTCCTTTTCCGGAAATAGTTCAGCAGATAGAGTGTCCAGTGATCTGAGTTACATCATTAATTGCTAAAATAAACTGAAGTGGACCAAGGTGACATTCTCGAAGAACACCACCGTGGAGGTTTCCGCAAGAACAACAGGAGTCAAAACCTCTCAGAATCGTATTTGATGAAATCACTCTGTCAAATACGATTTAATATCGAGCTTCCAGTTTCACGTGAACACGTGTCTCTTAATAAAATTACGTGAAAACACGAACCTGAACTACATGTGTATTTTATTCACGAACTACACGTGTAGTTCGTATTCACGTGATTTTTGCATTCACGTGAATAGTATTCACGTGTTTTAGGCATGAGCCGAACTTTCAAAAATTCTTTTGTGTTTCTGAGAACAAAAAATTAATATTTTAGTACGAGACTTATTATTTATTAAAACAAATCACGTTACAATTAGTGTGTAGGGATAAATTAGAAAATTATTGTGTAGAACCTGCGAAAGATATTATTTCAAAATAAAAGAGATATGTATATATCAGAGTGATAAAACATTTTCAAACCAAGGATTTGCGGTGATAAACATGCGACCAGCTTGTCGCCGTTCTACATGTCCAACACAACGAATCTGGGTTTATTTTATTTAAAAAATGATTTAAAAAATGTGTGCCGCTCTTGCGACTAGCTCCCCGCTGTTCAACAAGAACTGCACATAGAACAACAACGACAACAACACACCGACAAGGCAAGCGACCAGCTTGCCGCTGTTCAACTTACCGAGCCAATGCATTGCCGCTAGAGCCAAACCTTACTTTACCTAGTCCCAAGGAGCGTCGCACAACAAATGATGCGATAATATGTTTGATCACTCTTATATATTGTCAAAGCTGTCAGGCGTTAAGCTTACGCCAGTGAAGTGAAGTTGGTTCTTTTTAAGTTAAAGCTTTTTGAGAATAAATGTGAAGTTAGTGGCAATGGTTCAATAAATCAATTTGATTTGATTAGTAGATGCTGCTACAGATTAATAGATGGCACTGCTACAGTCTAACAGATGGCACTGCTACAGACTCCCCCTTTGGCATGCGGGTGTCGCCCCTTCGCTAGCACGACAACACCTTAGAAAAACTTCTTTCGTGGTCGGCGTCGTCTCTTTATGGGATGCACTGGAACAGGAGTATCATCTTTATTGGAACCTCTGTATGGGGTGAGTGCTGACGCATGATAAGATCCCAATGGTGTGTCCAAATCGTCAGGAGACGCGATTTCATACATTGTTGACCCAACCTTTCTTATGATGACAAACGGCCCATCTCGCTTTGGTACGAATCTGGAAGTTACGCCCTTTGATCCTTGACTTAAAACATGTGTAGTAATTAAAACTTTAGTACCAATATCGAAGTTTGGTTGAGGCTGTCTATGAAGATCTGCTTGAATTTTATTCTTATCTTGCATACGTTGCTCATTTTCTCTAGCTGTCATAAATGAGTCAACCAGTTGTCTCAGATACGGTGTGATTTGTGGAATGAACGTCTCTCTCTCAATAATGTCTCTGACATCATGCTGGACATTATCAAGTGTGCGTAATTCTCTTCCGAATGTTAAATAGGCGGGCGAGAATCCTGTGCTTTAACATTTAGCTGTGTTCAGGGCAAAACAGATAGCTGCTAAATTATTGCACCAGGTAGTATGATCTTGTTGCACCAATATGGCTAATTGGGCTTTGAGATCTCGATTTCGACGCTCTACAGGATTGGCTTCGGGGTGATAGACGGGCGTGAATTGTTGATCGATTCCGAGGCAAAAGGAAACTTTTTGTATAATCGCTGAAATGAATTGTACTCCATTATCTGACTTAATGCGTCTGGGTATACCAAAACGGAGGAACACTTCCTCGATAAGCAACTTAGCGCATGCTTCTGCCGTTGCTTCTTTCATAGGGAATATCTCGGTCCATCGGCTCGCAACATCTTCGATAATGAATATCCATTGGTATCCATCATTACTACGTGGAAGTGGTCCAAATAAATCGACTGCAACCACTTCGAACCGCTGTCTGCTACTAGTTGTTTGAAGAAGCCCATATGGCTTCATATTGCTGGCTTTGAAATGTTGACACTCAATGCAGGTTTTAACATGCTTTCGGATTTCAGCCCTCATACCAGGCCAACTATATCTTGCCGCGATTCTTGCAATTGTCCTTTCTTCCCCGTAGTGCCCCGCTGTGCTTTCATCATGATAGTGCCGCAGAATTTTCTCTCTCTCTTGAACTGGAACGACATATTGGGCATCATCTAGATCATCGTTACTATAACAATACAAAATTCCATCGTTCATGAGGTATCCTCTTTTGATCCATCGATTAATATTTTCGTCTGAAGATTCTAATGAGTGTATAATCTCCTTGAGCTTGTCGTCTTTCAATTGTTCTTCGCGTAATTCCAGTATACTTTTCTTTGGAAAGTCAATTTGAATCGAGAGTATGCTTTTCACCGGTTCTGTATCCTCATGAGGAGGTGGACGTGAGAGCATATCAGCTACCGCATTTGTTTTACCTGGCACATACTCGATTCTAAAATTAAATTGTTGTAGCTGCAATGCCCATCGGGCTAGGCGTCCTGAAGGTGTTTTCAGTGTGAGTAACCATTTAAGGGGTTGATGGTCAGTCATAAGAATTATTTCTTCTCCCTCAATGTAGCCTCTAAACTTTGCGCAGGCCCACACGATAGCAAGAGCTTCGCGTTCCGTAGTAGAGTAGTTGGTTTCTGCTTTCGTGAGCAAACGACTTGCATACTCTATTGGATGCTCACGTTCTCCCTCCCCCTGGAGTAGAACTGCTCCAAGTGCATAGGCACTGGCATCTGTTTTTATGATAAACGGCTTGTTGTCTTCGGCTTGCTTCAGTATTGGCGCTGACACCAGCTTTCTGTTAGAGTTTTATATGCAACCCGTTGATCATCTTCCCATTTCCATTTAGCATTTTTTTTCGTTAGTTCTGTCAATGGCTTACCAATTTTAGAGTAACCTTCGATGAAACGTCGATACCAGGAGCACGTCTGAATGAACGATATAACCTCCTTCACGTTTTTAGGTTCCTTTCTTTGACATATTGCTAGCGTTTTTCGGGATCGGCACTTATGCCACTCTTAGTGAGGATATGTCCCAAATATTTGACCTGTGGACAGCAAAAATGGCATTTTGAGTTGTTTGCTCTTAGCATGTAAGAACTTAATCTCTTGAACACAATATCTAAATCTTTCAAATGGTTTTCAAACGACGATGGACAAATAATGAGATCATCAAGATAAATTAAAAGATTTATTTGCTGAATACCCGAGTTAAACCTATCCATTAAACGTTGAAACGTCGCCGGTGCATTTCTTAAGCCAAATGGCATTCGTCTAAAACTATATGTTCCAAAAGGAGTAAAAAACAAGTCTTCATGTAATCTTTATCTGAAACTTTTATTTGATAATAACCAGATTGTAGATCTACAGTGCTCATAAAAGTGGCTGTTTTTGCAGTGTGCAGCAGATCATCTATCCGTGGTAACGGGTACTTGTCTGGGATGGTAATGGCATTAAGCTTACGGTAATCTATGCAGACTCTTACTCCACCGTCTTTCTTCGGTACCATGACGACAGGTGATGTCCATGCAGATTCGCTTTCTTCGGTGATGTTGTTTTCGAGCATTTTGTCCACTTCTTCCTTCAGCTCTCGTGTTTTAGCGAATGACATTCGATAAGGAGGTGATGATATGGGCTCATGTTCAGCCGTATTTATTTTATGTTCTGCGTACGGAGTTGGCTCTTCGATTGCGCTGAAAACAATTTCGTGACTTTGTTAAACGTTTTCTAACTGCTGTTTCTCGCACAACGAGAGCTGACTTCCGTCAGACTCCTTTAAAATTTTGAAGTCTATTGTGTACAGTTTGGTAAATATAGCGTCATCGTAGCTTTTTTGGTTGAACACCACTCCTTCGAACAGCTCTGGTTTATTTTTTGGTGATGAAATGTGCAGTGGCAGTGCATCTCTAAAAATATCTTGAATTGCTCTTGGCGAGTAATCATTTTGTCTTACTGGCTCAGGGCCAAAATTTTCAAAATCCGAAACATGTGCAGATGTGTTTTGTCTTTTTACGTTTCCTTCGTGTTCTCCAGGTTTACGCTTATACACCTTGATACTTTCCATTAAATTTGGCAACTCTTCATTCACGAAATCAAACTGTTGGTCAGGGCATCCTTCAAACGACCAGTACCTTTGACCCATATTTAAAATAATTCCAGATTGTTGCATGAAATCAGTGCCAATCAAAGTGCGATTTTCGACGGCATTTTGCAAAATCAAGAACTGAATATTTAAACATCTCCCGCCAATAACTATCTTGCAATGCGTTGATAAGCAATCCTGCCGCGTTTTGCTTCCATCTGCTAACGTCACTTCGTATTTGACAGTTTCGTATTCACATTGCCTCAAATCCATTATTCGCTTCAGATTTTGGCTAGCAACACTAACCCGAGCACCAGTATCAAAATATGCCTGTCCAGGCACTCCAAACAGCTGAACTTTGACAGTAGGGATATCGTATTGGAGTTTCCGAACAAGCACCGAATTAAATTGCACTTGAGCATTCTCCTTATTTGTTGCCTTATAGTTTGGACAGTTTGCTCGTATGAACCCTGGCGTATTGCAACCATAGCAAACCAATTTTGCCTTTGCAAGAACCATGGAAGTATTTGCCTGCGTTTCTTTTGCTTTGGCTTCTTGTTTTTTAAAGCAAACATCCTGAGTATGTCCTTTTTTGCGACAAAAACTGCACCGTAAAGGACCACCTCCAACATTGCCTAAAGAATGCTCTGCACTTTTCCCCTTCTCAGCTTGAAACTGCTCCGCTTCTCGCGCATCCTTCAGCAATTCGTCGAAAGTGTTCACTTTATCCCTAAACACTCGTTCTCGAACAGTTGCGTGTAACATTCCAAAAATTATATCAATCTGATCACGCTCGATAGGAACGTGTGTCAGTCGTGCGAATAGCGCTCGCTTCTTTCGAATAAATGCATCTGTAGACTCATTCTTTTGTTGTTTTGTCTCAACAATTTCTGCATACACACGCCATGCAGGCTTAGGAGGTGAAAAACTTTCACGAATCATCTTTACTACATCGTCGAATTTAGCAACACCATCTTTCACGCCGCGCCACCACTCCGCTGCGTCACCCTCAAGCAACATCGGCATACCATTAACTGCATCCTTGTCTGACACTTTTTCGACAATCTTGTATGTCGTAATCGACGCAATGAACTCTTCCACTTTTGATGGGTCGCGCTCACCTTTGTAACGAGCAGTGCATGCACTGAACGAACCCTGCTTGACATTACATGCACACACAGCCTCCATCAATTGCTTAAATTGTTCGCTTGTCAAGTTTGCCATATGGTTTTTTGTATTCGTTGTTGTTGTTAGATTAGATCGACTGCTTCTAAGCTCCAAGTTTCACAATTATTTCGGCCTACTGTTGGGCGCCAGTTTTAGTACGAGACTTATTATTTATTAAAACAAATCACGTTACAATTAGTGTGTTGGGATAAATTAGAAAATTATTGTGTAGAACCTGCGAAAGATATTATTTCAAAATAAAAGAGATATATATATCAGAGTGATAAAACATTTTCAAACCAAGGATTTGCGTTGATAAACATGCGACCAGCTTGTCGCCGTTCTACATGTCCAACACAACGAATCTGGGTTTATTTTATTTAAAAAATGATTTAAAAAATGTGTGCCGCTCTTGCGACCAGCTCCCCGCTGTTCAACAAGAACTGCACATAGAACAACAACGACAACAACACACCGACAAGGCAAGCGACCAGCTTGACGCTGTTCAGCTTACCGAGCCAATGCATTGCCGCTAAAGCCAAACCTTACTTTACCTAGTCCCAAGGAGCGTCGCACAACAAATGATGCGATAATATGTTTGATCACTCTTATATATTGTCAAAGCTTTCAGGCGTTAAGCTTACGCCAGTGAAGTGAAGTTGGTTCTTTTTAAGTTAAAGCTTTTTGAGAATAAATGTGAAGTTAGTGGCAATGGTTCAATAAATAAATTTGATTTGATTAGTAGATGCTGCTACAGATTAATAGATGGCACTGCTACAGTCTAACAGATGGCACTGCTACAATATGTTATTAAAAAGACTTCTAGCTGCATCTCTATGATTTTTATGGCTCCTGTGGATTCTAAATACAGGATTTGACCAGTTTCTGGGTGCGTCACTTGAACCTTACAGGGTTCTGTGGGTTCCTTGGACAGAACGAAGGTTCCTGTGGACAAGGGACTCAACTGGCATTTGTATAGTTCCTGGATGCGTCATTTGGATTTTTAAAATTTCTGTTTGTTCCTAAAGCAGGAATGAGGGTTTCCGTGGACAAAGGATTCAACTGGGATTTGGGCAATTCCTGGATGCGTCATTTGGACTTTTTAGAGTTTTGTGGGTTCCTAGGACAGGAATGAAGGTTTCTGTGGATAAGGGATTCAACTGGGATTAGGCCAGTTCCTGGGTGCGTCATTGGGACTTTTCAGAGTTTTGTGGGTTCCTAGGACAGGAATAAAGGTTTCTGTGGATAAGGGATTCAACTGGGATTTGGCCAGTTCCTGGGTGCGTCATTTGCACTTTTTGGGTTCTGTGGGTTCCTAGGAGAGGAATGAAGGTTCTCTGGACAAGGGATTCAACTGGGATTTGACCAGTTCCTGGATGCGTCATTTGGACTTTTTTGGGTTCTGTGGGTTCCTAGGAGAGGAATGAAGGTTTCTGTGTACAAGGGATTCAACTGGGATTTGGCCAGTTCCTGGGTGCGTCATTTGGACTTTTTTGAGTTCTGTAAGTTCCTAGGACAGAAATGAAGGTTTCTATGGACACGGGATTCAACTGGGATTTTGCCAGTTCCTGGGTGCGTCATTGGGACTTTTCAGAGTTTTGTGGGTTCCTAGGACAGGAATAAAGGTTTCTGTGGATAAGGGATTCAACTGGGATTTGGCCAGTTCCTGGGTGCGTCATTTGCACTTTTTGGGTTCTGTGGGTTCCTAGGAGAGGAATGAAGGTTCTGTGGACAAGGGATTCAACTGGGATTTGACCAGTTCCTGGATGCGTCATTTGGACTTTTTTGGGTTCTGTGGGTTCCTAGGAGAGGAATGAAGGTTTCTGTGTACAAGGGATTCAACTGGGATTTGGCCAGTTCCTGGGTGCGTCATTTGGACTTTTTTGAGTTCTGTAAGTTCCTAGGACAGAAATGAAGGTTTCTATGGACACGGGATTCAACTGGGATTTTGCCAGTTCCTGGGTGCGTCATTTTGACTTTTTTGGGTTCTATGGGTTCCTAGGAGAGGAATGAAGGTTTCTGTGGACAAGGGATTCAACTAGGATTTGGCCAGTTCCTGGGTGCGTCATTTGAACTTTTATGGGTTTTGTGGGTTCCTAGGACAGAAATGAATGTTCTTTTCTGATCTTATCCACAAAAAATCCCCAACTAATCCCCAACTTTTGGGATTTGTATGTTTCTTGTTTACTTTTCATTCTAAGTATTTGTTTCAGTCTTAGGAATAATTTTACTTAAGGATCTACGCCTCTTTTTTGTTTTTCCTTTTCTAAATTTGAAGCCCCTCAGCTCAATGCTGCAAAAAAAAGTCAGTCTCAAATGGTTAAGGAGATTTAAATCGGGAAACTTGGAAATTTTTTCGTTTACGACTAATCCATAATTTTTATACAAAAAAGTAGTTCTTAGGATAGTATATACTCATTAAGAGGGTGAAATATCATCGTTAAAATTAAATTTTAGCTGCGAAATGCCATCCTACACTTAAAAAAATTTGAAGAATTGAAATTGGATCAATGGAAAATCCAATGATTAAACAAGTGTTCTGAAATAAATACTACTTTATTAGAATTGGTGCCAAAGAAAGAGTAAAGTTTTCTTTGATTCCTTAATATAGTGAATGTATTTTTTGTGCAGACGTAAAATGTGTATTAAAAATTGTTGCGCTTCAGGAATGTACGCCGCAGGCGTTTTTTTTATAAAAATTTTTTATGTATTGTTAAATGCATAAGAAATGAGTGCAAAACAATCATGAATTGTTGATATCAGAAAGAATGAGCTCAATTTTTTTAAGTGATAAGGTCGCTCTTACAAATAAACAATTTTTTTCATAATTCAACTTCAACAGAGTTAAATATTAAAATTGAACTTTTAGATGAAATCAAGAATAATTTCGGTCATTCGATAAGTGCGATGAATGAAAATAACACCAAAACGTCAACAACAGCGAAAGACTTAAAACAAATCAGTGATAGCATTACATATCTACGTAGTGATATAGATAGTTTAATGCAGAGCTCAATGACGAAAACATCGCATATACAGCAACGGTCTGATCCACTTCTTCCGGTCCTACTTAACCAAATTACCGAAGTTGGCAATGAGATGGCAGCCACTCGTCTGGAGCTTGCGGATGTAACAGATGTACTCAAACATGCTTCGAGTAACATCGATTACATATCAGACAATATTCAATTAGAGTCGACTCAATCTGCTGTTCATCAACGATCACTTCTTGATGAATTACTGGAAACCTCCTCCATAATACCCCAACATTGTTCTCCACATCCACATTTGCTTCATACTGCAGGACCCGATTCAACTCCAATTCCTCCTGCAACTACTATGAATTCTGAATTGGCTCTTCCTCCTATTGCTGCGCCCAGAGAATTCATCACTAAATTTGGAACATCGTGGACTGCTTCAGAATGGAAAAGCAGAATAATGAAGCTTAACGAAGGAAATCAACTAAACCACACTGCTTTCTTCATCAAAGGTGCTCCACATCTAGCGGACGCTTCTTGGGTTCGGGAATACTTCAAACGTACGCTTAGCATTACGATTAAGGACTGCACAATGATAAAAACTGGCAGTTTTAAGTTCGAAATGCCTTCAAAGTACGTGTGGCTTTTCCAGACGTCCACAGACGGAAGTGTTAAGCTAGGCCAGTTGAGGTTGTCACTTTGGCGTGGTAAACAGAAAGGAGCTAGTAATAATCCTAAAAAACATAATTATCCTAAGTTTAATCTAAATTATTCGTCAAAAACCTTAAAAAAAACAAATCATAAATCCACTAGTAATAAGTCTAAATTGCTTCCCAACTCAATAAACCCTCTAAGACACCCTTCCGAATCACGTTCCCGTACACCTCCAAAATACTCCTCCAATTCCAACTGGACATTTAAAACAAACAAAAAATCGGGTCCGAAAAATTCCACTTATTTAACGTATCCGAAAAATAAGCGTGTTTCATTTAATCTGGCACCCTCTAGTTCCGTTTCTAACCCTCCATCAGCCTCCCCCTCCAACAGTTATCCAAACTTCATACGTTCACACACTTTAAATCCTCAAAAACCTCAGTCACATACTGTAAATAAAAGTACTCTTAACAAAGAAGCTGCAACTTTTACTCCAAAAAGAGTATCAAACTCCTCCCATAACGAAGCAACCCCATCCAATTTTGAAATGCCTACCACAACATCAACTCTCTCAAACGCATCCCCTGTATTTCTTGATCCTCTTCTTCCACCCACAGTTAAATTAACCAAAAATCTCGTTGAAACTACCACCGAAGGGCGGTTCGTGCTATCTCGCTTGAGAGACCGTCGACTATATGAAAATGTACGCCTGTACCTAGCATATCTGCACAATAAATTAGATTCAATATGTATTGACGGATCGACAAAAACTAGCGTCATGGTAGCTATTCAACAAGAGGGTCTGCCGACTAACCTAACCGACCTTAAAAATATATTCATTCGCTACCACGAAACCTTTAATATCTCTCCATCTGAGGTTGAGAATGATTTGACAGCATTTGCTTCACATACAACATCGAAGCGTCTTTGGCACCTACAGAAAACCCGGTCAAATTTCAAAAACTATTATAGCTCCTAACAGTTTTCCCCTACAAGTTTCACCCACAATTGCTTGCTCCACAAATAATACCCACGAGATTGCCCCAAAAGTTATACCCCGAGATCCACTCCAACATTCCTCAGCAACTTCTTCATTAAAAATATTTTATCACAATTGCGGTGGTATGCGCGGCAAATTAAATAAACTTTTTGTCGACGCAAAATCCTGCCACTTCAATGTGTTAGTTTTTGCAGAAACGTGGCTAAATGATTCCTTCAAAAGCGAGGAAATTCTGGACAGCAACTGGACAGTATATAGAAATGATCGAAATTATTCTCACACAGGTCTTTCCCGTGGGGGTGGTGTCCTTATCGCAACTCACAACTCCCTATAAAGTCAGATTGTCGAAACCACTTCACACGAGCTCTATGAACACAAAATAATCAGAATTTGTTCGGATAATAATCTTTTTATTTATATTGGTGTTATTTACATTCCACCTGGTTCTATTGAAGCTATATATAACCAAATGTGTGAAACAATTTCGTCAATAACGGCTTCCTTAAATGAAGAAGATAAAGTCATTATCTTTGGCGATTTTAACCGCCCTAATATTTCCTTTGTCATTGATGAAAATGACAGTTATCTACTTCCGGTTAACCTCTCTAGTCCGATTGATTTTACCTTACTTAGTACCTTTTATGGCAATGACTTACAACAAGTTAGTAGAACCCCAAATAAGAATGGCAAATGGCTAGATTTAGTATTTACTAATGCCTATGACGAAATACGCGTTCGTCCAACTCTGGAGACTGAACACTTTTTTTCTAACAGTGTGCACCATACAGCCTTAACTGCAGAGCTATCCCCCAATATGACATTTACCCACTCGTTCAATAACTCGATTGTATACGATTTTCTGAATGCTGACTACGAGAGTATTAAGGTCAGTCTGAATTACTTTGACTGGACCGATCTGTCAGCATTGGACTTAGATAGTTCAGTTTCACTTTTCTACGAGCGTGTGCTCACAATTATTGATAGACATGTGCCAAAGATAAAGAAAAAAAATAAACTTTCGGAACCTTGGCTAGACCAAAATCTTAGACATCTAAGAAATCAAAGAAATAAACTTTACAAATTTGTCATAAAAGGCATTAATGTGAGCGAAGAAGTAAAAATCAGATACAATGAGCTGGCTACATTATTCTCTACTGAGTCAAAAAAAGCATATCAACTATACATAAACCTAATAGGAGAAAATATTGTTCAAGAACCCAAAAAATTCTTTGACTACGTTAATGTTAAGCGTAAATCCAACGGTTATCCTACGTCGATGTTTAAAGGTAACATTATCTCTTCAAACCTGCAACAGATTTGCAATCTTTTTGCAGATCATTTCAAAGAAGTTTTTTGTGTTCCAGGAAACCAAACTTCCAATCCTCCTCACTATCCAAATGCATTACACACGATAAATCATATTTGTCTTACACGAGATGAGATAATCAAAGCAATCCACGACCTCGACCCAGGTAAGGGACCTGGCCCTGACCTCATACCCCCAAGCTTAATAATTCAATGCAAGGACCCACTGATCATGCCTTTGCTCATAATTTTTAATAAATCTTTGTACCAAGGTATTTTTCCCTCTTATTGGAAATCATCTCATCTTACCCCAATTTATAAAAATGGTGACAAAAGATCTGTTGAAAATTGTAGAGGTATTGCTATATTATCGGCTATTCCAAAACTTTTTGAAAAGATAATATGTGATAAACTTACAAGCATTATAAATCCTTTACTTAATGAACAGCAGCATGGTTTCCGTAAAGGTAGATCAACCACCACAAATTTAATGATATTGGTATCTGATGTTTTAAGTAAAATGGAAAAAGGACATCAAGTCGATGCAGTCTATACGGACTTTAGCAAAGCCTTTGATCGTGTGGATCATGCTATCTTGGCTTCTAAATTAGAAAAGTTTGGTATCACAGGATCTCTTCTCAACTGGCTAAAGTCATAATTCCAAGGCAGATCACAGCTCGTTAAATTTCAAGGGACCTTATCTAAACAAATTTCCGTTACATCCGGAGTACCACAAGGAAGCCACCTTGGTCCACTTCTCTTCAACATTTTCATCTCAGATTTATCTGACATATTGAATGATATCCATCATCTGATGTATGCGGACGACCTAAAAATGTATCATGTCATTAAATCGGAGCATGATATAAATTTCTTACAGTCGAAGCTCGTATCTCTTGAACATTGGTGCATTCAAAATAATATCTGCCTGAATGTTAGCAAATGCTATATTATTACCTTCTCTCGTAAAAATTTAATAGCAAATAATATATACTCCCTCAACAACAGTGAATTATCTAGAGTAAATCATATCGTAGATCTTGGAGTTATCTTGGATAATAAGTTGCGCTTCAATCTACATTATGATAAAATCTTGTCTAGGGCTAGCAAACAACTTGGGTTCATAAAACGACGTGCAAAAGAGTTCAAAAATGTATGGGTCACTAAGTCATTATTCTGTGCGTTAGTGCGCCCTCTCCTCGAATATGGATGCATTATTTGGAACCCTGCGTTTGAATCACACAAGGAAAGACTAGAATCCATTCAAAAACAATTCTTGCTTTTTGCATTGAGAGACACCTACAATCCCCGTGATTACAGTAACCTGCCGCCCTATGAATAAAGACTTAGCCTCCTTAATTTAATGCCCTTATCATCGAGAAGAACATTACTTAGTTCATGTTTCACTTTCGATGTTATTAGTGGAATTACTGACAGCGAATTTATATCAAGCAAGATAAAATTTACTGATCCAATAAGGCGAACGAGGCATACACGGCTGTTAACTGAATATCAGCATCATACCGTCTACGCAGGTAATGAGCCCATCAATAGATGCTGTAGAGAATTCAATAATATTAGCGAGTGTTATTTGCCACCCATGTCCAAGCACACATTTAAACGAAACCTCTCAAAGTATCTTTTCCCATCCTAATACCTTTTTCCCCGTCTTTCTTTTAAACTCACTTGGGAAATTCAAGCGTTACCATTCTGAATTCCTATTTCTCACCCCTACTACCCCTTAACTCACCACCCCACTCTTTTTTAATTAAATATTCTTAGAATGTTAAGATATAAGTATATTTTTATTTTTACTTTCGCTTTTTTTTCTCCTATTTTGACGTGTAATATTAGATCATGTCAATCAGGTGGGCGGATTACGCCCACCTTGAATGACACGATTTTTCACCAAAAAAAGGGAGAAGGAGAGGGGGCAAAAAAAAAAAAAAAAAAACACCTAGAATAAGTAAATGCCTTGTTTGGCGAATAAATAAATAAATAAATCTGTTGTATTTTTCACGATAATTTTAAAGTGTTTTTTCTAGTAAATTTTATCATGGCGAAATTTTGTGAAATTGTCTTGCACGCACCCAGGAACTGGCCAAACCCCAGTTGAATCCCTAGTCCACAGAAACCTTCATTCCTCTCCTCGGAATCCACAGAACTCAAAAAAGTCCATATGACGCACCCAGAAACTGGCCAAATCCCACTTGAATCCCTTGTACATAAAAACCTTCATTTCTGTCCTAGGAACCCGCGGAACCCCGAAAAGTCCAAATGACACACCCAGAAACTGTCCAAATCCCAGTTGAATCCCTTGTCCATAGAAACCTTCATTTCTGTCCTAGGAACCCACAGAACCCAAAAAAGTCTAAATAACGCACCCAGGAACTAGCCAAATCCCAGTTGAATCCCTTGTCCATAGAAACCTTCATTTCTGTCCTAGGAACCCACAGAACCCAAAAAAGTCCAAATGACGCACCCAGAAACTGTCCAAATCCCAGTTGAATCCCTTGTCCATAGAAACTTTCATTTCTCTCTTAGGAACCCGCGGAACCCCAAAAAGTCCAAATGACGCACCCAGAAACTGTCCAAGTCCCAGTTGAATCCCTTGTCCATAGAAACCTTCATTTCTGTCCTAGGAACCCACAGAACCCAAAAAAGTCCAAATAACGCACCCAGAAACTGTCCAAATCCCAGTTGAATCCCTTGTCCATAGAAACCTTCATTTCTGTCCTAGGAACCCACAGAACCCAAAAAAGTCTAAATAACGCACCCAGGAACTAGCCAAATCCCAGTTGAATCCCTTGTCCATAGAAACCTTCATTTCTGTCCTAGGCACCCACAGAACCCAAAAAAGTCCAAATGACGCACCCAAGAACTGGCCAAACCCCATTTGAGTCCCTTCTCCATAGAAACCTTCATTTCTGTCCTAGGAACCCACAGAACCCAAAAAAGTCCAAATAACGCACCCAGGAACTGGCTAAATCCTAGTTGAATCCCTTACCCATAGAAACCTTCTTTCCTCTCCTAGGAACCCACGGAACCCGAAAAAGTCCAAATGACGCACCCAGAAACTGTCCAGATCCCAGTTAAATCCCTTGTCCATAGAAACCTTCATTTCTGTCCTAGGAACCCACAGAACCCAAAAAAGTCCAAATGACGCACCCAAGAACTGGCCAAACCCTATTGCAACCCCTTCTCCATAGAAACCTTCATTTCTGTCCTAGGTACCCACAGAACCCAGAAAAAGTCCAAATGACGCTCCCAGGAACTAGCCAAATCCTAGTTGAATCCCTTGTCCATAGAAACCTTCATTTCCGTCCTAGGAACCCAAAGAACCATAAAAAAGTTCAAATGACGCACCCAGGAACTGGCCAAGTCCCAGTTGAATCCCTTGCCCATAGAAACCTTCTTTCCTCTCCTAGGAACCCACGGAACCCGAAAAAGTCCAAATGATGCACCCAGAAACTGTCCAAATCCCAGTTGAATCCCTTGTCCATAGAAACCTTCATTTCTGTCCTAGGAACCCACAGAACCCAAAAAAGTTCAAATAACGCACCCAGGAACTAGCCAAATCCTAGTTGAATCCCTTGTCCATAGAAACCTTCATTTCTGTCCTAGGAACCCACAGAACCCAAAATAGTCCAAATGACGCACCCAAGAACTAGCCAAATCCCAGTTGAATCCCCTGTCCACAGAAACCTTCATTCCTCTCCTAGGAATCCACAGAACTCAAAAAAGTCCAAATGACGCACCCAGAAACTGGCCAAATCCCAGTTGAATCCCTTGTCCATAGAAACCTTAATTTCTGTCCTAGGAACCCACAGAACCCAAAAAAGTCCAAGTGACGCACCCAGAAACTGTCCAAATCCCAGTTGAGTCCCTTGTCCATAGAAACCTTTATTTCTGTCCTAGGAACCCACAGAACCCAAAAAAGTCCAAATAACGCACCCAGGAACTAGCCAAATCCTAGTTGAATCCCTTGTCCATAGAAACCTTCATTTCTGTCCTAGGAACCCACAGAACCCAAAAAAGTCCAAATAACGCACCCAGGAACTGGCTAAATCCCAGTTGAATTCCTTGCCCATAGAAACCTTCATTCCTTTCCTAGGAACCCATAGAACCCAAAAAAGTCCAAATAACGCACCCAGGAACTAGCCAAATCCTAGTTGAATCCCTTGTCCACAGAAACCTTCATTCCTTTCCTAGGAACCCATAGAACCCAAAAAAGTCCAAGTGACGCACCCAGGAACTGACCAAATCCCAGTTGAATCCCTTGTCTATTGAATTCTTCTTTCCTCTCATTGGAACCCGCGGAACCCAAAAAAGTCCAAATGACGCACCCAGAAACTGTCCAAATCCCAGTTGAATCCCTTCTCCATAGAAACCTTCATTTCTGTCCTAGGAACCCACAGAACCCAGAAAAAGTCCAAATGACGCACCCAGAAACTGTCCAAATCCCTGTCCTTGCCCTTGTCCATAGAAACCTTCATTTCTGTCCTAGGAACCCACAGAACCCAAAAAAGTCCAAATGACTCACCCAGGAACTGGTCAAAACCCAGTTGAATCCATTGTCCACAGAAACCTTCATTCCTTTCCTAGGAACCCATAGAACCCAAAAAAGTCCAAGTGACGCACCCAGAAACTGGCCAAATCCCACTGAATCCCTTGTCCATAGAAACCTTCATTTCTGTCCTAGGAACCCATAGAACTCAAAAAAGTCCAAATGACGCACCCAGGAACTGGCCAAATCCCAGATGAATCCCTTGTCCACAGAAACCTTCATTCCTCTCCTAGGAACCCACAGAACCCAAAAAAGTCCAAATGACGCACCCAGGAACTGGTCAAAACCCAGTTGAATCCCTTGTCCTCTGAAACCTTCATTCCTTTCCTAGGAACCCATAGACCCCAAAAAAGTCCAAGTGACGCACCCAGGATCTGGCCAAATCCCAGATGAATCCCTTGTCCACAGAAACCTTCATTCCTCTCCTAGGAACCCACAGAACCCAAAAAAGTCCATGTGACGCACCCAGGAACTGGCCAAATCCCAGTTGAATCCCTTGTCCATAGAAACCTTAATTTCTGTCCTAGGAACCCACAGAACCCAAAAAAGTCCAAGTGACGCACCCAGAAACTGTCCAAATCCCAGTTGAGTCCCTTGTGCATAGAAACCTTTATTTCTGTCCTACGAACCCACACAACCCAAAAAAGTCCAAATAACGCACCCAGGAACTAGCCAAATCCTAGTTGAATCCCTTGTCCATAGAAACCTTCATTTCTGTCCTAGGAACCCACAGAACCCAAAAAAGTCCAAGTGACGCACCCAGGAACTGGCCAAATCCCAGTTGAATCCCTTGTCCATAGAAACCTTCATTTCTGTCCTAGGAACCCACAGAATCCAAAAAAGTCCAAATGACGCACCCAGAAACTGTCCAAATCCCAGTTGAGTCCCTTGTCCATAGAAACCTTCATTTCTGTCCTAGGAACCCACAGAACCCAAAAAAGTCCAAATGACTCACCCAGGAACTGGTCAAAACCCATTTGAATCCATTGTCCACAGAAACCTTCATTCCTTTCCTAGGAACCCATAGAACCCAAAAAAGTCCAAGTGACGCACCCAGAAACTGGCCAAATCCCACTGAATCCCTTGTCCATAGAAACCTTCATTTCTGTCCTAGGAACCCATAGAACTCAAAAAAGTCCAAATGACGCACCCAGGAACTGGCCAAATCCCAGATGAATCCCTTGTCCACAGAAACCTTCATTCCTCTCCTAGGAACCCACAGAACCCAAAAAAGTCCAAATGACGCACCCAGGAACTGGTCAAAACCCAGTTGAATCCCTTGTCCTCTGAAACCTTCATTCCTTTCCTAGGAACCCATAGACCCCAAAAAAGTCCAAGTGACGCACCCAGGATCTGGCCAAATCCCAGATGAATCCCTTGTCCACAGAAACCTTCATTCCTCTCCTAGGAACCCACAGAACCCAAAAAAGTCCATGTGACGCACCCAGGAACTGGCCAAATCCCAGTTGAATCCCTTGTCCATAGAAACCTTAATTTCTGTCCTAGGAACCCACAGAACCCAAAAAAGTCCAAGTGACGCACCCAGAAACTGTCCAAATCCCAGTTGAGTCCCTTGTCCATAGAAACCTTTATTTCTGTCCTACGAACCCACACAACCCAAAAAAGTCCAAATAACGCACCCAGGAACTAGCCAAATCCTAGTTGAATCCCTTGTCCATAGAAACCTTCATTTCTGTCCTAGGAACCCACAGAACCCAAAAAAGTCCCAATGACCCACCCAAGAACTGGCTAAATCCCAGTTGAATCTCTTGTCTATAGAAACCTTCTTTCCTCTCCTAGGAACTCACGGAACCCAAAAAAGTCCAAATGATGCACCCAGAAACTGTCCAAGTCCCAGTTGAATCCCTTGTCCATAGAAACCTTAATTTCTGTCCTAGGAACCCACAGAACCCAAAAAAGTCCAAATAATGCACCCAGGAACTAGCCAAATCCTAGTTGAATCCCTTGTCCATAGAAACCTTTATTTCTGTCCTAGGAACCCACAGAACCCAAAAAAGTTAAATTTACGCACCCAGAAACTGTCCAAATCCCAGTTGAATCCCTTGTCCATAGAAACCTTCATTTCTGTCCTAGGAACCCACAGAACCCAAAAAAGTCCAAATGACGCACCCAGGAACTGGCCAAATCCCAGTTGAATCCCTTGTCCATAGAAACCTTCATTTCTGTCCTAGGAACCCACAGAATCCAAAAAAGTCCAAATGACGCACCCAGAAACTGTCCAAATCCCAGTTGAGTCCCTTGTCCATAGATAACTTCATTTCTGTCCTAGGAACCCACAGATCTAGCCAAATCCTAGTTGAATCACTTGTCCATAGAAACCTTCATTTCTGTCCTAGGAACCCACAGAACCCAAAAAAGTCCAAATGACCCACCCAGGAACTGGCTAAGTCCCAGTTGAATCCCTTGTCCATAGAAACTTTCATTTCTGTCCTAGGAACCCACAGAACCCAAAAAAGTCCAAATGACGCACCCAGAAACTGTCCAAATCCCAGTTGAATCCCTTGTCCATAGAAACCTTAATTTCTGTCCTAGGAACCCACAGAACCCAAAAAAGTCCAAGTGACGCACCCAGAAACTGTCCAAATCCGAGTTGAGTCCCTTGTCCATAGAAACCTTTATTTCTGTCCTAGGAACCCACAGAACCCAAAAAAGTCCAAATAACGCACCCAGGAACTAGCCAAATCCTAGTTGAATCCCTTGTCCATAGAAACCTTCATTTCTGTCCTAGGAACCCACAGAACCCAAAAAAGTTAAATTTACGCACCCAGAAACTGTCCAAATCCCAGTTGAATCCCTTGTCCATAGAAACCTTCATTTCTGTCCTAGGAACCCACAGAACCCAAAAAAGTCCAAATGACGCACCCAGGAACTGGCCAAATCCCAGTTGAATCCCTTGTCCATAGAAACCTTCATTTCTGTCCTAGGAACCCACAGAATCCAAAAAAGTCCAAATGACGCACCCAGAAACTGTCCAAATCCCAGTTGAGTCCCTTGTCCATAGATAACTTCATTTCTGTCCTAGGAACCCACAGATCTAGCCAAATCCCAGTTGAGTCCCTTGTCCATAGAAACCTTTATTTCTGTCCTAGGAACCCACAGAACCCACAAAAGTCCAAATAACGCACCCAAGAACTAGCCAAATCCTAGTTGAATCCCTTGTCCATAGAAACCTTCATTTCTGTCCTAGGCACACAGAACTCAAAAAAGTCCAAATGACGCACCCAGAAACTGGCCAAATCCCAGTTGAATCCCTTGTCCATAGAAACCTTAATTTCTGTCCTAGGAACCCACAGAACCCAAAAAAGTCCAAGTGACGCACCCAGAAACTGTCCAAATCCGAGTTGAGTCCCTTGTCCATAGAAACCTTTATTTCTGTCCTAGGAACCCACAGAACCCAAAAAAGTCCAAATAACGCACCCAGGAACTAGCCAAATCCTAGTTGAATCCCTTGTCCATAGAAACCTTCATTTCTGTCCTAGGAACCCACAGATCCCATAAAAGTCCAAATAACGCACCCAAGAACTAGCCAAATCCTAGTTGAATCCCTTGTCCATAGAAACCTTCATTTCTGTCCTAGGCACACAGAACCAAAAAAGTCCAAATGACCCACCCAGGAACTGGCCAAATCCCATTTGAATCCCTTGTCCACAGACACCTTCATTCCTGTCCTAGGAATCCAGAAACTGGCCAAATCCTGTACTTAGAATCCATAAAAATCATAGAGATACAGCAGGAAGTCTTCTAAATAACATAGTCATTTTTTGTTCTCAGAAACACAAAAGAACTTTTGAAAGTTCGGCTTATGCCTTAAACACGTGAAAATTATTCACGTAAATGCAAAAATCACGTGAATACGTACTACACGTGTAGTTCGTGAATAAAATACACGTGTAGTTCAAGTTCGTGTTTCAAAAAGCGGACTACACGGAGTTCGAACTTTCGTGAACACGTGTAGTTCGAAACACGTGTTTGAGCTAAAGCTCTAATTTAATACTGTTAACAAAATATAATGGAAATCCAAGTGACTAAGTTTGAATAAAATTAAATTGTGGAGTAACTTATCAAATGCTTGACTAAGGTCAGTGTAATTACAGTCGATTTGGTTGCTATAGATTCAATCGAATTTTTGCAGAATGTTGCAAAATCAAGAAGATTAGGCACAGTGGATCTGCCATTACCAAAGACATGCTGACTATTTGCTATGGCTTCACCACAGTGAATCTTTAATCGATCGTACAGGATTCGGTTAAAAAGATTTGGAATCGATGAAAGCTTGGCGATAAGCCCATCGTTACAGGCATCATTCCTGCAACCTTTTTTATAAACTGGAGAGACTGTTTTTTTCCAAAAAAATGGAAATTTCTTTCGTTAATTTATTTGTTAAATAATAAACCAAGTGGCTAACACAACCGAAACCGCATTTAGTCAACACTATAGAAGGAATTCCATCAGGTCCAGTGTTATAGTTCTCAACGATTGATCGATTGAATATACTTAAATATATCCTCAAAGTAAAAGAATAAAAGGTCCAAAGAGACCCTAGGTAATGAATTCATATAATGAAGGTATCCCTCACTAGGATTAAAAGAAACTGAATACAATTACTCTTTGAAAAGATTGGTAAATAAACCACAAGCTATGTCTGGATCGTCCGTAAATTCATCAAGTTTTTTGAAGGCTAAAGGAAATTTTCTTCAAATTTCTTCAAATTCCTTCTTAGTATGCCAAGATTTCTTTCTTAGAATACCCAATATTTCTTTGGATCAGATCAGCTAAAAAGCACAACTGAGTGATTTTCAAATTCCAGAAAGAAAGGTGTGTATATTTTAAGGTAATTAACTTTTTCATGTCCTATTCTTGTTGCGAAGTGTTTTCAACTATATGGTAAATACCGATGTATGATACAGTCTGTGAAAACATAGCAAAGAGTTCTAAATGAATGGATTTATCAAGATTAAATCAATTTATTTATTTTAAAATTCAACTTAAAAAAGTGACTTTTTTTAAAATCGAATTGTAAATCTAATTCAAACATACATTACCTATACACTATATGAGTTTTTTTGCAATTTTGTTTCTGATTCGTGTACTAACGGTAAATATGAAGAAGGATATTAAAGGATCAGAAATATGAAATTTTGAGTTCAATATCTTTTAAATCTAATGTGCTCAAAGCAAAAAAAAAAAAAAAGCAAAGGTATTTTTTTACATAGACTTACTAATTTTTTTAAGGTATTAAATTTCCTTAAAAATAACTACTCACCGATTTCAAGATTAATTAATCGCTTATTAATATTTTAATCCCCCTCCCCTCTGTCAAAGATAAAAATTTGAATTTATCTCCTTTTTTAATTTTTGGTTTGAACCCATGCAACGAACGTGATGAAACTTGTTAATGTGTAAATAAATACCATAGGCTGGTACACAGCTTTATAGAGATAATTCGCAAAGTTAATTTTTATCAAAACATACGTTTTCGATAAAATAGTTTTAGTTTTATAGAAACACAAACTAAACAAAATTCATAAAAACACAAATTTTAGGAAAATGTTATTGTCAAATAACACTACCAAAAGGATTTCTTTGTGGTTGTTAGTTAAGAAAACAATGCAAATGAACTGGTACGCGTGCTTGAACGTCACCTGTGGTATTTGTCGGAAACTGGTTGGCTTATCATTCTTCTACAGATGAGTTAACTCACATACCAAGCAGTTAATGATTGCTGCCTTACATAAAATTGGTGACAAAAGACGAGAGAAACAAGCGAATATCAATATGGACACAGCAGATATTGTGGCTTTGAAAATCGAGAATCTTATAACTTCAAACACCAATAATGGCCGAATTAGCCAAACCATAGCCATATTAGCCATAGATCAACGCAACACAGCCGTTCTTTTGTCACATAGAAATCTACCAACTGCGTTTTTTGTGTATCTAATTAGCCGAAACGTAACGCGACGAAGAAGTCTGTTGAATTTTGATTTCTATGTTACGTCGGCTGACATTTCAGCATACAGTGTGCTTTTAGTAAGGTTGCTAGCATCACACTTTGATTTTTGAGTAATTTTTTCTTGTTTGCTTTTATTTATAGAAGAGAAATGTAAGTATTTTAATTTAAATTGATTTTATATCAATATGTTAATTGAAATATGTTTTAGAATGGTAGACGACGAAAAACTAATTGATCTAGCGAATTATTTGTCACTTGCTGTGGTAGCTACGTTGGTAGCTTAATCAACAAAAAGCCATAGTAAGTTGCGTCATGTTATCCTGTATTATGTCATGTGGATCAAATTCAGGTTAGCAAAAGTTAGGTCGATTATGAGAGTGAGGGGTGAAAATAGAGGCTACATTGGAAGACCCGTATCGTGGCATTTGTTTATGTTAGTTCGAACTTTTTTTTTTTAATCGACCTTCGAACTTTGCAGTCAAATGCCGATTTTCAGCATATTGTTTATATGGGTTTTTGGCTACAACTCGTCGACTAATTGATATTTTTTCAATCTGTAAAAGTCAAATTATTGCTAGAGACCTGTGCCAAAGAGTATATATATTAAAGGAAGAGAACCCAATTCGCTCACTCAATTTTACTCGCTGAAAATCCAGCATGAAAATAAGACTCTACATTTCTGCCGGTATTTGTGCAGTCGCCGTTGTTGTTGTCAGATTCTATAAACTGGCTGAAACTAGTTTGACTGGTTTTTATAATAAATTCTGCACAATGTTTACATTTTGCATTATTATATTCTATACTGGTTTGACTGGTTTTTGTGTTATTGAAATAAATTTTCACAATGTTTACATTTGTGGCTGGACGGGCTTGCATGGATTTATTTCAATTACACAATTAGATAATTCAGATATTAGATTTTGTTTTCAGGATATGTATGAAAATAAATGCTTTTTTTAGAATTTCTTTGTTTTGAATTTTTTTTTGGTCAAATAGAAAATTTTTTATATAATTCAATTAATGAAATTTTCAAATAAATTCCATAATTGAATTTTTTCAGTATGTACAATGTTACATTTTTTGCTGCTTTTACTTGCATAGATTTATTTCATTTCATTTCATACTTGCTTCAAGTTGAAGTATGAAAATACGAAATGATATTTTTTCAAAGTTTTTAATTATCTCAACATAATGGAATTTATTTTATTTCTTAAAAAAAATTGGTATAAATAAAATTTTTTTTACCACATTTTTTGCCTGGCTTGCTGGTATATTGCATGCATTTATTTCAATATGCCAATTAGATATTTGCAAGATTCAGGTATTTGCATGAACATTTTTTTTTAAGGTCATAAAGAAAATCTCGCATTTAAGTAATAGCAGCAAATTAACAAAAAAAAAAAAAAAAACAAGTAACAATCAATGCGCCGCCACCTTGAAGAAGTTATAGCGATTTTTCTATACCTTCATACTTGAAAATATAGGTACAAAATCCTAAAAACATAATTTCTAACTATCGACGAAATCAAAAAATAAAAAAAAAACAGCTGAGAAGCAGCAAAAAAATACAAGCAGACAGCAAAAACAAAAAAAATCAGTCAAACCAGTCGACTGATTAGAATTCCTGCAAATGATGCATGCAAATTTCTTTCTTCCATTTCAGCTACCCACACACATGCATTTTGCTGTTATTTGTTTTTAAGAAACAAATCCTTCAATTGAGTTGTGGCCGACTGCTTACGTATTTGCCTTGTACGCAAAATGCCCGGGTTCGTGGCATTGATTGTTACTTGTGTTTTTTTTTTTTTTTTTGTTAATTTGCTGCTATTAAATGCAAGATTTACTTTTTGACCTAAAAAAATTTTATGTAGGTAATTACAAATATTAAAAAATATTAAATATTAAAATCCTTTCATATTTTCATGCAAATACCTGAATCTTGCAAATATCTAATTGGCATATTGAAATAAATGTGGTAAAAAAAATTTTATTAATTCCAATTTTTTTTTAAAAATAAAATAAATTCCATTAAGTTGAGATAATTAAAAACTTTGAAAAAATAACATTTCGTATTTTTATACTTCAACTTGAAATAAGTATGAAATGAAAGCAAAAAAATCTATGCAAGCAAAAGCAGCAAAAAAATGTAAAAATGTACATACTGACAAATTTATTTGAAAATTTCATAATTTGAATTATATAAAAAATTTACTATTTGACATAAAAAAAATAAAAACAAAGAAATTCTTATAAAAATCATTTATTTTCATACAAATCCTGAAAATAATATATTCCTATATTATATGAAAAATTTCCTATTTGACCTGAAAGAATTAAAAACAAAGAAATTCGGAAAAAAGCATTTATTTTCATACATATCCTGAAAATAAAATCTAATATCGGAAATATCTAATTGTGTTATTGAAATAAATCCATGCAACCCCGTCCAGCCAAAAATGTAAACATTGTAAAATATATTTCAATAACACAAAAACCAGTCAAACCAGTATAGAATATAATAATGCAAAATGTAAACATTGTGCAGAATTTATTATAAAAACCAGTCAAATCAGTTTTAGCCAGTTTATAGAATCTGACAACAACAACGGCGACTGCACAAATACCGGCAGAAATGTTTTCGCATATCACATTTCGAAATCACTTCCCCAAGAGTCTTATTTTTAGGCTGGATTTTCAGCGAGTAAAATTGAGTGAGCGAATTGGGTTCTCTTCCTTTAATATATATACTCTTTGCCTGTGCAACAATTAATTTTTTTTAAAAAATTGATTTAGAAAATTTTGTGGTGCTTATGAAGCAAAATGTTGGAAATATTATTATTTTTTCATGCTTATTGGAAATATTTTCCACAAAACTAAGTCTTTTTTGCTTTCTGTTTGATCTATAATAAGCATCTCAGTTTCTTCAATAAATTTCATTTGAAAAGAAAACAATCATAATACAAAACTTGCGTTACCCCAGCGTAATATTAATTTACTTCTCATTTTTTATGTAACAATTTTGTTCAGTGTTGGTTTTGAAGAAACATTGAAAAAGAAATTATAAAAATATGGAAAAAAATAGAATTTTAAAATGTTATGAAAAGTTTTAAGTAAAAAAATTAAATAAATTTAATTAATGATTTGGCCAGTTGCCGTTTAGCAGGCTGTTGTGGATCAACATCACTGCTCTCTCTAATATCTTGGTCATCGTCATCACCATCAGAAAGGTGGATAATTTCGTCCCACAGATATTCTGGAATTTCACCTTTGTCTTCTCCTTCTTCCTCTTTCTCCTCGTCTTCCTTTTCTTCAAAGGTGTTTTTATACCACCAACAAATTTCAGCGAGTATTGCATCTGGAGATTTCTTTCCTCTGTACCTGAAACGAAAATAGTTTTCAATCGTTAACATGTTTAACCCTTCTGTCAATACGACACACCCGGGTGTGTTTTTGATTTTTTAACTGAAAAAATAAGTATTTTCCTTGTATCACACAAAATTCAGCTTTTTAATATGCTCCTAAATATAGGACGGCAATACTTTTGAAAAAACAAATTATTTGCACCACTATTTAAGGTCTAGGAGTATTTTCTAATATTAACAACCTACGCTCTATACGAACATACCCGGGTATGCAAGCACTTTTCGATAAAGTTTAACATGTTTTGTGCATGCAAGATCACGAAGCTAAAAGAAAACGAAAACTTTACAGTTATTCCTTCAAGCTGCTAATCACTTTTGTTTATATTTGAGTCAGTCAGTCGATTGTAGTGAAGTTTTAACTGAATTTCGGTTTTGTGTTATAATTGATTAGAAGATTTCCTTCGCAAGGTATTAATTATTAAATCTGAAGGTAAAAGTTTAACAAAATATAATATTATTTGTTCTAATACACTTATTTGTAAAGTGCATAGCAAGAAAATTTTGCAATTATGTCAGACGGACAGGAAGTCATGATGGAGGAGATTCTAGGAGAAGGCGAATCTGATGTTGACGCTTTGAATGCCGTTGGTGACAGCGACGATGGTGGTGCTTTTGACATGGATGAAAATGCTTCAGATGCGGAACAAGATCACCTACCGCCTGAAGTCATGTCCGAAGAAGAGAGTAGCGATGATGATAATGAAATATTTTATCAATTTCCCACTTCAAGTCAGTCATTTGTTGCTCGCGAAGGAACTATATTGGCAAAAGGGGAACCCACTCCCCGCAAATTTCGCCAGCATAATATTGTTCGACAAAATGGTGGTCCCCATTCCTCAACAACAAATCTTACGTTATTGTAAACGTTTAAGACTATTTTTACGACCGAAATGTGCGATGTCATCCTAAGGGAAACAAATCGTAAGGCCAATAAATGTTATCAAAAATGGAATGAGCAAAATCCCGGTTCTGGAAAAGAGTGGACACTCTAACTTTACAAGAGTTTGATGCATACCTAGGAATTCTTATTACTGCAGGAGTTAGCCGTTCGAATTATGAGCACACTAAAGACCTCTGGAAAACGTTCTCTAACCCATTGTATAGAGCAGCAATGGGTCTTAACAGATTTTGGGCAATATCAAGATAAATTCGCTTTGACAATGAAAATACACGAGCTCAACGGTTAGCAACTGACAAAGCAGCGCCAATTTCAGACTTGTTTGCAATGCTCAATGCCAACTTACGCCAATGTTTCAAACCCTACGATGCAGTTACTGTTGATGAACAATTATATCCTTATAGAGGTAGAACAAAATGTACGCAATACATGCCTTCAAAACCAGCTAAGTACGGCATTAAAGTGTGGTGGGTGTGTGATACAAAAACCGGCTACCCTCTACAGGGACAGTTGTATGTTGGAAAACAACCAGGCACTAATCGTGAAGTCAACCAGAGAGAAAGAGTAGTTAGTGAGCTAGTAGACTGCTACAAAAACACTGGCCGGACAGTTGTAATGGACAACTTTTTCACATCACTGCCCTTAGCAAAAAAACTAATACGATGGAACCTAGGCTTAGTTGGTACACTAAGAAAAAACAAACCATACATACCCACGGAATTTCTACCAGCTAGTGATCGCGCAGTTTTCTCAACTGAGTTCGGCTTTCATGAAAATGTCACAATGTGTTCTTATGTTCCAAAAAAAAAATAAGAGCGTAATACTTTTATCAACCATTCACTACGATAAGCAGTTGGTTGGAATAAACTATAAACCAGAAATAATTACATATTATAATTCAACGAAAGGAGCTATCGATACTATGGACAAAATGCTTGGCGAGTACACCACAAAGAGGAGCACCAAGCGATGGCCGCTCGCTTTTTTTTACAACATATTAGATATAGCAGCATTGGCAGCGCATATAATATATTCTATAAACAACCCAGCACTATCTAAATCGACCTGCACGCGACGAAAAAATCTTCAGCAGCTAAGTTTGTGCCTTACTATGCCATTTATACAGAAGCGATCAGAAACACCGAATATATACAGAAACTTTAATACAAGGAACGGAATCGAGGCAATTCTCCAACGTAAGGTGGGCGTAAGTGAGCAACCTGAAGGTAGTGCTCAGCAATTTCCAGAGGAAGTTCGTGACAAAACTGGTCGCATTAAACAAAAAGGTAATTGCTTTCTTTGCCAGAAGAGACGTCCAACAAGAAAGAGTTGCCTTGACTGTCAGAAGCCAGTCTGTGCTGAACATAGTCGAAATTTTGTAAAATGTGTAAATTGTCAATAATTTTTTTAAAATCTTTAACAAAAATAAAGTATATTTCTTTTATCATAAACACTTTTTTCATTTTATAGTGTTTTTATTTGGTACACACCCAGGTATGCTCGACAGCATTGCTCGTATTGACGGGGCGTTGTTAAAGTTCGGATTGACAGAAAGGTTAAATTGTGTACTCTGACAAAGACATTAGAAAAATCTAGGAATTCAAAATATGCACGATCTATAGTTACCTTATTTCAAATGGAAGCGCAGTTTGGTGATAACGTTTGCCTTGCTCATCAGATTCAGTTGACAACTGTAGAGCGAGTTGATCAAGATGCTGATTCAAGAGATGAATTTTGTACCAATTTCTCGATTTTCTCAAAATCGATCCGATTTGTTGGCTCAACAACGCGAATTATTTGCGCGCTGAAGAGTAGTCAACAATATTGAAATTTTAAATAACGTTTCAGAGAGAGCAAATGATCTGTCTCGATTTAATGAAAAAAATTACAAATAAAGAAAAAGAAAAGCTATAACAAGTTTCTGAACAACATCAAAAAGTGTTTCCTTATCTAACAAACACAAAGAAATTCTTTTAGTAGTGTTATTTGCTAATACATTTTCCTAAAAATCTGTGTTTTTATGAATTTTGTTAGGTTTGAGTTTCTATCAAATTAAAATTATTTTTTCAAAAACGTACGTTTTGACTGGAGCTTACTCCTCTAGATCGATTACTTTGGAATTTGAAATGTCTATAAAAGCAAAAGGGGGTGAACAAAGGTATCTCTTATAGAACTAAAGGGATTGTATACTTTTTAATTTTTAAAATATATTTATTACATATATTACATAAATTCATTATGAGGTAAATTGATGAATTTCATTAATAGTAACGTCATTATTAAATACTGTAATATAAGGCTTGTGGTAATCGTGAAAATATCATATCAATGGTTGTACCATATCTAGTCGTTGCCAGTGTTCTACCAGAAACTAAGTCTAAATTAACTTCTTCATCTATGTATATGATGAGACAATTTAAAATTTCCTTAAATTTTTCATATATTTTCTATTTGAGATCAATTTGTGGACATAAGTATTTTGTATTAAATGTCCCGTTATGTCATAGCAATTAGTAAGAATGTTACTAATTCTAAATCCAGCAGATTTATTTAATTGAAATCGGTTGAAAATTCGTCGAATTATTCAATTTGAAGTATTTTTACGACACTACAATATCACCAAAATTAGCTCGTTCTTACTTGCAAAAACTCAGTTCAGGCAAAACAGCATGAAAAACAACGATTTTGTGCAGTTTTTTAAAGATTAATGCCTAAAATTTAAATAACTCGACGAATTTTTAACTAATTTCAATAAAATAAAATTTGTTAGATTTATAATGAACCAAGCTATTATATTATTATCAATTATAATAAAAACGCACTTTAATATATTCGCTACGAATGGAATGCGCACATATTCAAACACACACAATTTTTTTGTTGTGCTGTGGTTAGCTCAACATAAAAAGAGACGATAGAGAGCAACATGGAGTTTATTGAAACTATCGCAAATACAAGCTGGTGAAAAGCAGACGACCAAGCAATTTCATACAAATCTTTACATTTTAATTAAATATATTTACTGTTCAAATTACGTAAGGAAAATGTGCTTTAGCAAAAATATATCATTCTAAAACTTATTTCATAAAATTCGACCCATAACTTTGGAAGTTTTACAAAAATTTGCAATTCAATTTTAAATATTAGCAGATTGGTGCTGTGTGTATTTTGTTGATATTTTTTTTAGGGTCAAAATTCATATAAAAATAGGGCCAAATTGGCATTAATAGGGCTTTTAGGTTTAAAAAAAGGTAACTCAATATTGTAGACTTTTTATATGGACTAGAACGTCAGTGGTCGAAATTCGACCTTTTCGCCATACCACCTCCAGTTAGCATTTTTTTTAAACTATTCGATGCACTTCTTACGAAATACACTACCAAAACTGATAATCAGGGTGTTACTGGCCTTATTTCTTGGCGTGGAGTTTGACCACTGATCAGAATTAATTTGTATCTTAAGGCATTGCCAAGCCTATGATGGAGTCTTAAGGGTTCGCTCTTTACATCTTAACAAAACATGGGAAACAAACTAAACTTGTTGAAATAACAAGAAATATGCTATGTATGGCACCATGTCTGCATATAACAGAACTTGTTTTACTGAAAACAATTTAAAAGGCGGTAGAAAATATCGCCTTTAAATAAAATACATACAATAAAAGATAACATAAGAAATGAAATGAAAAATCACCCAATATTTTTCCATACAAAGTTGGGATGGTTTTTAAATGAAACATCACTGGAAAAGTTGGGCGATTTTAAACATTCTTTAACGAATCTTCGTCGAAAAAACCAAAAAAAAATCAGGAATTTTTACCAAATCAAAATATGGAAAAACGCCCGAATTTTTGTTTACCGAAAAGTTAAGAAATTTCAAATAAGTTACGGTAAAATGGTTTGTCCTTGCAAAGCAAAGCAAGGTAAAGAAGGTAAAAAAATAACATTCCGTAAGAGGGCAACTCATTTTATCATAAGAAAAAACCATTTGAACTTTATCTGGACATAATATCCATGGACCCCTTGTTCATGTAATAACATAAAAAAACAAATAAAATTAAGGAAATCTTTGCAGATATTTTCACAGAAGAACATTAATTTACTATTTTAATCTGTTCTTTCATACTTTGATAATTTTACATTAAATCTGGATAAAGAAAATATGCCCGAAAAATTTGGAAATACAGCCCGGAAAATTGCTGAAAATTTTGGGCGTAGTTCCCTTTTTCTTTCGGGCATTATTTTCAAACTATTCGGGGTTATTTTTTTCTTTCAGGCTCAATTGCCATTTCAAATTCAGGCACTTTTCCGAAGTGTAATGCTTCAAAAATTTCGCGCTTTTTTGCCATTTTTTTCGGGCGAAAGTTCTGGGAGATGTAACTCTTGGTAACTTCTCCACACGAGTGATACGAGTACAACATTGTTATTCATTATTAGTATATATAAATTAAATTTTCACACATTATTCATTAGACATCATTTTCGAAGCGCACAATTCTAACTGTCAACCCCTCCACCACTCTTGCTGTATACAGCTTACCACATTCGAACAAATGTAACAGTTTAACGTCACGTAAGCAGCGTAACCATATAATTACAACGAAAATATTGCGTCTTCGTAGGTTAAAGTGATTATGAGCGCTTTGCCTTAACATGCTTTTCATGATTTACTTTTGTTTGTTTTACAACTTCGTGTAAGACATAGATTCATTCAAAATCTAAGCAATGCGGTACCTAAACAACAACAGCATCGATGGACATTTTGCTGTCCGTCCTTATACTAGGTGAACAACAAATGAAGCATGATGCAGAAGAAGAAGGTCGTGTTTGTGCCAAATTTGAAGAAAAACGATAGACCGCACGACATTCTAGTCGCGATGAACCTGCTGACTAAAGATCTTGTGTAGTCTTAGAACACGCGCTGTCCATGTATCATTTGCTCTTTGCTTCCCATCTCAAAAGTTGGATGGTACGACCGATGAGTTAGTACGAATTTATCGCATCAAGCAATGAAGAAATATTGCGTTTATTACATATGACTCTAATTATGACCCATTAATCAATAAAATTTTCGAAATGTTTGTGATTCTGCTAAAAAAAAATAAAAACTGTGTGAATGGTGAATCCAAAAAGCTTACATTCATTCACTTTTTCATAGCACATTTGTGTATACATTTTTATATCTGAAAATATAGCGAAAATATTGTTTCATATTTGGATTAAAAATAAAATCACACCAAGACAACTGAGTCATACAACTGCATAAGATATACTTCATAAGATATTAAAAAATCAATAGCTCCTGTCAAACGATTTAACATCCTATCCAACAAGAACGGCACATTTTTTTGAAGGTTCAAGCAATACAACATGTGCGACCATGATACAATTATCTAGGTAGTAGTGACAGTTTGCTTGGTGAACATAGCTTGTCCAAAATAATATAAAACATAGAACTAACAATTGCAAAAGAATAATAAAAAGGTAAAATATACATGCAAACGAAAATCTATAATCGCCGCTTATGAGAAAAAAGCTTGCTGTCTTTACTACCATGATAATTTCAGAATGTGTGCGACGACATCATTTCTTCTCCGATTTCAAGCAGAATATTTATATGGACTTCAGCAGAACTGAAAAAAATTTTTAAGTCCAAAGCTTACTTGATTGTAGATGAGGATGACGTTAAATGATGTTGATGGAATAAAAATAAAAAAAAAATCAAAATGCTAAGAGCATGTTCATACCGAATTAATTAAACATGTGAAACAAAAAAGAGCTTTTTATTTAACACATTGTTCATACTACCTGAACTAGTTTTCAATTGACAGCGTCGTGTGCTTACATTTTGAAAAAAAAAAATTGTTTTTAAAAGATTTCTTATACATCTCACAACCGTAGTTCTGCAACTGCTGCGCCATTTGTTTGTATACGTGGCCATTTCTTTTTTGGCCACGAATGTCTTCTATAAATTCTCCTCACATTTGCACAATTACTTGCTCATATGGGAGAGACAACTTGAACTTTTTATTTTCCATTTTATTACATACAAATTTTTTCCTTTTGACAATTTCAAATAATTAATTTCAAATTTATGTCAAATTTATAAAGTTCTTTCAAATTAAGGAGTGTTGAATAAACAAAAAAAGCATTTCTGGCGTTAGCAAGAACATAAACTAACTGAAGAACGTGTTTCGAACGCGTTTAATAATTTAATTCGTTTCGTTTTCAACAACAACTGTACACACTTTATTTCATCAAAACTTCATTTGAGAACTTGTTTTTCTATTAAACTACATTCACATAAATTAACATAATTAAGGGCTCGGTTTAAGCATGTCATAAGTCTACTTTTTGAAAAAATTTTAAACATGATTATTTTTGAAGATGACAATACTTGTGAAGATGAGCTTTTTTTCACCCTCATGGGTACAGGTAGACTGCAGTCCTAAGAAAGAAAGTCACAAACGCGAAAATTCCAAAATTGAGATAAGGGCAGATTCGCAAACGTGAATGAGTTTTTGATTTTTGTGTTAAGCTAAGAATACCGATTCCCAACTGAAAATGACTGAAAAGTGTTAAGTAAAATGGTCACATCTACCACTTCTAGTGTTTTTCCTAGACAAAAGTCTTATCTATAATTGTATACCAAAATTGTTTGCTTAAATGTCTTTTCTACCTTAGTATCTATGAATATTTTTGAATAATATAACTTTTTTTTCTTTGTGTTTGTGCAATATTGCGCACAAGTTCTTGCAAGCACCGACAAGTTCGATCAAATTTAAGAAACAAGAGAACTGTTTGTGTAATTTGTATTGGTTAGTGCGGAGTGCTGTGTGAGTGCACTCTAAAAACTGATTGAGAAATCACTACAATAAATGTTGTGAAATTTCACGCCATTTATTGGCGATTTTGAAAAATAGTACGCTATACAGCGGGGTCTTTTTATTTAAAAAATTCAGCGTTTTGTTTTCGAAAAAGGTATACTTCCTCTATTTTCACGCTGTTTCAGCGTGTTGTTGCTCAGAGAGTTCATGACGCCAGGGATGATATTTGTGGGCTTTTAGGGCTGTTTTGGGCCCTCTTCAATTTTAAAGCACCGAGGTTCTTCCTATTTATTTTAGGCCCTTTTGGAAAATTCGACCGAAAAAATAATCAAAATTTTTTAAAAGAAAAATATACAAAGAAAATGAAAAAAAAAAATATCCAATAAAAACGAAAAAATGTCCACAAAATTTTGAAAAAATGACGCAAAATGCAATCCAGCGGCACCGTAGTGCATGAAAAGAATAAAATTAAGCAACCAATATCCGTTATCACAAGTTGTTGGTGCATTTATCAATAAAATTAATAATTTTTTTTGCTAAGCAAATTAAACTTTAATATATGTATTATTGCTGAAGATGTCATACTTAGTCTCTACTCGGTATTCTGTTATATTTTCTCTTTATTCCAATTTTACTAATATTTAATTTAAATTGTTTTTTTTTATCGTCAAAACTCTTTCTTGCTCTCTTAATAAGCCGATTAACTGATCTCTACATATGTAACATTTTTTCTTTTCCGCTTTGTATAATGAGCAAAAAAGCTGGTTCTTTACTTTTAATATAGAAGCACACCATTGCACAACTGCCTTGCTGCTAAGTTTGTAAAATTAAAACCTTAATAAATATTATTTATATTTTCGAAAATAAAAAAAAGTCTCTTTTAATTTAACTATTAAATAAAATAAAAAACTCATACAAAACATTGGTGCCGAAACCCGGGAATATGTCCCACTGATACTGGAATTGATTTGGATAACTATTTGGAAAGAATAACATGTGGATTTTGCTGACATTGCTGTGACATTGGAGTTCGATTTGGACTCATTAATTATATTTGGAAACTTGCTCTGCAAGTACCGTATGTATAAATCTGTAATATATATATTGAAATAGTTTTCTACAAAATGGAAGATCTTGCGTACGCTATCGAAGATCAACGCGGCTTGTTACGTCATCTTTAGCTTATGGTTCGAAATATTGATCTAAGGCCTGCAACAGAAAGAACGCGTGGGCTTGTGCAAAGTTATTTGGAGGAATTAGAGTCAAACTATCAACAATTTAAAATTAATCACGTTCAACTGTGGGATCAAATTCACAATAAATCGATCAAAGAAAATGATGTGCCATATTTGAAAGATGACGTTTACGATGCTTTCCATGATCTATACCTTTCTACAACAGGAAAATAATTAGATTTCGTTGCGGATTCAAGTTCTCCTAGCTCTCCTACTCTTCACTCTAGCACCCTCAGCGCTCCATTGAGCTCACGAAATGAAAATATTGCCACTGCTGTACGCCTGCCCAGAATTGATATTCCGACATTTCAAGGCGACTACCTTGCATGGGTGTCTTATAAAGATATGTTTATTTCACTTGTACATAACAACCAAATTATAACTAAGGTACAAAAATATTACTTTTTAAAAGGATCCTGTATTGGTAATTCTCTAGATCTCGTAAGCAAGTATCCGGCGTCAGATGCAAATACGAGCTTGAGTGGAATGCTTTAAACTTAAGATACCACAACAAACGCAAAATTGTTGATACATTGCTACACAAGCTTTTTTCTATTCCAAATTCGAACGGCTCCTCTGAAAGCATCCAACTGATACTCGTACTAGACACTACGTGAAATTTTCTTGCTCTCCTTGCATCGCTACAGATAACGACGGACAACTGGGACGCATTTTTAATTTACATAACAGTTAATAAGCTCGACACACAAGCGCGGAAAGAATGGGAGCAATCATTAAAAGCGTCTACAGAAATCCCAAACTTGCCAATGCTGCTGATACAAACTGCCCATTCTGCGAAAAACGTCACTTACTCTACAAGTGCTTTAAATTCGCTTCACTGCCCCCTGCTGCTAAATGCGATTTGATTAACTCAAAAAAAAAAATCTGTTATAACTATTTGAACGTAGGTCATTTCTACAAACACTGTGGGTTAAGCTCGCGCTGTCATATATGCCAACAAGAACACCATACGATTATACATAATGAATTTTTAAACTTTTTTAACAACCAAATCAGACTATCTTCTAATTCTGCGTCTGCTGCTGCGCTCGAGTCTACGCAGAAAAATGCCTTTCAGTCGACACCCGACCCTACCACGGGATCATCAAACAATTTTAGCACGCTTAACACGATGGCTATGCCTCAAGTACTTTTAGCAACCATTCGTGTTGTTGTTAAAACTGAGAGAGGTGATTTTATTCTAAGAGCCCTTCTTGATCAAGCCGCGCAGGCTACTCTAATAACTGAAGATGCAGTTCTAACTCTTCATTTGTCCAATTTAAACACGTACGCTAAAATCGGTGGTATAACAGGGGCTACACGCTACTTTACTAGCAAGTACGTCAAGTTATCTCTTGCTTCTTCATATAATAATCTATTCTCCTTGAAATGCAGTGCTTTAATTCTGCCTTCTCTCACGACATATCAGCCATCACCAATTGAAAAAAATCTCTTCCATGTTTGAATACTTACAATCTTGCTGATCCATGCTTTACCGAATTAGGGAAAATCGATTTATTGCTTGGCGGTGATATATATGGCGATATTGTTCTACTTGAACAAAAGAAATTCGATAATGGTATTTTCTTGCACCGTACGCACTTCGGATGAGTCGTATCAGGGCCGGCATCTAAAATCTCGTATGATCTTAATATAAATAATAATGTATGCGCTCTTGACGACCAGCTTCGAGCATTTTGGGAGCAGGAAGAATTAGGCGAAAAGAGGCAACCATCGTAAGAGGAAGAAGCATGTGAGACATATTTTAAAAATAGTTACAGTCGCGATGCCTTTGGACGATATACTGTCTCAATGCCATTTAAATCTCTTTTAAATTATTATTATTATTATTATTAAATCTTTATTCTCATAGTAAAAGTTTTGACAAGATTATCCTATAAAATATACAATCGTATCTAGTTGACTTATGAGAATAGTTAATGACATTTTAATATTAAAAATATGTGTTAAATGCCACTACAAAATAACTTAATACATAGTGTTTATAAATAAATGTAAAGTGGGGTAAAAATTAAGATTAACAATTCAAGCAGTAAAAAGAAAAGTTTTTTTTATAATTTATTAGAAGAAAGACAAATATTTTTTTTATAGTACAAATCAAATTTAAGAAACAGAGCGCAACAAAATTTCGATTTCCGAGTGATCCACCTCTAACAGCCACAATTTTATTTTCCTTAAGAAAGTAATGAAATTTCTTTCAATTCGTATATTTGCAGGGAGTTTATTAAAAAGTCTGCAAGATAATATGGAAAAAAAATTTCGATATTGTGTTGTGCGAAAAACAGGAACAGTAACGGTTGAATCTTGGTTCGTTCTTAGGTTGTAAGAAGCAGATATTGGACTCTGCATGTAGCCACTTCTTCTGAAGAATATTTTAAGAACTTTGAAATAATATAAATGCCTTAACGGTAAAATCTCTAGACGTCTGAATAGATTAATAGATGAAGACAAACGATTAACTTTACAGATTATTCTGACAGCAGACTTTTGAAAAATGAATAAGGGACGTATATTATGCAGATATGCTCCTCCCCAACAGCACAAACCATATTGTAATTTGGAGTGAAAAATCCCATAGTAGATTTTAGTTAATGTACTCTCGGAACAAAACTGTCTTAGCTTATAAAAGCATCTTACTGTAGAAAGAAAATACTTCTTCAACAATGTAATATGTGCATTCCAGTTAAGCTGTTGATCAACCATTACTCCTAAATATTTATAGAAAGGCACCTTTTCTATAACAAAACAATTATTACTACAAGGGTTTCTATTATTAAAAGTTAAACCGAGGTTATCTCTCGTAGACGACTTTAAGCAAAAACGACAACAATCATATCCGTGAAATAAGATATCAATATCCGGCGACACTATACCATTTAAGCTAAAATAAATGAGCTTTGTTTTTTTGCTAACAAGTAATTTGTGATTTGCAAACCAAACTCTAAGTAAATAAACATCATGATTTATATCTGCAATTAAGTTAAGGGGATTAACTGATGCATATCCAATAGCAAAATCGTCAGCAAAAGCAGTAACTTTACCAACGAAGTTAAGCGAAAAAATAGAGTTAATATAAACTAGAAAAAGAATCGGACCAAGGACAGAGCCCTGGGGAACTCCTAAATTTATGTATTTAGAGTCACTTAATTCGTTACAAATTTTTACTCTTTGTGTTCTACAAGTCAAAAAGGACATAAGCTAATTGTAAATAAAACCACGAAAACCTAGATTATACAATTTTTTCAGAAGTAAATTGTGATCGACCATGTCAAAGGCCTTTGTTATATCCACAAAAAGTCCGGCGCAACTTTTTTTATCATCAAGACCTTTATAAACCGATGTACAGAAATCGAGCAGAGCGTCTTCCGTTGAGAGACCAGCTCTAAATCCGAACTGACAAGAACTGAAAAAATTTTGACTGTTTAGAAAAGCTAAAATCCTTACTTTCATGGCTTTCTCAAAAATTTTCGAAATTGAAGACAGCAAACATATTGGTCTGTAATTTTTGGTATCTTTTCGGCAGCCTGTTTTAAAAAGTGGGATTACAATTGCGTCCTTAAGTTGATCAGGAAATGTACCAGATAGGACACTTAAGTTAAATATGTGTTTTAAAATATCCACTAAATTGTATGCAACATTTTTCAGAATATTGTTTGAAATCTCGTCACAGCCAGAAGAATTCGAGTTTCTTAAGGATTTGATTATTTTCAATAACTCAAGACCAGAAATTGGCTCAAAATAAAAACTGCGCATAGAAATATGTTCCGGATTGTTCAAAGAGCTTAAACAGGCATCCACCGAGGGCTGAAGCTGCCTACATGTTGCAAAATGATTATTAAATTCATTTCAAATTTGTTTGAAATCAGTAATGATTCTCGATCCATTATTAATAACAATCGATTCCGCGTTTTTGGCTATGTTGCGATTTAAAATATTATTTACAACTTCCCATTCTTTTTTTGAGTTACCTTGTGCAATTCTAATCTGGTTTTGGTAGTAATTATTCCTACAAGATTTTATTTCTATTTTTAAATTTTTACATATACGAGCGTAACGCTGCTTTAAAATGAGATTAAAATTATGCTGGGCACATTTTTTTTAAGTTTATTTTTTAGCTTAACCTTCTTAAGTAAACCAAGAGTCATCCACGGTTTTAACATACGTTTTGAATTTCTAAGAATGGTTGTACAACTGGAGTTATAAATATGATTGGTTAAAATGCCTAAGAATAAGCTATACGCCTGAGATACATTTTGTTCTGCATAAACAGGCTCCCAATCTTCAGAGCGCAGGGCATAATTTAGTTCTAAAAAATTAACAGGAGAGTTATGGTTATAATTTATTTGGTACCCAGTTCTACTCAGAAGTATACCCGTTAAGCAATGATCAGTCACTTGAAGATCCAGGTTAATCCCAAAACAAGAGTTGAGAGATAATTTAGAGAAACGAGCAAGTACATGGTCAAGACAAGTTCCTGACACAGGTCTAGTAGGCTCATTTACGAAGGACGTAAGCCCGTTTTCAGCCGTGAGAGTCATATATGTATTTAAAGATTGGTTGGTGTGAAGAAGATCTATATTAAAATCTCCTAGTAAAACAAGGTTAGCTGAATGAACATTCCCTAGCAACGTTGAAAATTCCTCTAAAAATAAGGAAACGGGATGAGAATGCAATCTATAAAAGCAAATAAAGTTATAAATATCTTTGTTTAAACATAGAGAAACTTTTAATACATCCGCACTTGTAAGATTCCAGCATTTAAATTCAGAATTTAAACAATCGCGAACGAATGCACCTACTCCGCCTGCAGAATACGAATCATTGGAATTAGCAAAAAAGGCATAACCGGGAATATAAAAATCATCGATTTCGAACGAAAAAATCCAGATTTCAGACAAAAAAATTATATCTGGCAAGTACTTAAGTGCTTGAAGGTTACAAACAAAGGTATCGAAGTGATTTACCGGTGCCTATATCCGGTCATACCAATTACTGTGCCTTACGTCTTCTTAAGCAAATTGAAGCCAATTTTAAAGCGAAACCTACTTATGAATTAGCATATAGAAAGTTTATGACTGAGTATGAAGAGTTAGGTCACATGACGAAGATTGGCATATACCCAACAAATTTACAATTGAATTGTTAATTTTTACCACACCATGGCGTATGGCATGAGAGCATTACGACCACGAAGCATCGCGTCGTGTTTGATGGAAGCAGCAAAATACCACCATAGCCATCGCTAAATGAAGAACTTTCGTCTGGGCCTGCACTGCAAAACGATCTGCCGACAATTATAACTCGGTGGCGACGGTTTAAAATTGGATTTCGCTCTGACTTGGAGAAAATGTTTCGACAGATTTGTGTTGCGCAAGAGCAACAAAAATACCAACAAATTCTATGGCGAAAATCTGACAAGCGAGATATATCGATATATAAGCTAAACACCGTAACATACGGAACCACGTCGGCTCCATATCTCTCCATTCGAGTATTGCACCAATATTGAATCCTGCAAATTGCTCACATCTGATACGTATGTTGACGATGTCATCTCTGATGCTGACACTTGCTCTGCGGCGATTTTTTTACAAGAGCAACTTTGTAAGCTTCAGAAACTGGCGAATTTAATTTAAGAAAGTGGACATCTAATTCACAGAAACTATTGAGTGCTATACCTGATAAGTTTCGCGAAAAATCCAATACAGTTGAACTTAATAACGAAAATATCGAGCTTAGAATGGGACACAATCAGTGACACTTTTCCTTTAAAATTAATTTTGAAACCAATCGAGATATAACTAAAAGCAGCCTTCTTTCGGATGCCGCTAAACTTTATGATCCCTTAGGCTGGCTTGCACCAACAACAATTAAAGCCAAAATAGCTTTTCAGAAATTGTGGTTATTAGGACTTGACTGGAATGACTTATTACCAGATCAGTTGCAATATAAATGGAGTGAATATCGAGAGAAACTAAAACTATTAGAAGGTATAAAAATTCCTCGGTGGATAGGATGTAGCGAACGTAGTAGAATCAAAATTCATGGATTTTGCAGCGCATCGAATGCGGCATTCGCAGCAGTAGTGTATGCAAAGGTAGTAGATGATTCGGGCAAAGGTTGCATTAGTTTAATTCAATCGAAAACAAAAGTACCACCTTTAAAAATGGTAAAAACTGCACGGCTTGAGCTATGTGGAGCATCACTTCTAGTCCAACTTATTCACAAAATTCGTGAATTCGAGAGAGAAGTATCAAAAATGGTTTATTGGATAGATAGCACAACAGTTCTCTCTCTTAGATTCGAGGAGAGTCATCCATGTGGTCAGTTTATGTTGGAAATCGTGTTGCGGATATTCAGAAGCGCTCTAACACAAATGAGTGGCAAAATATTTGGACAAAAGAAAACCCTGCGGACTGCGCATCGAGAGATATATCATCGAATGAATTGCTTTATCATCACCTATGGTCCCTCATCCCTCATGGTTGTCTGAGCCACCAGAGACTTGGCCGAAACAACCTAATTTAAATTATGGAACTAACGAAGAATTATGAAAAACTTATATTCACGTTGTTGCTTCTCAGCCTCCTGTATACCCTGATATACTCACTAGGTTTTCTTCCCTGAACCGACTCATTCGCGCAACGGCATATATATTTAGATTCACTCACAACACCTCTCACCATCTACGGCAATCTCAACGAGAAAACTCTGATAAATTTACTGGATTTTTAACCACACTTAAACTAAAATATGCACTTGCTCAACTTTTAAAGCTCTCACAAGAAGTCGACTTTCAAGCAGAAATTGGGGATTTACGAAGAACAAAAACATCAGTTTGAATAGCCCCATAGCTCAACTTCGTCCATTTCTCGACAGCTCTGGCATTCTACGTGTCAGTGGCCGTATAAGTAAATCTTATTTTATATTTTCTTTTAAACATCCAATTTGTCTTAAAAAGCAAAACCCTATATCTTTTCTTATTTTTGTAAACACTCATCAGAAAACACTGCACGGTGGGCAGCAGCTTGTGTTATCATACGTCGCAAGAAAATATTGGGTTTTATCAGCGCAAAATATTGCAAAAAGCGTTAAGAGGCGTTGCATTTTTTGTTTTAATTATGATGCCAAAGCAGCATAACAAATCATGGGAAATCTTCCAAGTGTTCGATTAGAACCAGCAAGACCTTTTAAACATAGCGGCGTTGACTACGCTGTGCCATTAACCATCAAGCAATCTACAGCCCGCAACACTGTGGTAACAAAAGGGTACATTTGCCTTTTCGTTTATATGGTAACAAAAGCGTTATATTTGGAAGCGGTAATGAGTTCATCGACCGAATCGTTTCTCGCTGCCTTCAGACGCTGTACTTCTCGTTGTGGATTTTGCAGTGATTTGTACTCAGATTGCGGTACGAACTTCATCGGCGCAAATAAAGAGTTGCAGATTCTTAATAATCGCAGTAAGTCAACGCTACCACAAGAGCTTATTGAGGTCTTAACAAGCATTGGTACTCAGTGGCTCTTTTCCCCCGCAGCTTCACCCCATTACGGTGGTTTGTGGGAAGCGGGTGTAAAGTCTACAAAACATCACTTGCGCCGCGTTATGCAGAATCGCATTTTGACTTATGAAGAATTAAGAACATTGCTTGCTTAAATTTAATGTTGTTTGAACTCGAGGCCTCTTTGCCCTCTTACCACAGACCCTTCAGATAACGCACTCACTCCATCTCATTTTTTGATCGGCGAACCTACTCTCTGTGTACCGGAAGAAGACTTGCTTGATAGTAACATTGATCGACTCAGTAGTTGGAGAGTAGTAGAGAGAATAAAACAACAATTCTGGAGGCGGTGGGCTAACGAGTTTCTCTGCCGTCTTCAAGTTAGACCAAAGTGGTTAAAAATAAACAAAAAAATTGAAATGGGAGACTTGGTGATAATCTTCGACGAGCGATGCCCTCCAGGGCAGTGGCCATTAGCACAAATACTACAAACGCATCCAGGTTCAGACGGTTACGTTAGACTTGTCACTCTTTTATCCAATGGAAAAATATTCAAGCCACCTGTATCCAAAATTGCATTTCTTCCAGTAATCGACGAGTTTAACTTAAACAACGAAGGAGCTATAGCCAGTGGTACACTTCTCAACTCTGACTTTCCGCCAGCTGTGAGTCGAGGCACAGAGTGGTCAACCAGGCGATCAGAAGCAAATACCTCCATCGGGTCAGAATAGGATAATATATACCGAACCAGTTTAAGAACAGTTGTTCTTCGTGGGAGAGAATTTTTATTTTTTTTAGTTATATTTTTTATTTTTTTATTTAGTTTTTTTATTCGAAACTCTTTCTTGCTCTCTTAATAAGTCGATTAACTGCTCTTGTTAAACAAATGTTAACATATGTAACATTTTTTCTTTTCTGCTTTGTATAATGAGCAAAAAAACATTTTCTTTACTTTTAATATAGAAGCACTCCATTGCACAACTGCCTGCTAAGTTTGTAAAATTTAAACCTTAATAAATATTATTTCTATTTTCGAAAATAAAAAAAGTCTCTTTTAATTTAACTATTAAATAAAATAAAAAACTCATACAAAACACAAGTGGTTTCGGTTGTGTAGACGACGACTACCAAATGATTGTAAGGCTCCCAGAACCTTCGCCCGAAAAAAATGGCAACAAATCCCGAAAAATGCCTGAATTTGAAATGGCAATTGAGCCTGAAAGAAGGAAATAACCCCGAATAGTTTGGAAATAATGCCTGAAAGAAAATGGGAACTACGCCCGAAATTTTCAGCAGTTTTTCGGGCTGTATTTCCAAATTTTTCGGGCATATTTTCTTTATCCAGATTCAATGTAAGATTATCAAAGTATGAAAAAACAGGTTTAAGTAGTAAATTAATGTTCTCCTGTGAAAATATCTGTAAAGATTCCCTTAATTTTATTTGTTTTTTTATGTTATTCCATGAACAAGGGGTCCATGGACGTTATGTCCAGATGAAATTCAAATGGTGTTTTGAAGTGAAACAACAATACGGCGAGCTAGATGAGGGGTTAAACTAACCAAAACAACAACACAGCAATTCGCCGCACTGGTAGTATAAAAACGAAAAAATGTTTAATAATTTTTCATATATTTGCTTTCACCGAGGATTTGAACACACAACGCTTGGATCAATAGGCGGCTGTTCTACCAACTGGGCCACGTAGACATATTTATTTTAGTAGATCATACTTATGTTAAATTTTACAATAAGTAGTTCTATTCCTTCATTTATCATTGAATTGAGTCTTTCGTTCAATACTCTAAATTTACATTACGGTCTTAAAATTTTAATCTGAACGTAGCTTTTGTTCAGAATATTAGCATACTTTTAGGCATTTCTCAAATTGAGTTTTTTTAAATTCAGAAAGCAATTTTCGAAGAAGGCCTTGCATTTATTGATTTGGAAACAGCACATGCTGCAATATTAACGAATGCAACTTTGAATCTGAAATTTGGTTTATTCTTAGATCTGTGAATTTTCATATAAATACCATATCTTTCATATAATTCAAATGCAGTTTTTAACACACTGCATAGTTTTTAACACACTTATATCGAAATTGTAACAAATCGCATGCTTCGGTTTTGAGCCATCGACTACCTACTCTGCTTATAAATAAATTAAGCAAACTGCTGCATAAGCCAGAATTGCTGGATATTCTTTAACGCGTCTGGATTGTATTCTTCAATAACAGACTTGCAGAATATTCTTTAACTCATCTGCATTGGCTTCGTCATTATTAAAAAAAAAACAAACAGAACAAGACAACAACGAAAACAGTAGAACACGCGATAACCGATAACTTATCTCTTGTATTTCTTGTCGAAAATTCTTTAACGCGTTCGGATGTGGTCGTTCATTAAAAAATTTGGCGAAAATGCTGCTTTGTGTTTGTTCATGTTTTCCCTACAAAGGCTTATATTTCGGTGTAATTTTTTCATTAAAAGATACAATACATATCTGTTCCATAAAAACATGTAAAATAAAGTCAAGGAATATGTAAAAAAAAAATATAAAAAAAATTTTTAAAAAAATAAGCTTTTATTTAAAACCAAAACGTGAACTAAAAGGAAAAAAAAATTTCATTGATATTTGTCATATATGTATATAGTAGGTATATTCTAGATTCAGAAGAACATCTCCCTTGGTTACCCATCATCATAGTAAAAGCGTACGTAAATAGGTAAGTTCTAGGGACGTATATAAATTTAGAAATTTTCAAAATGTAAAATATACAAGTTTACTACACAATATCAGTGGAACTGAATCTTTTAGTAGGCTTATCTGTATATAAACCGCGATCCATTATACAGGCTTACTGCACAATATCAGTGCCTAAAGCTTCTAAAATTTTAATGCATTTTACATTTTGAAAGTTTCTAAATTTATATACATACATCCCTAGAACTTACCTATTTACGTACGCTTTTATTATGATGATGGGTAACCAAGTTCTTCTGAATCTAGAATATACCTACTATATACATATATGACAAATGTCAATGAAATTTATTTTTTTTTTTAGTTCACGTGTTGGTTTTAAATAGAAGCTTATTTTTTAAAAATTTTTTTTATATATTTTTTATTTTATACATTTTAGTCTTAAAGGTTTATCATGAACATCTTTTATTTTGAAAGCCTTACATATAGCATTTTAATTGTTTAGACCATTAACCTTAACAGTACATATTAACATTATTTATAACATTCACATTATTTATTGCTTATATACCTTATGATGATATAACATTTTTATTGATTTGTGGGCGGGAATAGGAGGTGTGGCCAAATTTAAACCCCTATCTCCTACGTAATGTTAATGTGCTGCCAAATTTTCAGCTGAATCGGCCTAGTAGTTTTGGTGATATATAATTTTTATTGTGGCAAAATTTATAGTGGCAACATTTTTTTTTCTAGCCCATGCAATAAAAGTCATTTACTGCCAAAATTTTAGCTGAAACAGCCCGGTAGTTTTGGAGATATATGAATTAGTGGGCGGAAAAAGGGGGTGTGGTGAAATTTTTTCTTAAACCCCATTTTCTACTTAAAGGAAATTTACTACCAGCATTTCATCTGAATCAGTCTAGTAGTTTTGGAGATATAGCATTCTTATTGATTTTTGGGCGGTAAGAGGGGGTGTGGCAACATTTTTTTTCTAACCCATGCCTTACTTGAAGGACATTTACTGCCAAAGTTTCAGCTGAAACAGCCCGGTACTTTTGGAGATATATTATTTTGTGGGTGGTAAAAGGGGGTGTGGTTCAATTTTTTCTTAAGCCCCATTTTCTACTTGAAGGAAATTTACTACCAAAATTTCATCTGAGTCAGCCCAGTTGTTTTCGAGATATAGCATTTTTATTGATTTGTGGTCGGTAAAAGGGGGTGTGGCAACATTTTTTTCTAACCCATGCAATACTTGAAGGACATTTACTACCAAAATTTTAGCTGAAACAGCTCGGTAGTTTTGGAGATATATTAATTTGTGGGCGGTAAAAGGGGGTGTGGTCAAATATTTTTAAGCCCCATTTTCTACTTGATGGAATTTTACTACCAAAATTTCATCTGAATCGGCCTAGTAGTTTCCGAGATATTGCATTTTTATTGATTTGTGGGCGGTAAAAGGGGGTGTGGCAATTTTTTTTTTTCATAATATTGTATTGTTACCGGGCTTACACATGTATGCTAAATTTTACCTTAATCGGAGACCCAAAAGCTGTCGAAAAATTGTTTGCAAGATTTGCGGACATACATACATATATACATACATACATACATACGAACGAAGCAAGTTAAATAAAAGCTTGTAAAAAGGAAAACAACGTTTTATCCATATTTCTGTTTTGTTTGTTGACGAAACTTTGTAACGATTCAGTAATATTTTCATGCACGTAAAATCTCAACATTTCTGTATGGCCGAATCAGCATGTTTCGTCAAAGATGAATAAAAGTCGTGCATGATTCGTTTATACATTCTTTAAGACTTGGACTACCGTGAAATATCTTTGTAAATGCAACATAAAATATGATGCAAGTCTTGTACCGAAAAACGCATCAACATTTTTAACTGTGTAGGTACGGAAAAATAAACCTAAACAGTATGCGCGGTAGCATAAGGTCAGTGCTTCTAACCACGAAGCAAAGGTTTAGTGGTCCTTTCTGCAGTTGAAATTTTGTGCTTTTTTTTAATTAAAAATATTCACAATTATACTGGCAGTTTTTATTTTTCTTTTTAAGAAAAACTGAAAATAAATAATATAAATAAAGCACGGGTTATAATCGATTAATGATTATTTTGGATAAGCAATAAATATTTTTGTCATCAATCCTATGAAATAAATTGAAAGATGTATGCTATGATTGCTTTCGGGTTTGCTCGTACAAGGGAGGCAATGATGCGATGGTAGCACGTTCAACTTGCAGCCGAATTGTACGCTGTTCGATGGGAGTACGGAAAGTTAAAAATGCTTTATTCCCGCAACAGTTTTTCGACAAATTTTTTTTTTAAATATTTATAATCTATCTATATATATAAAAATTAATGTATGTATGTGGGTATGTGTGTATATCACGTATAGACTCCAAAACCACCGAACCAAATTTTATGAAATTTTCAGGAATACTGAAGCAACATTCTGGAAGTGTTCCTGTGAAGTTTGGTGTGGATTGGACAAGGGGGCGTGGTACCTCCCATACAACCCAAATTGGCTCTATCGCCCACAAACCAAAAAAAGATGCTATATCAGACGGTTTTAATCATATAAATATAGTATCTGGTAATTTTGTTCAGATAGTTACTTTGGGTGACTGTACAAAAAATGGGCGTGGTCACACTATATCTACGCCCACTTTTCAGCAATCATTTTAATTCCTGAGATGTTCAAGTTTTGATAGTGAATCTTGGTACGAAGGTGCTATGGATACAAATGGCAGTCAGTATGTAAATATAAACGTTGTCACGCCCACTTTTACCGCCCACAAATCAGTAAAAATACGTTATATCAGACAGATTTTGCCGTAGAAGACTAAGATTTGATAATTTACTCTATATGATTACTCTCGGCCAATGTACAAAAAATGGGCATGGCCGCACTATATCTACGCCCAATTTATCGAAATCATGCTTATTCCAGAGTTGTACACGTTTTCATAGTGAATCTTGGTATTCATGTGCTATAGGTCCAAGTGGCAGTCACTATGTAAATATAAATATTGTCACGCCCACTTTTACCGCCCACAAAATTTTAAAAATGCTTTATATCAGACGGCTTTTGCCGTAAAAGACTAAGATTTGGTAATTTAGTTCGTATGGTTACTGTCGGCCAATGTACAAAAAATGGGCATGGCCACTCTATATCTACGCCCACTTTATCGAAATCTTGCTTATTCCTGATTTGTACACGTTTTGATAGTGAATCTTGGTATGCAGGTGCTATGGGTCCAAGTGGCAGTCACTATGTAAATATAAATGTTGTCACGCCCACTTTTACCGCCCACAAATCAGTAAAAATGCTTTATATCAGATGGATTTTGCTGTAGAAGACTAAGATTTGATAATTTAGTTTATATGATTACTCTCGGCCAATGTACAAAAAATGGGCATGGCCGCACTATATCTACGCCCAATTTATCAAAATCATGCTCATTCCTGAGTTGTACACGTTTTCATAGTGAATATTGGTATTCAGGTGCTATAGGTCCAAGTGGCTGTCATATGTAAATATATATATTGTCACGCCCACTTTTACCGCCCACAAATTTTTAAAAATGCTTTATATCAGACGGCTTTTGCCGTAGAAGACTAAGATTTGGAAATTTAGTTCGTATGGTTACTCTCGGAAATCTTGCTTATTCCTGAGTTGTACACGTTTTGATAGTGAATCTTGGTCTGCAGGTGCTATGGGTCCAAGTGGCAGTCACTATGTAAATATAAACGTTGTCACTCCCACTTTTACCGCCCACAAATCAGTAAAAATTTTCCTCCCTTAATTACTTGCACTAATACTCCAACGTTCACTAATGCTGCACCAGCCTTTCTGGATCCTCTTCTGCCACCTAATGCGAAGCTCACAAAAAATCTCGCTGACGTTAGTAGTGAGGGTCGTTTCGTTATGTCTCGTCTAAGAGACCGTCGGTTGTATGATAATGTTCGATTATACCTGTCTTATTTACATAATAAGTCTGACTCAGTTTGTATTGAAGGTACAACAAGAACAAGTGCTATGGTATCCATCCAACAAGAAGGTCTTCCTACCGACCCTGTCGAGCTGAAAAAAATGTTCATTAACTTCCATGAAAGCCTCAACATTTCACCCACTGATGTTGAAAACGACCTCACGGCATTTGCATCGCATACTAGCTCAAAGTATATATGGCATTTACAAAGAGCTCGTTCTAACTTCAAAAATTTTTACTGTCCCTAACTCTCATCCTAAAGCAATGTCCGATTATCCAGCCTCCCGAAATACACTACCTTCAATTGCGTCTTTTAATATATCCTACCACAATTGTGGTGGCATGAGAGGCAAACTCAATAAACTGTTTGTTGAAGCTAAATCTTGTCATTTCAATGTTTTTGTCTTTACGGAAACGTGGTTGAATGACGCTATCAAAAATGAAGAAATTCTAGATAGCAACTGGACAATATACCGGAATGACAGAAACTATGCAAGCTGCGGCCTGTCTCGAGGAGGCGGTGTCTTAATTGCCACACATAAGTCCTTATCTAGTGAATTGATTGTAACGTGCTCCTCCAAATGCTTTGAGCACAAAATAATCAAAATAAGGCTAGATCAAAAAGCTTCCGTATACATAGGTGTTATTTATATTCCTCCGAATTCAACCCACAATTCCTACAATGAATTATGTGAAATCATAACGTCAATAATAGCTGCGTTAAACGAAGATGATAGAATTATTATTTTTGGAGACTTCAACCGTCCCAATATAACTTTTGTGCACGATGATGATGACAACCATCTCCTTCCAATTAACCTGTCCAATGCGGTCGACTTCGATTTATTAAGTACTTCTTATAGTAATGATTGTCAGCAAGGTGCTCCTGCTCCAAACCGAAACAATCGCTGGCTAGATTTGATTTTTACTAACTCATATGACGAAGTAAAGGTTCGTCCAACCTGTGAGGCTGAGCAGATATTTTCCAATACCCTCCACCATACTGCTTTTACTACTGAGTTATGTACTAACAACATAACTTTTATACAGTCATTCAATAATTCTATTGTATACGATTTCCTCAATGCCGATTACAATAACATTAAAAATGACTTAAATTGTTTGGACTGGAACCACTTGTCTGCACTAGAATTGGACGATGCTGTATCGTCTTTCTATCAAAAAGTCTTTTCTGTATTTGATACTCATGTTCCAAAAATAAAGAAAAAAAATAAACTATCGGAACAGTGGCTTGATTCAAATCTTAGAAATTTGAGAAATCAAAGAAATAAACTTTACAGAGTCATTAAAAATTTCGTCATTGTAAGTGATGAGGTAAAGGTTAGATACGAAGAGCTGTCTAAGGAGTTCTCCATTAAGTCCGAAGAGACTTATAGGCTTTACACCAATTTAATTGGAGAAAGGATTATTGAAGACCCGAAAAAATTCTTCGATTTTGTAAATGTAAAACGGAAATCGACCGGATACCCAAACTTCATGTTTAAAGGCAATGTTACTTCATCTAACTCACAGGAAATTTGTAATCTCTTTGCGGATCATTTTAAAGAAGTCTTTTGTTCAACTACTTCCCAAAATCAACCTACATTTGCCAGTATAACTAGTAGACCGACATTGATTTGTGAAATTAATATTACACGGAGTGACATAACCAATTCCATTAAAGAATTAGATTCAAATAAATCTCCAGGTCCAGACCTTATACCACCAATTTCACTTGTTCAATGTTTAGACCAATTAATTACGCCGTTACATATGATTTTTAACAAATCCTTGCATACAGGTATATTCCCAACTTTTTGGAAATCTTGTCATCTTACGCCAATTTATAAAAATGGCGACAAGAGATCAGTTGAAAATTATAGGGGTATTGCAATATTGTCAGCAATTCCAAAGCTATTTGAAAAAATTATATGTTCCAAACTCACGAGCGTAATTAATCCGTGTTTAAACGAGCAGCAACATGGTTTTCGTAAAGGACGATCAACAACCACAAATCTTGCAATCATGGCATCAGACATTCTTACTAAAATGGAAAAGGGCCACCAAATAGATGCAGTCTATACAGATTTTAGTAAAGTGACCGTGTTGATCACGAAATCCTAGCTAAGAAACTAGAAAAATTTGGTATATCAGGTACTGTGCTGAAATGGCTCAAGTCTTATCTCTGTGAAAGATCCCAATATGTAAAATTTCAGGGTACTTTGTTTAAAAAGATTGTTGTCTCGTCGGGTGTACCTCAAGGTAGCCATCTTGGCCCACTTCTCTTCAACATATTTATTGCAGACATATCTGAAGTTTTGCATGATGTCCCCCATCTCTTATATGCAGATGACTTAAAATTATACTATAACATTAGATCAGAAGTGGATTCAGAATTCTTACAGAATAAGCTTTTTTCTCTGGAACAGTGGTGTAGTAAAAATAAACATTATTTAAATATAAATAAGTGCTACGTTATAAGTTTTGCCCGTAAAAACGTAATCACATATAGCAGATACATGCTAAATAAGGTAGAACTTAAAAGGGTCAACCACATAGCAGATCTTGGAATAATTCTTGATAGTAAGATGCGCTTTAACCTTCACTACGATCATATCATATCCAGGGCAAACAAAATGCTCGGATTCATAAAAAGACGTGCAAAAGAATTCAAAAACCTTTGGGTAACTAAAACCTTATACTGCACATTAGTACGACCAATATTAGAATACTGTTGCATAATTTGGAACCCAGCTTTTGTAGTGCATAGTGAAAGGCTAGAATCTATTCAAAGACAATTCTTGCTTTTTGCATTGAGAGACCTATACGATCCTCGTGACTATACAAATTTACCACCATACGAGAGTAGACTTAAAATCCTCAATTTAATGTCGCTGTCATCAAGGAGAATATTACTTTGCTCATGCTTTACATTCGATGTTATTACTGGTAACATCGATAGCGAATACATCTCGAGCAAGGTACTATTTAATGAACCAATAAGGCGAACAAGGTATACAAAATTGTTAAAAGAATCGCATCACAACACTATTTACGCATTAAACGAGCCCTTGAATAGATGTTGTAAAATATTTAATAATATCAGCGAGCATTATACACCGCCAATATCGAAATTCAGATTTAAGCGTTCTCTTTCCAAATCACTTTCCTTTACATAACTACCCCCTTATTAAACACCAATTCACGTTCTATGCCCAATGGTACATATAAGTGAATCTTCTCCAATTCCTTTTCACCATTCTGATCCCTTTTCTATTTCCTTGATCTAGCATTTGTAGAAAAATTGTAAATTAAAAATTTTAATGTTAAATAAGTAAAACACCGCATTGTAATATTAACTCTATTCTCCCATATCCAAATGCCTCTTCTTACATTGCCGTCTACCACCCATACCTAAACAAAATTTAGTTGTTCTCCCATTTAGCTTTCCATCTTAATAATATTTTAGCATAGTATTGAAAATTAGTACATATTTTTACCATGTGTATAAAATCTATTAGTATGTGAGTTTAGTATATAAGTTCCCCCTTCGTTCTTTTTATTGTCTTTTCTTTTTGACGTGTTTTTGAAAATGTGTCGATTCATGTGGGCGGATTACGCCCACAGAGAATTGCATATCTTCTACACCTAAAACAAGGAAAGAGGAGAGAAAAACAAAAAATAAAAAAAAAAAAAAATACAACAACAACCTGTTAGAAAAATAAGTTGGAATAAGTATATTGCCTTGTTTGGCTAAATAAATAAATAAATAAATAAATAAATAAATAAATAAAAAAATGCTTTATATCAGACGGCTTTTGCCCTAGAAGACTAAGATTTGGTAATTTAGTTTAAATGATTACTGTCAGCCAAGTGTACAAAAAAGGGACATGGCCGCACTATATCTACGCCCACTTTATCGAAATCATGCCTATTCCTGAGCTGTACACGTTTTGATAGTGAATCTTAGTGTGCAGGTACTATGGATCCAAGTGGCAGTCACTATGTATATATAAATGTTGTCACGCCCACTTTCAACGCCAACAAATCAGTAAAAATGCTTTATATCAGATGGATTTAGCTGTAGAAGACTAGGTTTTGTTAATTTAGTTTATTTGATTACTGTCGGCCAATGCACAAAAAATGGGCATGGCCGCACTATATCTACGCCCACTTTATCGAAATCATGCTTATTCCTGAGTTGTACACGATTTTGTTAGGGAATCTTAGTTTGCAGGTGCTATGGATCCAAGTGACAGTCACTATACATATATGCACATATATACAAATGTTGTCCCTTCCACTTTTAACGCCCACAAATCAGTAAAAATGCTTTATATTAGACGGCTTTTACCGTAGAAGACTAAGAATTGGTAATTTTGTACATAAGGTAACTGTCGGCAACTGTTAAAAAATGGGCGCACCATATCTACGCCCACTTTTTCGAAATCATGCTTTTTCCTGCGTTGTACGCGTTTTGATAGTAACACTTCATATGCAGGTGCTCTAAGTGGCGGTCAGTATATATATTAGACCTATCGTTAAAATTATTGTTAATTCCGCCGGCCGAAAAAAGTTTCCATTTGATTTAGAAACTACAAATATAAAATTTGGTTGCGATCGGATAATATTTAATACTGCCACCATGACCTTGAATATTGGAAAAATGGTTTGTATGATGAAATTACGATTTTGCAGTAAAACTTCTTTGGTGAGTTGAGTAGTCTCTAGCGACACCAATTTCACGTTACTAATTTTACTTATTGTACATGTAAAAAACAGTTGCTATAACTGTACGTACACTAGGGTGGACTTTATTCTTAAGAAACATATTTTTTTTTCTTTTAATTTCACGGGGCAACACATTATTTGAATTTTAACTTACATAAACAAAAAGTGATACAGCAAGCCAAAATCGCAGCAAGCTATGTGACAGCGCAACAAAAAAATATAGAAGAAAATCAGCTAGAGAAATTGGCGGCAAGCGGCAAATCTAAAACAAGTCTAATAAATTTTATTGAAAGGTTTTGGCGAATTTTAAAAGTTTAATTTGTGTTAACGATGTCGGGCTCACGGTTAACATTGAGTGATGAACAGAAGCCAATTTCTTTATCCAGAATTACACGTTCGAGTGGATATATTGAAATGATTGGAATGGTGTGCCACCAAATTACAGGTGCCAAATTACCGTCGAACAGGCAAATGCTACAACTGCTTTTCAACAACATACGGTGCGCAAAATTCACGGTAAAAGAAAGTGCGAAGCTTACGATAGACGCGGCATTGATATTTTGGCGGCAAGCGCGAACTCCATCGCGTGAGACACACAAATGTGCGCAGAAATTATTGAAATTATACGAAGATTATCGTGCTATTCAAAAAAAAATTCATTCCAAATATCCGCTTACGAAAACAAGTGAATTTGTTGCAACTTTGGACGACCTTTTTGACATTGCATCCGCAAATGCATTGAACGATATAAAAATAGAAGAAGACAAAGTATTTTTATTGATGCAGAGAGAAAAGGGACGCCGAGGGTGCATGACGGGGGTTGATATGACCTTATATAGACGGGAGATGCGTTCATTACAGCGAAAACAGAAAGAGGAATCGCGAAAAAGGCAACACGATGAAATGTCAAAACAAGTGGTAAAAATTTACTTTTATTAAATAATTTGCCCAGCCGAACTCTTTATTGGCATTATTGTTGCTAATCTTTTCAGTTGTCCTTGGAGAAGAAGATGAAAGTATAAGCGATAAAGAGGATGAAACCACTGACCTGATTCTGGATGAAGACTCGGTGCACTATGAGAGCCCCACAGCTGCTAAAAGAGGTCGAAAGAACTGGATCACACCACGTCTTACCGCAGCTCTTGATGCTGGTAAAGTAACCGATGGAAAAGCCGTACACATTTTGACAGCAGCGGCCGAGGCTTTGGGAGCTGATATAAGTGAACTTGTCCTCAATCACACTTCCATTCATGAGTTGCGAAAAAAACATCGCGAGCTAGGAATGGAATCTACTCAAGAAGAGTTCATGATAAATGTAATTTAACTTAACCGTATTTGTACTTAATGCGGTCCGTAAACTCTGCGACAAAAATAGGTGCAATCAAACACGCAACAGTGAAGTGGATACGTAACTTCCATACCGACGCCGAAATGCTGGTAACTGCAATGTGAAATATTTGCAAAAAACACTTTCAATGTAATTTTAGTCGCAGCGTGTATGGTCCATTTGATATTAGTTACTGATTATTATTAATTTGAATATCTATATCTAATTAAATGCTAAAGATAAATCAATCGCGCGGAGTTGTCGTTCATTGGGACGGCAAAGTAATGGAAGAAATAGTTGGCAGACAAAAAGTTGAACGAATCGCGGTTCTAGTCAGCTTTGATGGATCTTCAAAATTTCTCAGCGCTGCTAAAGTTCAACCCGCAACTGGAGTAAACATTGCTGCTGCTGTTCGTGACACTCTGATCAAATGGAATATTATTGATCGTGTTAGTGCAATGAGCTTTGATACCACCTCTGCCAATACAGGTCCAAAAAGTGGTGCAACATTTTTCTTGCAAGAATATTTAGATCGAAGATATCATATATATTTATTTAGATCATATATTCGAAATCGTATTAAGAAGAGTTTTCGAGGTGAAACTAGGTACAACCAGCGCGCCCGAAGAACTTCTTTTCAATCGTTTTGCCACTGTTTGGGATAATTTGGATCACACTTTGTTTCGAAGTGGTATGGAAGATGTTATCGTTCTCTCAAAAATATCCGATGAGGAATGTGATATTATAAAAAAGTTCTGCACTCAAAAACTTCAGCAAATTCAAATTCGTGCGGACTACAAAGAGCTACTAGAACTGAAACTCGTATTCCTTGGTGAAGATCGTGGCGAATTCCGAACTTGTAGCTCAACTTCACATGCAAGATTCATGGGAAAAGCCATTTACTCATTGAAAATTTTCATTTTTCGCGAGAAAATGCAGGTGACTGCAAGGGAATTGAACGGGCTACGAGATATATGTGTTTTTCTCGTGCAGTTGTATATAAAAGTCTGGTTCGGATCCACAAACGCTCTTGAAGCTCCGAATCAGGACTTGAATTTCGTCAAAAATTCTATCGCGTATGCTTATAAGGACTCAGCCACTTCTGAAGCTGTATTGCTCAAAATCAAAAACCACTTGTGGTATCTATGTCCAGAAACAGTGGCTCTTGCTTTTTCGATTCAGATGTTTCCCTGGACGAAAAACGAAAAATGGTGAAGCGTCTGCAATCAATAGAACCAATAGTAAAATTGGAGAAGGGTCGACAAATTTCTCATCCGGAAGATATATGCGATAGCACGTTAAGCGATTTCGTCTCGTACAAAACCAAGAATTTCTTTGTTTCTTTTGGTTTGTCTCCTAATTTTCTACAGTGCGATCCATCCACATGGAATACGAATGAGCATTACTTGGACGCTTTGAATTGTTGCCGTGAATTGCTTGTCGTTAACGATGTCGCAGAACGCGGGGTGAGATTTATGAAGGAGTACAACAGGACTTTCACCAAGAATGAAGAGCAGATGCAATTGGTGCTGCAATTCGTCGAAGGATACCGAAAAAAATATCCATCAAATAAAAAGCTGGCACTTATTTAATCATTTAATCTTTATGAAGATTAAGACTTAATTTCTTAACCGATTTCAGCCACAAATATGTTCTTGTTAATAGTTATTAGGGCTACTGGGTTAAGTTTTAATCAATTTAAATAAAAAACTTGTTTTTCCCATACAAACCGTTTTTTCAATAAACGGGGCCATGGTGGCAGTATCAAATATTATCCGATCACAACCAAATTTTATATTTAAAGTTCCTAGACCAAATGAAAACTTTTTCTGGCCGGCAGTTTGTGTAAAAGAAAAAATTAAAAAATTTCATTAAAATAACGAATGGTCTAATATATATATATATAAAATTTGCCACGCCAACTTGTACCACCCGCAAATAAAAAAAAAACAAAGCGAAATGGCCAATTTCAGCCCTTGAAAGGACTTTGACCGAGCTTCTTATGATTAATGTGTTGTGCGTGTTGTGGAATGTTTGAACACAAATGATCGAGAACTGGACCTACATGTTTTATGCCGACTCCGAACGGCTTATGTTCTCAAGAAGCTTTTCTTGGCAGTTTTTACTCTCTGAGGTTTGCCATTGTCAGCAGATAGATGACGGCCGAACAGAAAAATTAATTCAATTGAAAAAACTTTCTGCGTCAGGTGGAATTCGAACCAGGGCTCTCTCCCATATGGACCACACACTCTACCCACTACGCCACGGCCGCCACTTTTTTACCCATAAATCAATAGAACTTCTATAAATTAGACGATACTCATCGTTAAATACTAAAATTTCGTAATTAAGTTCATACGCTTACTCTCGACAGCTTTGCAAAAAATGTGCATGTTAGCACTATATCTGTGCCCACTCTTCAGCAATAATTTTATTTAATTTATTTATTTATTTATTTATTAAAGTTAATTACAATTTAAAAATTATAACTAAGTAAGCACTAGCTGCCAGGGCTATCGGTTAGAAATAATTTCAATTCCTGAGATGTGAACGTAAAAGTGGCGGTCACTTTTTTATATAAATTTTGTCACACCCACAAATCCGTAAAAAATGTATAAATCAAAATTTACAGTAAAAGAATAAAATTTGGCAGATTAGTTCATATGGTTACTGTCAGAATCTTTAAAAAAATGGGCGTGTCGCACTTTATCTACGCCGACTTTTCAGAAATCATTGCAATTTCTGAGCTGTACATGTTTTGATAGTGAAACTTAATATGTAGGTGCAATGGGACCAAGTGGCGGCCACTATATATATAAATGTTGCCATGCCTTCTTTTTCTGCTCATCTATCTATCAGTAAAAAATGTATGTTTGTATACTAAGGCTCCTCACAAAAAAAGGTGTTTGGGTCGGTTGCTCAAAATAACGCTTTATGTTATGATGATTCCCCAAATATTTTGACAGTAGCGATAGCCATCCGTGTGCTGGGATAGTTTGAAATAAAAAAAAAACAAAAACGAAATGGCCATTTCAGCCCTTGAAACGACATTGACCGATATTCTTATGTTCCTTATAACAAACGATCAGACTTAATAGTTATCTGCCCCAATCATTTTTTTAATTTTTTCAGTCGGATCAGAGGTAATGCGGATTATCATTAATTTTTTAACTTTTTTTTAATTTAATTTTAATTTTGAAATTCAAATTAAAATTTTTTTTTTTGTCATGCCATGTTACTTTTGGTCAAATAAATTATCTATTGATGATCAAATATAGTGTAAAGGGAAGAATTAAATTGAATGAAATTACAAAAAAATTTACACATTTTTTACATTTTACAATTTATTTGACTAAAAGTAGTATGGGAAAAAATTCATTTGAGTGCAAATAATATGAAAAAAGTTAAAACAATCCATAAAAATCCGCATTATCTTTGGTCCAACGGAAAAAATTTAAGATTTTTTGATGCAAAAGAACTTTTTCATTACTCTTATTTCTGACAGTTTGTTGTTTTTAACTACCATACCAGGCAATATTTTTAGTCGAAATTTTTTGGGGATCATCGTAACATAAGCCATGAATTATTTTGTAGAATCGTACTAAGCAACTTTTTTTTCTAAAGAGCGTGAGGCGACTTAATGTATATACGTATGTGGGTATATGTATGTGGGTATAAACCGCTAAGCCAATTTTTATACCAAAGCCTTGAGAGGCCTTCCTATGAAGTCTGGTGCCGATCGTAAAAGGCACCTTAAATACACCTAAAATTTTCGATATCGAACATTTTTGGTTTTTTTTTTGTAGGTCGCACAGCCTCGGAATTCAGTATTCGACCTCAATTTACACATGCCGTTCCACTGGTAACAATTTATGGGCGTTGGACGAGGGGAGTGGTACTTTTACAGCACCCCAAATATTCGGTATAGTTTTCGAAATAAGTCACACATCAATAAAACTCGGTATGAACTTACTATAAAAGTATGGCTTCACTAAAACTACACCCTCTTTTAGGGGATAAGCTTAAGCGCCGGGTATAAGCTTAAAAATTTAATTATGAAAAAAATAAACAGCAAGATCTGGTGTCACAAAAGTAAAAAAAAACTGCGATCGAATTCTTTACGTGAATATTGAAGTTTTCAGTAACTGTCAATGAACAAAATGGACAATTGATATTTTTCATGATATCGCCATGTTGAAAATACTAGTTGGCTTTATGAAAAAAAGACAGTTCTTGAACTAATACTGGTATGATGGCAGACTGCTTGTGATCCATTTGGTTGCATTGAAGGAAGGAATGTTAATAAAATAAATTAGCAATCTTACCAGAAATCCCATTTTTTTGTAAAAGTTTCACTTCTGCCGTGCGTGGCGGCCACACACATCTTATTTTATGATAAAATGAGTTGCCCTTTTACGGAATGTTATTTTTTTACCTTCCGTATAAGGGCAAACCATTTTACAGCAACTTATTTGAAATTTCTTAACTTTTCGGTTAACAAAAATTCGGGCGGTTTTTAATATTTTGATTTGATAAAAATGCCTGATTATTTTTCCGGTTTCGGCGAAATTTCGTTAAAGAATGTGTAAAATCGCCCAATTTTTCCAGTGATGTTTCATTTGAAAACCACCCAAATTTTGTATGGAAAAGTATTGAGTGATTTTTCATATCATTTCTTATGTTATCTTTTATTGTTTCTTTTTGATTTAAAGGTGATATTTCCTACCGCCTTTTAAATTGTTTTCAGTAAAACAAGTTCTGTTATATACAGGCATGGTGCCATACATAGCATATTTTTTAGTAATTTCAACAAGTTTAGTTTGTTTCCCAAGCTTTGTTAAGATGAAAAGAGCGAACCCCTTAAGCTTCCATCGTAGTCTTGGGAATGCCTTAATATACAAATTAATTCTGATCAGTGGTCAAACTCCACGCCAAAAAAAGAGGCCAGTAACATCTCTCTACACCCTGATAAACAGTTTTGGTGGTGTATGTCGTAAGAAGTGAATCGAATAGTTTAAAAAAATGCTAACTGGAGGTGGTATTTGGACTCTAGTCTAAATAAAAAGTCTTCAATATTGAGTTACTATTTTTAAACATATTAGCCCTATTAATGCTAAATTTTTATATGAAATTTGACCCTTTTACAGTAAAGCCAATACTGTAAAATACTGTACAATACTGGCTCCCTGATTGGAGCCAGTGATGTGATTTGGCGGGATTTCACTCACTTTTCGGGATTTTTGACCCTTTGGAGGGTGGACGAGATTTTATGCTTCAATGTGGGATTTTCATGCTTGTCAAAATTAAAAAATAAATCTTAGTGGGTAGCTTTAAACCGAAATTGGACACAAAAACTGCTTTGGATATTGATAAGAGAGTTTATCCTAAGGATCTTCGTTCAATCTCGGATAACGTGGAAGTGAACAAATGTTCACTAGAATGGAATTCACTATTAATGGAATGATTTACCATTTTTATTTAATCGAGTTTTTGGAAATAGGTGACCTCCAGAAAGGAGGCTCTAAGCTCCGTTATTTTCAAATTGAACAATGCTGTCAACTTTTGTCCTGTCATTACCGCACTCCAACGCCGACGCCGAAAGGAGATTCTAAAAAGTAACGGGCATTTAAAAAAAAAATTAAACAGACTTGGAGAAGATACTTTAAGCGCTGTCTTTGTAGTGTTAACTCTGCTGGTAGGCTGGGACTATTTGGTCCAAATTTAATTTCAATCTAAAATTTCAAAATTTTTAAATGAAATGTTGTTTCAAATGAAAACTTCATCAAAGGTCATATTTCCGTTGAATTTTTTTGAACAGGTTTTGTGCTAAAATATTCCTTAATCAAAATAGCTGCACAAACTGCAACGAAAATATGACCATTGATGAACAACTTTCAACTTTTGACAATTGAAATTGAAATGAAATTAAACTAAATGGTCCCATTCTAACAGCTGGGTTCAATGTAGCGGAAAACATTTAAAACTTTTTAATTAAATTTTTGTTTTTTATGATATTTGTTAAAAACCAAGAAATTCCATAGTATTATTATATTTTATTTTATCAAAATTAATTTTAAAATTTGGAATTAAATTGAAATTTGGATCAAATGGTCCTAACCAAACAGCAGGGTTAAATGTAGCGAAAAATATTTAAAACTATTAAATTAAATTTTTGTTTTTTATGATATTTGTTAAATTCCAAAAAGTTCCAATTATTATTATTTTTTGTTTTTTATCAAAATGAATTGCTACAAAGATTTTTAATGTTATATAATTTTTTTTATGAGTGCAATAAATATATCAGCTTTTTTGTTGAAAAAAATGTTCTATGTACTTTTACTTATACTTTTGTTGGTGGCATTTTTTATGGGATTTTAAGGTACCTCTGGCAGGATAAAGTGAGATTTTTGCTTACACATTCGGAATTCAGTGATGGATTCAGTGTATCTTTTAACAGATACATAATTTCCATCAATTTATATTAGCAACACATAGTAAGATAACAAATCTCGTAATTTTTTTTTTTTTGTATATAATATAATGTAAAATATTATAACATATAATTAAGTACAAAATATTTCTAATAATAAAAATCTATATAATCTTATATAATTAAGAACGAATAAAATTACAGTTATAATCAGTGAAGTTTGTGTTGTAAAAATGTTTTATTCTCAAATTAATATTTTTTCTTTAATATTACTATTGCTGGAAATAATTTAATAATAAAATAATTATTTTTTTTTATTTTTAGTTCTGTTTTTGAAAATTTTTTACTCTCAAATTAGTTTTTTTTTTAATATTATTTTTGCGGAAAATAATTTAAAAATAAAATTATTAATGTTTAGTTATTTTCAGTTCTGTTATTGAAAATTTTCAAGTTTTGAATGTTGCTTAAAATTAAAAAATGGATACAATTAATATAAGAGTTTTAATTTAATTTTCATTCCGCAATTATAATGAAAAATATCATGCATAAGAAACAAAATCAACAAAAGGAAACTGTACATGCTTTGAAATAGAGAGCTAAAAAAATTTTTTTAAAAAAAAATCAACCGACTACAAAATCACTACAAAGTAAAAAAATCATTTTAAAAATACTTTTCCTTTTAATTTCTTGGTCATATTTGATAATTTATTTAAACATATTATTATATATGAAATCTTATTATCTTAATTTTTTTCCTATTTGTTTTATTATCATAAATATATTAATTACTTGATGAATACAAAATCTTCTAAGGTTGGCGCTAATATAATCAGACTTTTAATCAGAAGCGCCAACTTCAAAGCATTTGTATTCATCAAGAAATTAATATATTTATGATAATAATACAAATAAGAAAAAAAATTAAGATAATAAGATTTCATATATAATAATATGTTTAAATAAATTGTCAAATATGACCAAGAAATTAAAAGGAAAAGTATTTTTAAAATAATTTTTTACTTTGTAGTGCTTTTGTAGTTGGTTATTTTTTTTTTTAAAAATTTTTATTTCTTCCTTTTTAGAGAATATGATAAATTTTCGAAAAAGGTGTATAAACAACATAAATAAAATTGTTCCGAAAAAATTTGTTCTATTAAAATCTGAAAGTTTGTTGGTTATTTCAAATATCTGCCTCTTAAATTTAAATTAGATGTCACCTGTTTTGAAATTATTATACCCATTCTTGTAACGAGTTTTATTACCCTAGTGTCAATATTATTCGAGATATAGTGTTTTTCAAATATTGCCACGCCTCTTTGTTAAATAAGCGCCCACTTTCTGGAGCGTTATTTCCAATAATTGTGCCTACCCCTGTACTTTATTTCAGTACTCCAGCGTCAATATTAACTGCAATAGTGTTTATCTAGTATTGCCACGCCCATTTATCCAATAACACATACTTTATTGACCATAATTTTTAATAATTCTGCCTACCCCTGTACTACAATAAATTTCAGTGCCCTAGTGTCAATATTATTCAAGATACACTATTTTTCTAATATTGCCACGCCCAGTAGTCAAAAGCCGCCCACTTTCTTCTCCGTAATTTTTACTAATAATGCCTACCCCTATACCAAATTGCAGTAACATAGTATTAATATTATTCGAGATATACTCTTTATCTAATATTGTTACGCCCATTTCTCAAATAACGCCCATTTTCTTGAGGGAAATTTGTAATAATTGTGCATACCCCTACACTAAATTTCAGTACCCTAGTGTCCATATTATTAGAGGTGCAGTGTTTTTATATTATTGCCACGCCCATTTGTCGAATAACTTTATTGACGATCATTTGTAATAATAATGCCTAGCCCTATACTAAATTGCAGTACTCTAGCCTCAAAATTATTCAAGATACACTGTTTTTCTAATATTGCCACGCCCATTTGTCGAATAACGCCCATTTTCTTGCCCGTAATTTGTAATAATTGTGCCTACCCCTACACTAAATTGCAGTGCCCTAGTGTCAATATTATTCGAGATACAGTAGTGTGTAGTATTGCGAGATCTATTATAGATCCACGCCCAGTTCTTGAATACCGCCCACTTTTGTACGGGTACCTCCATGCTTATGATATTTTGTTCCCCAAAAATTATGGCAATCAGGCATATGGTTTAGGAGTTAACGATGTACATACATTTAAAAAAAAAAAAAAAAAAAAAAAAAATCAGAGAAACCGAGAAACCGACGAACTTGAGAACCTCCTCCTTTTTGAAGTCGGTTAAAAAAGAGATAAAGCTAGAAAACCAATTCATGAGGAAAACCCAAACGTTTTCAGATAATAACAAATATAATCCCAATTTTCAAGGAAGTATGCATTAGCGTTTCAATAATTTTCAACAGGCAACCTATAATAAAATGCCACAAAATAATAGGAATGGACAAGGCCATTCTAATAATAATAATTTCAGGAACAATTCATATAGTAAAAATAATAATTACAGCAACTACGGTAATAATAGTTGTATGACAAATTTAAATTCTGCATATCGTAATAGATATCAAAATAATCAAAGTTCGTCAATGATACCGAATCAGAATTCAAGTGTAGAACCAATGGATGTAAATAACGTGAAGCTTGAAAATTTTCAAATACGTCGGGAAGTACCAAATTACCCATAAGAGATCTTACATTTAATAATATACCAGTTCGATGTTTAATTGATACTGGATCCGCTACTACTTTAGGCGATTACAGAGTTTTTGGTAAACTCAAAAGTCTTAGAAATTTAACTAACCCAATTAAATTAAATACTCTTACGGGATCCGTTAACGTAACGCAGGAAGTAATATTAAATATTCCTTCAGAATTTAATGATCCTGAAAAAACCATGTCAGTATAGTTAACCGATTTTCGCAATAACACGTTCGATTGTATAATAGGGAATAATATTTTGACACCAATAGGGGCAACAATTGACCTATTAAATAATAGACTGACTATAAATGGAAACGAAATAGCTATTTGTAAAGAAAATGAGGCTCCTTACAAATATGAAGAAATAAATTATTTAGAGAGTGACGTATATGATATAAATCAGGTAATAAATAAGGAGTTAAATGAGGAAGAAAAAATCAAACTTGTAAAATTCTTGATCAAAAATAGAAGGACATTTTATGAAGAGGGTCATGATTTGACCGCAACCGATTGTATAAAGCATAAAATAATAACTACTTCAGATCCACCGATATACTCAAAGAACTACCGTTATTCTCAAGTTCACGAAAAGCAAATTGAGAGGCAAATTGCCGAAATGTCTCAACAAGGAATTATCAGACCAAGTAAATCCTCCTTACAGTTCACCCCTATGGGTAGTACCGAAAAAATCAGACGGTGATTTAAAGAAATGGCGAATCGTAATTGATTATAGGAATTTAAACAAAGTCACAATAGATGACAAATTTCCGATGCCTTATATTGAGTCCTTATTCGATAAACTAGGACGCGCAAATTACTTCTCTACCTTAGATCTAGCAAAGGGTTTTCATCAAATTATTATGGATGAAAACGGCATAGAGAAAACTGTATTTTCTACTCCGATGGGTCATTTCGAGTACATTCGAATGCCTTTCGGTCTGAAAAATGCTCCCGCTACTTTCCAGCGGATGATAAATCATGTTTTGCGAGATTTTCTAAATAAATTCTGCATAATATATATGGATGACATATTAGTTTTTTCCATGTCAGTAAGCGAACACTTTGAAATATTAACAAAAATATTTCAAAAGCTTAATGAGTTTAATTTGAAGGTTCAAATGACCAAATGTCAGTTTTTATCAAAGCAAACTGAGTTTTTGGGTCACGTTATCACTTCCGAAGGCATAAAGCCAAATCCATCCAAAATAGTGGCAATAAATAACATACGATCACCGAAGACCGTAAAAGAAATAAAATCGTTTTTAGGCCTAACCGGGTATTACAGGAAGTTTATTAAAATCTATTCTATGATAGCATCCCCTATCATTAAATATTTAAAAAAAGATGCTAACATGCAACAAATTAGAACAGACAACGAATATGCAAAAGCATTCGAAAAATTGAAATTACTTATAACAACATATCCAATTTTAGCTTTTCCCAATTTTAATAAAGCATTTGTACACACTACCGATGCAAGCAATGTATGTTATACAAGCCGAACTTTAAACGGTTACGAAAAAAATTACTCCACGATAGAGGAGTTACTGGCCATTGTATGGGCAGTGAAATATTTTAGACCATATTTATACGGGCGGATATTTTTGGTTCAAACGGATCACCAACCTCTTAAGTGGCTTTACACGTTAGAAGAACCAAATCAAAGAATAATTCGTTGGAAAATCTCATTAGGAGAATACGAGTTCGAAGTAGATTATGTAAAAGGCAAGGATAATAAAGTTGCCGATTTCTTGAGTAGACTAGAGTATCCGAAATGTCATAGAAATGGAGAAGATTTTGATTTAAAACCTATTTTTCATCTATCGAATGAAGAAGTCAATATCGATACCGAAAGCGGAGTTGACGACTTAATTTCTTCAACTGGGGCGACCATTCACTCAGGAAAACTGTAATGATCATTTCCCTATAAGCGAGGGAATTGTAAATAAATATAGAACTCAGATCAGAATTGTCAAGTCAAAAAATTTGGAGATAGAATATTATTTCCGTAAGTATAAGATATCATAAGTCGTATCGTAAGTATAAATCATTATCTAAATGATTTGTTTTTGGAATCACCTGAGAAATGGAAAAATTGGAATTTTCTCAGAACTAGATGATCATAAATACAACATCATCCAACAAAAACTTATCAGTTTATTCAGCACTAACTCGAAAATTAAATTTATAAAATGTTCAAAACTAGCGGTTGATTTAACAAACGAAGAACAGGTATATGCTGAAAGAGAAAAAATGCATAATGCTACTAATCATCGAGGAGTCTTAGAAATTTTTGAGGAAATCGAAAATGATTATTTTTGTCCAAATTTGATTAAATTTATTAACAAATTCATTAATAACTGCAACATTTGTGGCGAAAATAAATATGACAGGAAACCAATAAAAAAACTTTTTAACGCAACCGAAACCCCTAACAAACCAAATATGATTGTTCATTTAGACATATTCTAAGTTCAAAAAACATATTTTTTAACCACAATAGATCGATTTACAAAATTAGCTAGCGTTCACAAAATTGACGATAAAAATATGATTACTGTAAAACAGAAACTTGAAAAAAGAATATCATATTTAGGGAAACCGGAAATGTTAATAATGGACAATGAATTCAACAATACATTAATAAAACTCTTTTGTAGAGAAAAGGGAATTACACCGCATTTTACGACTCCTAACTCCCACACGGGAAACTCCGATGTCGAACGATTTCATTCGACCTTATTGGAACATATAAGGATTATAAAATGTAGTAATGAAAATATGAACATAAATGAAATAGTTATAAATGCGGTTGGTTATTATAATAATTCTACAATAGGAATCAAGCCTATGGATTTCATTAATCATGAAAATATAAATTTTAATAAAATTGCCGAAAAAATGCGAATTAAGAAACAGAAGGTAATCGATAGAATAAATTCAAAACGGGAAGCCGTCCCGAATTTTAATAAAGGTAATATTTATATTAAAAATCCAAAAGCTATAAGACAGAAAACTGTAAAAAGATACAATAAATTGAGTCATAGTTATCCAAACAAAATTGACATAACACAGATAAAGAGACCAAAAATGTCTAAATTAAAATGTATTTTTTCAGATGATGTCGTTAATAACGCTCATAATAGTAATGCCAGCACTAGTGCAAGGAATCTTACGGGTCCAAAAAATACAAGACAACAGTGGATTTGTAGAAGTAAAAGTAGAGGAACAGCAATTGATAACTGAGACGGATTTAATATTACATATTATTGATCCAAAGGATATATTAAACTTGCTAAACGATATGGTACAAGACTTTCAACCATTACACTCCGACCACAAAGTACTACTCCTTTCACAAATTAATTTATTAAAAAGTAAAATCAAAACTATTATACCTAAACGTAGGGATAAGCGTGGCCTTGTTAATGTAGTAGGACAAGCATGTAATTTTCTATTTGGAACTATGGACGATAAAGACAGAACTGATATCGAAACATCGAAACATATTTAAATATGGTAGATTCTAATTTGCACAATTCTATAACTGCGTTAAATCAACAAATTAAAATTAATGAATATTTTAATCAAACCTTTACGAACCTTAGAGATACATTATACAAATACCGTTACCAAATGTTAAATCATTTAGATCAGGTAGATTGGACAATTCGAAATCTGATTCTACAAAATCTGTATCATGAACAACTATATAAAATAAGTATTTTGACAAATCAAATTGAACAAATCCAAGATAGTGTCACTACTGCAAAAAATGAAATTGTACATCCGGGTATAATAACCAAAGACGAAATTGACAATTACCAAATAGACCTAAATAAGTTAAAATATATAAGAATGGGTGTAATTGAATATAAGAATAACCTATTAGTTTTTGTAATTAAAATACCAAAAACCTTTAAAACCATTCAGTTGAAAGCGCTCATACCACTTCCGAATTGACACAACTGTTGAAAAAGTATTTGAATTTGATAATCAAATATATTCCTTTGAAGAAAATAAAGTTCTAAATGAACTTAAATTATCAAAACCTTGCAGTATTTATGAAAATTTTTATTATATTTTAAATAATTTAACGGAAATTGTGAATATTGATGAAGATTTAATACTCGAAAAAAATGCAAAATATATTAATCTACACCTTTTCCAGTTGTACTTCAGAAAATACGAAGTTTATTTCAGAAAATTTAAAATTTATTTCAGATTGTTTTATTTGTACTTCAGAAAAGCCAGTTGAATTTCAGAAAACACAAAATTAGTCTCAGAATTCTACAAATTGATTTCAGAATATTATAATTGTACTTCAGAAAAGCCAATTTAATTTCAAAAAACACAAAATTGATTTAAGAATACTTCAAATTGATTTCAGACTATTTGAATTGTTCTTCAGAATAACCAATTTAATTTCAGAAAACACCATATCGAAATGAGAAATTTATAAAAGTACTTCAGAATTTTCATTTGTACTTCAGAAAATTTCAATACGAACTTCAGAAAATTTCAATTGCACTTCAGAATATTTCAAATGTACTTCGCCAAATTTCAAATGTACTTCAGAAAACTTCAGAAGGACATCAGAAAGTTCCAATGGACAAATGGAAAATTTCAATTGAATTTCAGAAATTTATAAATGTACTTCAGAATTTTCAATTGTACTTCAGATAATTTCAATTGTACTTAGGAAATTTTTCTTTTTTTCGACATAGGACACAAGTACTTGTCATTGCAATACAGGGAGAGATTTATTTTTTGAAGCGAAGCTTTTTACTCCTCGTTCTGTGATTTGCTTAGAGTAAAATCTGAAAAATTTTCGACAGATTTTTTCTTAGAATTTTATAAGATTTTTTTTGTTTCTGCGTTTTTTACAACAAGACAATTTAATATATCAAATATAAAAAAACATTTCTCCGCCTGCTGTGGGGATTCGAACCCGTCAACCTCAGGTTGGAGTTCCATACCCTATCTACTGAGCCAATCACCCTCGTTATTTAAAAGCATTGATTCAGTATTAAGTGCAATTGAAGCTATGTTGCTGCACATCCAATAATATATTAATGTATTTGTGTGGTTTGGGTAGCTGCTAAGCCACTTGCTACAAGAATCATCAGTATTGCCACTTTTCCACAATTGTGTAAATCTACCACTTTTTTGGTTTCCACCACTATATTAATTTTTTTAAATCTATCACGTTTTAATATATTTATATAAAAATTACTGCATTATAATTACAATATTAGATATTTTATTTCATATCATATTTAATTTATTATTGCATATAATATTTTATATATTTGTACTGTTTTAAGAACATAAGAAATTATTTGCATTAAAACTAATTCAGCGTGCAAAAAACTTGCTTTATGGTATACTTCTTATGATTTGTTTTGCTGTAGGATTTCAGTCGAATTTTTCCTTAAGAAGACAAATATATTCCAACGTTTTTTAAAATTCACCACTCATTTTAGACTCAACCTACCACTATCTAAAATTTGTAAGTGACAGCACTGGTCATCATCCTCAATTTGGTAACGCCATCTGTTAACAACTGTTAACATAGCTGCAGTTATATATTTAATATTAAATTAACACCAAATCTCAACAAAGTTGCTTGGCTTGGTGGCAAGAGAGTAGGTGTTGTAATCAGAGGGTTGTGAGATCGACCCTCGCGAAGGGCAAAGTAGTAATTTTTTTATTTTTTATGTAAATGCGCTTGTGCTGTTGTTGGTACATGCTTTTGTTTTAACAATGACTGTAACATGTAATCAAATAAATAAAATAAAAATAATAATAATAAAATGCAATAAAATTTACTGGTGTGAATATTAAAGTGTGTTTTTTTAAGTTTTTTAATGTTGCTTTAAATTTTTGAACTTAAGTTCTTTGAAAAAAACATTAAATAATCAAATCTACACACAGAAAAATACCTACGGCGTTTTGCCTACAACAACTTGGTTAACTATTTTTGTATGAAGCCTAAGAAATTTGTGCAAATTTCATAAGTTTTTTGTCAATTTGGTCATGCCAACATTTTATTTAATGCCAAAAAGTAATAAATGGGCAAAAGCAAATTGGGGTTCTTACAATCTTTTCTCTCATTGCTGCTCTTTCTGTCATACGCGGTCATTATTTGCTTTCCTTTTCTTATCATTTGTACCAACGTGCATGTATTTCGCAGCAATTTATTCCTTACACTGACGAAGCAAGTAAAACATAAAGCTGAATAGTGTACCACATCGGGAACCACGCAAGACTAGTGATGAGTTGATATGAAGTAACAATTAAGTTGATTAAAAAATGAAAAATAAAAATCGGAAAAAGGTGTTAAACAAAGCTGAAAAGATGAAAAAAACAAACAAGTCCTAAGAGAACAACGCAAACGCTTTTTGCAAACGGCTTAGGAAATCTTCACTAGTAGTATAAGTATAACATACCCAAGTTTCTTTTTAAATATTGCCTTAAATCTACATCAACCCATTTTAGCAGAAGGCTTTCAAAAGAACACACAAGTTCTAGCATAAATTGCCTAATGGCAAAATAATGCGATTGCCTAAATTCCCTTTGTTGTATTAAAAAAATATTTAGATAACCCATTCTTAAATTATACCCGAAAATTTTATAATTTCAAGTTGTAGTACAAAGATTTATGAAATAATGTATAAAACTATAACTTGGTTAAATAATAAATTCGCACTGTCATATCGACCAATACCATCAAGCCGACTAAAATATTCGCCTTGTTGGAACGTGGTGCTTTCGGAGTTGTATTTATAGATCGACGAAGAAATTCGCTTACTTTGGGACACACTTTTCTGGTTATGACCATAGTCACCAATGCTTAACCAAATAGAAAATAATGAGTCAAAAAGAATGCACTTTGTTAAGACGAATATGGGATTCGCTAAAATAATGCATTATATACATTAAACACCCACTGGCATATCGACCATTGCCAATGCATCTGGATGGAAACTGCTACTATGCTGGATTGCTCTTCCACAATCGCCACTTGCAATGCTTGCTTTTGCTTGATCTATAAGATTTTCAAGGTAAATGAGCCTCTGCTCAATTACTCCCGGGCCACTTGTTTGAGGGAGTCCCATATGTACCTTTACAAAGGTTTTAATTTTTGACCAAATATTTTCTATTGGGTTAAGCATCTGTGAATATGGTCTTAACCGTAAAAGTGTTGCTTTTTCTCGGTTATTGAACCTAGTGATTGCCACCTCGAGCTGAGAATGGCATGGAGCGTTGTCACACACGATGACATGATCCGAAAGATTATTTCCCAGTTCCATCCATCTTTCCATTACAGATTGCATCCAATCATTGGCATCCTGTGACTTAAATGAACCTCTTCGTCGATCCATTGATACAACCCCGAAAGCAGCAATCGCTCCAATGAGATGAATATTTGGTCCTCTTGACCCTCTTGACCTCTTGACGACCCCGAGTACGGCGGCAAAAAAGATTAAAGTTGGTTTCATCGATGTATACAATCTGTTTTCCGGCTTGAACATATGCATTGAGAGCACTGACGTAGTCAGCGCGTTTTGATTTGTTTTCAGCGCTGTTCATAGTCGTTGGCTCCCAGTGGATACTTTTTGTGGTAAAAATTTGTCCTTCCAAGTAGTTTGATATTGTGGCTATACAAACGTTTTTTTGAAAAGCATGCCATATTTTTTACATTATTTCCTTGAGGGTTATAGCCGAATTGTCTTCAACCCATTTTATAACTTCAGCGATTTGCTGGTCATCTAGAACTTTTTTCTTTGATCCCCCTCTTTGAATTGACTTGCTGCGACCGGAGTTGATCCATGTTAATGCTGTTTTGTAATTTATATCCAGCGAGATGGCTAGCAGTGACCAATCCTCACCTCTATTTGCTGCCTCGTCTATTCGGCATCGATCCTGGGTTGAATACCGACGGTAAACTTTGCGCTCCATTGACTCACTATCTGCTTTAAAAAACGTCAACAGTAATAGCTTGACATAACTTTTTTAAAATTACCTGCTATATCTCCTCGACAAATTGGACAAATTCTAGATTGAATAATCCGCGTTGAGCACTTTTCATTCAGCAAATGTCTGCAAGGCAAAATTCGAATCAAAGGTTTTCTTTTCATCCCAACATGGCAGATGACACAGACTTCTTGTGCTTGCATTTTGTATTAGTTTTTTATAAGTGATTTGGTTTCAAGTCAAAAAATTTATTGAATCTATTGAGCAAAGAATATTAAACAAAGCCTACTGCAATTTCTGTAGTTTTTGTATATACTAATCTATATAGTAGAAAAACTATTGAAAATATGGCATACTTGGTCTTTGTCGATATGCCAGTGGGAATTTAATATTTAACCAAATTATAGTTTTATACATTATTTCATAAATCTTTGTACTACAACTTATGTCTTAAACATGCATTATGTGTTAATTTAAATAATAAATACAAAATTTAAAAAAAGATAAATCTCTCCCTGTATTGCAATGACAAGTACTTGTGTCCTATGTTGAAAAAAAATTTCCTAAGTACAATTGAAATTATCTGAAGTACAATTGAAAATTCTGAAGTACATTTATAAATTTCTGAAATTCAATTGAAATTTTCTGAAGTCCATTTGGAACTTTCTGATGTCCTTCTGAAGTTTTCTGAAGTACATTTGAAATTTGGCGAAGTACATTTGAAATATTCTAAAGTGCATTTGAAATTTTCTGAAGTTCGTATTGAAATTTTCTGAAGTACAAATGAAAATTCTGAAGTACTTTTATAAATTTCTCATTTCGATATGGATAAATGAAGATTCTGAAGTACTTTTATAAATTTCTCATTTCGATATGGTGTTTTCTGAAATTAAATTGGTTATTCTGAAGAACAATTCAAATAGTCTGAAATCAATCTGAAATATTGATCGGATGCATTATATGTTGACACAACATAAATGCATTTTCTGCAGAAATAAAATCTTACGTTGCTTCCACTAAATGTTGGAAGCTACGTTATGGAAAGATGATTGATAAGACATCAATTATCTTTCCACGATTCTTCCATACTATCAATCCCTTCGTCTTCACAAACAGGTTACTTGGTAGCCAATGTTAGATTTTAAGTTCAGTTTTAAGATATACTTAAGCTCAGCAAGTGCAGTTGCCACTCAAAATAAAATACTCAAAGTTTAATTTCTGTTGTTTTATTTTAATCAACTACACAATACTCGCCATGATTCTTGTGTATGTTTTTCCTTCACAACGTATGTTTTTGCCTAGACTTGCTTGCATGGATTTATTTCAATATGCCAGATATTTGCAAGATTCAGGTATTTCAATTTATGATATTTTCAAAAAAACTGGATAAATGAATTTTTTTCAGTACAATGTTTCATTTCTTAGCTGCTTTTGCTTGCATAGATTTATTTCAATTTCCCAATTAGATATTTGCAAGTTTCAAAGGTTTTCAATGAACTTGCAGGTATTGAATTGAGAAGTTGAAGTATGAAAATATGAAATGTTATATTTTCAATGTTTTTAATTATCTGAATTTAATTGAATTTATTGTATTTTCAAATAAATAGGAATAAATAAAATTTTTTTCCACCACATTTTATGCCAGGCTTGCTTGTTGCATGCATTTATTTCAATATGTCAATTAGATATTTGCAATATTCAGGTATTTGTGTTTTTCAATATTTTTATGCATATCAAATATAAATCAAATATATATTATAAATGTCAAGTAGAAAATGTTGCTGAATAGAAATAGAAAAATTGTTTTATTTTCAATAAATTGGAATAAATGTGGGAAATATATCAATTGAGGTGTAAATTTTCTCAAACAAATTAAAATACGCTGAAAAGAACATGTTGTATGGACAATATTTAATTTATATTCGTGCATGTATAAAATACAAATTTATTTCAACTTCCCAATTAGATATTTGCAAATTTCAAAAGTTTTCAATTAACTTGCAGGTTAATTGACAAATTGAAGTATTGAAGTACGAAAAATAATAAATTTTGATAAAAATTGCCAGCGGCTTTTCATATATTGAGAATTTCATTGACAAATTTTTTTTGAACTTCAAATTTTGTTTTGAAATCAAGAACTTACTATAAACATACGACAGTCACATACCGAGGTGCTCACAGTTACAATACTCTTTGTAAATATACGTTTAAACTGTGAATAGCCTAATAATAAAAAATCAAAATAAACTTTTTATGTGTACGAAATAAACAAAAGATTAACTTTCGATGTTTTTAATAACCAATGATAAGATATATAAATTATTTTATTGACGGAAAAACTCTTCATGTTGAAATTATAAATTTTAAGCTTACCATGTCAAGAATCGAGACCACGTCATCTGAAAGCTAGTCAAGCACCTTACCTATTGCAGTTGCAGCTTTTGCAGTTGTTGAACATGTTGAAACGAATACGAGAATTTTTCGGGAAGATTTTTCATATAAGAAACGTGATCGACTATTCGTTTCGATTTATGATACATAAATATATCATACTATTTAATCCAATGTATTATATATTCAAATATTGAGGAACAAATGTGGATAATATATTCAAAATATTTTAAACACTCTTCAAAAGCTATCTTCACAAAATATATGGCAATATGTGGAAAATATATTTATACTTTTATTTGTGTAAATAAATACAAACAACATGAACAACAAAAAGGTTTCATTTAATACAATGTATATTCAAATATTAAGGAATAAATGTGGATAATATATAAAATTATTTTAAACATTTTTTAAAAACTATCTTCACAAAATATGTATGTGGAAATATGTAGAATATGTATAAAAAAATAAAAGTAAAGTTAACATAAAAAAGTGCACTGAAAAAAGATTTTTTTATCGATGAAACATACGTGCTACTTGTAACTAAAGTTAAGAGTCATATTTGGGTGCTATTTGACCATTATTTGCTATGATGCCAAAAAATTATGCAAAATATGGTTGCAGGGTTTTGCTCATATAACAGGTGCACGCATATGGGCAAGGCCACGAAAAATGAAACAAACATAAATTTTTTTTTTCTGTCACAAAACCCAATTTTTTTTTACATTTGAAATGTCAAATATGTATAGAATATAGTAGCACTATATGACATTGCAAAATTTGTGTCTGCTTTGACATTTTATATTCTTTTCATAAGTGGCACGTGCAAGGCGAAGTTATAAAAATATAGCAATGTCGGCGAAAAAGGTAAATTTTGTTGTTATTTTTTTGTACTTTAGGCAGATGATTATTCTTTTTGGATAGAATATAAATGAAACTATTGATTAGCAAGCAAATTTGTGTACAAAGCTTGGCTTTTGGACCAATTAGGGCTTAAAGTAATCAGCCGCAAATAAATGGTGACGTTACTGACAAATTATTATAAAATGTTTTCTTATGCATTAACTAATTAGAAAAGAGGTTGGATGAGCTGATTTTTTTTGGAGCATTTTTGAAGTACTTTCATAATCAATGCTTAAATGAAGCATTATTTGCATAAAGCATGGTATTTTTGCAAAAAAAAATTGCGTGACGTTACTGACAGATTTTTTTTTTATATATATTTTTTACTTTTTTGCTTAATAATTTGGTATTTAATTGCTAGACTGCGATTCCTGGTGCACAAAGAGACAAGCGTTATGTTGAAAAGCCAAAAGAAAGCAACAAATACGACGAGTACAAAAAGAAAAAGGCCAAGGCAATGAAAAAATTGAGGGCTAACAGAAAAGAGGAAGAAAAACTAATGCCAATAAGTGAATTGGGAAAGGCGATTTGTATGCGCCGTGCTGCTGGCCGCGAAAGAAGCAAAAAATATCGACACAAATTAATTAATCAGCTAACGACACCCAAATTGAGACAAATCCAAGCTGCAGCCTTAGCGACATCGTTCAGAAAAACTGCAAGTGCTCACAAACATTAGGAAAAGTTGTGAAAAAGGATTGCTTGTATTTCCGGCACATTGTTGAGAATTTGGACGAAGTCGAAAAACAAAATTTAGCCAGTGTTGTAACGAAAGCTAAGCCCTATTGGGGACGAAATAGTAGCTTATACTACTTCTCAGCAAGGATACAATTAAAATTTATTTGTTTTTTGTGATGTTTTATGTTTATTTATGTTTAAAAAAAAACTACAACTGAAGTGATGCTTAAATTTTGCAAAAATTAACAAGACTGAAATTAATAAAGACTTTTTTATTTTCCGATAATAATGTGTTTTTATTTTACATAGGGTCCTAGCTTTAGTTCAAAATACTGACACAACATTTTTATCACCATTTAGGAAAAATTTCATAAATATTTCGCAAAAAAACAGAAGTCAATTCGACATTTTTCGTACTAAATAGCCGCTAAAGCTGAAAAGTAGGGAAAAATTAAAAATTTTCATTTTAGTGATGCAAAACTGGTCAAAAACCAATTTCAACCCTCAAGCTATAAACATCATTGAAGAGATAATTTAATTAACAAACACTCTATCATACAAAAATCAGCTTTAAAGAGCAAGCCCGATTTACTACAATTTTTTTTTATGAGATTATTGCGAAAAATGGTTTTGTATTAATATCTCCTCAGGGTTGCATCTTAAAACTCCTCTGCTATAATTTTTTGGACGTTAATTCCCAAGAAAAAAAAGACACGAAAATCCTAACGAAATTCGTACGTGTCGTTACTGACATTTTGCGTCACGTTACTGACACTGCTTTTATGTCATTTACGTGATTAAAACATAAAATATTAAGCCCACCTTTTGGATAAAAATCATCTTTCAGCCTTCCTTTTCAACATACTGGGCAATAATAAACATGAACTCTTTTCAATTCGCTCATTTTTACACAAACGTTCAGTAACCTCCAAACACACTTCCAAAATCCGGTGACGTTACTGACGGCTTAAAATGGTCATAACCTCAAAACAAAACGAGATACAGCAAATTGTCTGCGTATGAAACAACAGTTATGACGAGAACTTTCATATGCCGCTCTCAAGTTGGGAGAAATAATTGTATTTTGTAAAGATATTGACCAAAATATGTATACGAGCATGACGTTACTGACGGTGGCCTTGCCCATATACATAATTAGAAACATTGAAAAAAGAACATTTCATATTTGCATACTTCAATTTGTCAATTAAATACCTGCAAGTTAATTGAAAACCTTTGAAAGTTGCAAATATTTAATTGGGAAGTTGAAATAAATGCATGTAAACAAAAGCAGCTAAAACATCTTAAAATTGTGCTGAAAAATTTAATTTAATCCAACTTATTTGAAAATATAATAAATTGCATTGAATGAAGCATTTTCCATTTGACGCGAAAAAATTGCATATAATTAGAAGCATTGAAAAAATAAGACTTCATAGTTCCATGCTTTAATTTCTCAATTAAATACCTGCAAGTTAATCGAAAATCTTTGAAAGTTACAAATATATAATTGGGAAGTTGAAATAAATTTATTTGTATTGTATTGTATTTTATATAAGTTAACGCGAGTCCTTCGCGATTCAATAAAAAAATACTTTGGCCAAGCCAGCCAATGCCCAACGGGCCAATAATTAAAAACTCACTGAATGCGTTTATGCTACACTTTATTACAAGGTACGAAAATGAACTGAACTCTAATTACATTTTGCATATCTTAAAAACTTAATTTTATACAAAGAAGAAGCATACAATTAGTTCAGGATTTATACAAAGAAGAAGCATACAATTAGCTTAGAGCAAAAATGCAGACATCGCATTTTCCCACCGTTACCATGCTAAGTGTTTCCACACGCGCATCCGGCCACATTCCATATTGTCACGTACGGCGCTCATATTTCGGCTGTTGTCTGCTGCTTAGTCGTCGCTGGCTGTCGTTGACTCCTCCCCCCTTAAAAATCTGCGTCCCGCAGATTATGCCTCGGCCATCTTGTTTTGTTGGTGTTAAGGTTCTTCGACCCGAATGACGGCTGACACGATTTTTGGTATGTTGAGGCGTCGATTGGATCTCCACCAAAAAGATGCTGCGACAAGGATTATACCAAGGATAGCTGCAAGGTCTGAAAGCATGGAGAGGTTTACTTTTTTAGCCAGGTTACCCAATCGCTTGATGTTGTTCAACGTCGCTCCATGTAGATAGGCTATGTCGATTTTGTCAGTTCATTTGGTTACGTTGGTGAGAAGCTGTGGAAGGGCTTGGACTCTGGTTACGGTAGATGTTGAGAAGATTCTTTCGTTTATATAAATTGTTTCATTTTCCAATTGCACGATGTAGGTGCCATCCAGATGCCTCGAAAAATTAGTGGCGTTGACGAATCCTCTGAAATTAGATTGGAAAATCGTTTCCCCGCCAACAAGTTCAACTATTTCTTCCGTGTTGGTCTTGAAGGTGCAATTAGCGTTACCGCCCTTGAGTATTCTTACCACACAACTGTCCTCTGGAATTTTACTTAGTGATGCTGAATTGCAGACTGTTGTATTTCTGATCGGTAGACATCCTTCTTTTATCCCGAATGTTTCTTTCTGGCTTACGAACATCTCGTTGTATGGGATATCTACCTGACTGTTGTTGAGTATGGCGGCTCGCGCAAGAATGTGATTATAATTTTCCTGCTGAACCTTTGGTAAAGAGACAATATAAAGAAGCATTGTATCGTTAGCAAAAATGGTTGGGGTGGCAAACTCAAGAGCTTCTATCTCGTTTTCATAAGGAAAGGTCTCGACTTCAGATCACACTTTGCTCATTTCCTCACTGTCCAGTAGGTTTGTGTTAATTATTCCGCTTCTAGCCATTTGGCACGCTCGCACGATTTCGTGGACCTGGTCCCACAGAATAAAAGATTTTTCTAAAAGGCTCTGTTCCAGTTTGTTGATAAGTCGATTATCCAAATCGTTGTGTAGCATTTCGATCAGTTTGTTGTACTTGGTGATGGCTTCGTGCGTTACTTCGAACAATTCTCTGTTGATCTTGTATTGTTGGTTATTGTTTTCGACAATAGACTGCTCATTTCGTAATACTGAGTCCCAATCCACGGCGTCTGGACTTCCGGCTATCCATTTCCATGCTGATCCTATCCAATTTATGGAGCGAGTTTCTCTTGGTTTTCTACCCTTTACTTCGTGAAGACTTTTCTGAACTCGAGTAAGGTGATACTGCAGAAGTGAAAGCGTATCGTCTGTAGTAGATATGTTCCTTGCCGCTTCGTCAATCTCTGATGTCAGCTTTTCGAATCGTGCCAGGTCGATCACGTGAACGAGATTGAAGTGACCATGAAGGATATAGCCATTGCCCTTCTTTAAGGTAACTAGGGGAGATCCGTATTCGTAAAGATGGAGAGCGCATGCTGTCTTCAAAAAAAGTATTCTGCAACGATGTGAGACTTAGCATTGGTGGTGGCTTGTGAAGATAAAGTGGAACTTTTAGACTGTCTTATGAATAATTATAAAAATATTTATTGAATGTATATTGAAATTTTCAGATATGTATTTTCCTGAAAATATACAAGTACATAAGTTTTAAATATTCTTTAGTATTAAGAGGTAATTTATTAAAAATTTATTTAAAATAACTTTTTCTTATGTTGCTGAAAATATATTAAGAATTAGTTCATAATTATTATTGAAGAACAGTAAAATTTAATAAATATAATGTGTCAAATATAGTTCTGAAAGAAGATTAGATTATTAAAATTGTCAAGTAAATTTATAGAATATAATATAATATTTTATTATATTTTTTATATTTTTATTTTATTTTTTTTTTTTATCTTTAAGGAAAAGCATAGACCTTTGTCTAGCGGGAGTCGAACCCCGGTGGTTTCCCACCCACTGTTTGCTAGCAAAGCTTGCGCTTTTAGTGTTTCTAATACAGAACAAGTTTTGTCAATTTTGATTTTTTTTTTTTTTTTTTTTTTTTTTTTCAGATTACAATTTCTCATATGTTCTTTTAAATGATACAATTATCTTATATAGGCTTTATGAACCTTTCGCCCTGACATTGTTGTGACTGTGCCCTCGTTGTCAGCAGCCACTATTTCTTTTTTATAGAGGGCTTTTTGTTTGCCCTTAATTTGTTTGTCTTTAACAAAGATAACTTCTCCCTTATTATATCTTCGGGGGTCAAGTCTTTTAGAATTAATTCTTAAATTTCTTAATTTTTCATTTTCTCTGATAAGCCCCCTTAAGTCTTCGTTAAGTTTTTCTTGGAAGTTGCCTAGCGATTGATAGTTTATTTTTTCGCTTCGGTTAAAGAAGATGTCGCTTGGTCTCTTTTTTGTTACAGAATGGATGGAGTTATTATATCTGTCTACTGCCACGTTCACGAGCTCCCTCGGGGATAACCGTGTAGCTTCATTTTTTAGGCACCTATAGATTTCAAGAATAGTTGAATGTGCCTTTTCAACCTGCCCGTTCACCTCACTCCTTTGTATGGGTGTTCGGTAAAATTCTATCCCCAGAGTTGACACATAATTTGTTATTAATGGACTTGACAACCCTCTCTCATTGTCAGTTACGATCATCTTAGGAACTGTGAAATAGTGAAGTATTTTAATGAGTTTCTTTTTCAGAGTAACTGCAGATTTATTTTTTATATGAAAGACTTGAGCAATTTTGAGAACTTGTCTATACATGAAATAAACTTCATGCCCTGTATTTCTAATATGTCGAGATGAAGAATTTCGCAGGAGTAAGACGGCAATGGTGTCGGTTGAAGCTTGGGTTTCTGCGGATGTCTTTCGTATTTATTCTCGCACTGTTTAGCGAAAACCCTGATTTGTTGGCTCATTTTGGGAAAACAATAGTTCCAAAATTTGATCCTTGTTTTCACTAGGATTGCGATGAGCTCTTTTATGTTCTGATTCAATGATGTTAAATATTCTTTCTTCATTTGTGACGTCTTCGACAACTCTTTGCGTTATTCGAATTTTATACCTTGAAAAGTGGTCAACATAAACGTTCTGTAAAAGCTGAATGCACTCTTCAGGTATTTTCACTTCATTTATGATATTGGGTACTAGAAACTCTTTTAAGAAGCGTATAAGTATTTCCCTATTTATTATCCCGACAGAGATATGATGGCGGTGATATCCACTATGTGGTTCTATATGGCTAATCAATTCTCTTTTTCCCTGCCTAAATATAAGTTGATTGCGGAAGACGTTCAGTGGGGCTTCAACATGTGGTATCAAGCCTGAGCTGTCTTGTAAGGCACTGTGTATAGTTGAGCCCTCGCTCGCTGTTAGTGTATCCTCACTGTGAACGTTTTGGCCTTCGCTTGCTGTTCGCCATCGCCGAATATTCTAAGTGGATTCACCATATGTTCAGCAGTTGAGGTTGACGAATGATTTTGGACAGTCTTTAGCCTAGAAAGAGCATCAGCCACATAGTTTGATCTACCGGGCTTATAGATTAACTCGTGGTTGTACTCTTCTATCCGCGCCTTCCAGCGTTTGAGTTTAGAATTAAAATTACTGTTTCCCAAAGCATATGTTAGGGGCTGATGGTCGGTAAAAATCCTAATTCTCTTTGCTCCATACAAGTAAGACCTGAGGTTATCGAGGGCCCACACGATTGCCAGCATCTCCTTTTCGTTCGTCGCGTAATTCTCCTCCGTTTTGCTTAGCGATCTGGAAATGAAGGAAATCGGTCTGTCTTTTCCAGGCTCACCCTGAGACAGAACGGCTCCGATTGCAAAATTGGAAGCATCAGTTGTTAAGTTAAACGGTTTATCGAAGTCTGGGAAAGCGAGAATTTCAGAGGAAGTGAGGAGTTCCTTAAGGCTATTGAATGCAGTTATGGCGTCCTTGTCGAGTTCAATTGAAACTTTTTTGGATTGACCTGAGAATTTTCACTACGTGTAAGATTGGTTAAGGGCTTAGCAACTCTTGCATAATCTCGAATAAGTTTTCTGTAATAGGAAGTCAGGCCAAGGAATGATTTAAGTTCCTTTAAATTTGTTGGTGGTGAAAATCGTTGTATGGCTTCTACCTTTTTCGGGTCAGCCTTGATACCATTGGATGTTATTAGGTAGCCCAAAAATTCTACCTCTGTTTGCAAGAATTGCGTCTTTTCTAGATTTACCCTAAGATTTGCTTCTTGCAGCCGTGCAAAAACTGTAGCGATGTTCGACAGATGTTCTTCTTCAGTTTTTCCTAATACAATTATATCGTCAATATAAACGTAGCAAATTTTTCCAATATAATCACGAAGAACGTCGTCGATCATGCGTTGGAATATTGCCGGTGCATTTTTTAACCCAAAAGGAAGTCGAAGGAACTCATACTTCCCATTCATGGTAGAAAAAGCCGTTTTGGCAATATCGGATGGTTTCATTGGGATCTGGTGAAAACCCGAAGTGAGATCAAGCGTTGAAAAGAATTTTGATTCACCTTAGCTTGCAAGAGTCGTGTTAATATCTGGTATTGGGTAAGAATCCGAGATTGTTACGCTATTCAGGCGTTTAAAGTCAATAACCAGCCTATATTGTTTTTCCCCTGATGGTTTTGGCTTTTTTGGTACAATCCAAATGGGTGAATTGTACGGGCTTCTGGAAGGACGAATTATGTTTGCCTCCAACAGTTCCCTCACCTGCTTTTCGACCTCCTGTCTCATACAAGTGGGATAAGGGTAACTCTTAGTGTAGATAGGTTCTTCAGTGCTGGTCTTAATTTCGGCTTGGACAAATGTGTCTACGGATCTATTCATGTCAATGGGGCCAAAAAGATTGTGGAAATGATCTAATAAAATTAATAATTTTCTTTTGAATTCTGCAGGGATGTTTCTATTTGCGATAGAAATGGCATTCACTTGTTTCGAAATTTTGTTTTTTAGGGGTAATAAAATATCAGATTTTAAGGCGAGAAAATTATTTTTTCTGTCTATTACTGCTCCAAGCTGTCTCAAGGTGTCATCACCAATGATACCATGAAACGAAGTCAGACCAGGGAGAACATAAAAAGTAATAATGTCATCCAAATGTTCAAAAAACTTCCCGCAGACCTTGCTAGTTATTTTTAGATTTCCGGCAGCAGAAGTAACTATAAAGGGTTTTTCAATGTTGTCAGAATTTAAGGCTATTGAGCTAGAAATAAAATTCTTATTTGCACCAGTATCAATAAGGAACTCAAGGGTTTGGCCATCCCGAGTTTTATACTCTATATATGGTACGCTGGATGGCCCCCTGTCATAAAATTTACCTGGTGTCCTATTTCATCCTGAACAGCCACTTGTTCATCGTTTTGGATTGATTCGGATGAATCTTGTTGTTCATTATGGCCCGTTGTGAAGAACAATCGTTGCCGCTTGTTTTGGGGGTAATTCTCGGACCTAGTCCTGCGTCCTGCATATTGGAATTTCCCTGGGTTCTGGAACCTTGATCTATTTTGATAGTCCACCTGCCTTGTCTGGATACTCCGATCAATGTCCATGGGCTCCTGTGGTTTTGGGCCTGGAATTGGTGGTTGATTTCTTCTTGGCTGAAAAGGCGGTATTTGCCGTCTTTGATTGAAATGGGGACGGTCGGGATGTTGCCAGACCCTTGGCTTAGGAGGCAGGCATAGTTTCAAATCTCTGTCGAAAAATTGATTTATAGGAGAGGAAATGGTGTTACTTGCACTGTTATTGTGCACGAAATTTTTTCGATAATTGAGGTTTTGCATCTCAAGGCAGTCGGAATAAGCCTCTGGCAAGGTTTGCGGTTTTTTGATGGCCAAAAGACGAGAAATATCTCCATCAAGGCCACGGATGAAAACATCCAATGCCCTATTTCTATAGTTGCCGATGAGGACGTTTACTGTTTCTTCTGAATAGGACTCCGTTTTTATTTTATTGATTATGAGAGAAAACTGATGGTTCACCGCTGCGTAAAACTCATCTAGTTTCATTCCGCGTTGGGTGAGGGCGTTGAGCTGGTGCTCTAATGTCCTCACATCCCTTTTGTCCGCGTAATGAAGGGAGAGACACTGTTTGATCAGCAGCCAGTCGTCATCGAACAAGTTGTAAGATATGAGTGCAGCATCGGCGGCACCCCTTATCTTCTGCCTGATGTTTTGCAGGATCGCTCTGTAAATGGGCTTCCCCCTGACAATACTGTAATCCTTCAGTATTGTCTCCACACTATGTACCCATGATACATAGTGCGTAGGATTGCCATCAAAGGTCTGCAATTCTTTGACGCAATCCGGGAGTTTACTAATTTCCTTCAGATCGTATTCGGTGGTTGGCCCTTGCAGTGGGACTACGGGGGGCGCACTGCCTGAGGGTGAAGAAGAATCACTCCTCTTCTGTTCTTGGGCTTTAATTTTACTGAGAGCCGTGTTCACGGCCCCAGTCAACTCGGTTATGGCCTGTTTAATCTCATCCATTTTGTAAATAATTAAGTTAATAATTAATAAAGAAAAAGTGGCAAATAATTCAAAATATTTTATTTTAATCGGCAAGCAACTCAAAAAAAAATTTTCCTTTTAATTAGTTAAATCAATCGGCAAGCGATTTCAACAGTTTTTTAGATTTTATAAGAGTGTTTTAAGAAGACTTAAGGGTACTCACATTAAAATGTTGTTCATAATTTTATTTATGGTATAGGATGTTTTCGATTTTTCTTCTGCTGTTGGTTTGCTGGCTTGTTGATTTGCTGGTTTGTTGATTTGCTGGTTTGCTAATTTGCTTGTTTTTTAATTTGCTGGTTTTATGCTGCAACAGATAGATCTTCGTTTAGGAACCGATGCAGTCGATGCACTTCCTTCTGCGTTCTCTGCAATATGTTCTTATGTGGATATTGCAGACTAGTTTCTTGTTCTCTTTTTTTTCCCACTATCTGGACGGATTGTGTTATCCTTTTTAGATGCTGCCCACAGCAACTTACTAAGGCACAATTTGCCCCACGCCCCGCCAATAACCATCTGACATTTTTTGTTAAGAGAATGTCCTGGAATATTGGTTGTGGGGAGATAGTTTTCCCTAGGTAATAAGCTGGAGGGTCCGGAGTTCGGAATCGCAGTTTATTTTCCACCAAAGCTATTCAAACTGGAAGGTCCGGGGTTCGGAATCGCAGTTTGTACCCCCAACAAGAAACCAGTAACGCCAGGATAGTGCAAGGACAGCTCAGTCCCTGCTCGGGCGCCAGTTAACGCGAGTCCTTCGCAATACAATAAAAAAATACTTTGGCCGGCATTGGCTGACTTGGCCCAGCCAATGCCCAACGGGCCAATAATTAAAAACTCACTGAATGCGTTTATGCTACACTTTATTACAAGGTACGAAAATGAACTAAACTCTAATAACATTTTGCATATCTTAAATACTTAATTTTATACAAGAAGAAGCATACAATTAGTTTAGGATTTATACAAAGAAGAAGCATACAATTAGCTTAGAGCAAAAATGCAGACATTGCATTTTCCCACCGTTACCATGCTAAGTGTTTCCACACGCGCATCCGGCCACATTCCATATTTTCACGTACGGCGCTCATATTTCGGCTGTTGTCTGCTGCTTAGTCGTCGCTGGCTGTCGTTGACTTATATGTATTTTTTTATATATGTATTTTACACATGCACGAATTTAAATGAAATATTTTCCTTACAACACGTTCTTTTCAGCGTATTTAAATTTGTTTGAGAAAATTTTAATTTGATTTCATTAAACTTGCTGTTATTTATTATTAAGAAACAAATTTTTCAATTGAGTTGTGGCGGACTGGTTAACGTGTTTGCCTTGTAACCCAAATACCCGAATTCAAAGCTGGCAAAGCTTGTTTTAAAAATTTGCTGCTATAAGTTATTCTGCTATTGTGAACGAAATTTTACACCTTAATTGATAGATTTCCCATATTTATTCCAATTTATTAAAAATAAAACAAATTTTCTATTTCTATTCGGCAATATTTTCTATTTGACATTTATTTTATATTTGGTATTTATATTTGATATTCATAGAAATATTGAAAAATACAAATACCTGAATCTTGCAAATATCTAATTGACATATTGAAATAAATGCATGCAACAAGCAATCCAGGCAAAAAATGTGGTAAAAAAATTTTATGTATTCCAATTTATTTGAAAATATAATAAATTCAGATAATTAAATCCATTAAAAAAATAACTTTTCATATCTTCATACTTCAACTTCTCATTTCAATACCTGCAAGTTGATTGAAAATCTTTGAAACTAATTGGGAAATTGAAATAAATCTAAGCAAGCAAAAGCAGCTAAAAAATGTAACATTGTACTGAAAAAAATTCATTTATCATCATTGAAATAAATCCACTCAAGCAATTCTAGCCACAAACGTAAACATTGTCAAGGAAAAACATACACAAGAATCATGGCGGCTCCACAAATATCGGCAGCACTTCTCCGCAGATTGCTTCTGCGCAACTGCTTCTACGCACATTAAATTTCGAAAACAAAATAATTCGAAAACTGAAAATAGTTCGAAAATCTTCGGCTTGCTATATTTGCAATGAGTTTAATCTCAAGAGCGAAATGAGTTCTCTTCTTAATATATACTAATTGAAGGAACGCCGTCGACTTTGAAGCCAACGTCGCTGCTCTGACCAAAGCAGCTAATATGCAGGGAGATGGAGGCGCAGTCGGCTTCACTGCAAACGTCGCTGCTCTACCCAAAGCAGCTAGTAAACAGCAGAGCTTAGACGCAGCCATCTTCATCAGAGAGAGCATGAAGACGTTATCGCAGAGACCACAGGAGAGGTAAGAAGTACAGAGAAACTAAGTGAATCGTGTCATACGTATAGATCATCCATCTTTCCAACTCCTGGGTGTGGGTCTTGGTACTCGGCCATCCATTCCAAGCTGTGGGGGGGGGGGGGTCTTGGTACTCGACTACTTCTTTCCTAATCCTTGGTGTGGGTCTTGGAACTCGGCCATCCTTTTGAATTCATGGTGCGGGTCTTGGTACTCGGCTATTCTTTTCCAACCTTTGGTGCAGATCTTGGTACTCTGCCAAAATATCCCAATCTTTGGTGCAGGTCTTGGCACTCGGCCAAATTATCCTCGTCCTTCTATGCGCATGAGATCACACGACGAAACGCTTAGTGCAGCCGCAACACGCCCAGGCCACCCCCACGTTAACACGCTCCCAGTCCGTCGAGCCACACTCACAGCCGGTATCCATAATTACACCCATAAAAGGATTCGATGCCAGTTTTCTAATTATCTATTATTTATTATTTGGGATTGTACATACATAACGATTTGAACACATTGAAGTGAAATTAATAATAAGATTGTATATCTCTTAGTTTAGTTTGCATTCTGTTAATCAATTAAGTAAATATCTCTAACTCAAAATTGTATGCTATATTCGCCTAAAGAACGAATAAATCATGGAAGCTTCCGTGCTATCCTCTTCAGTGCGTCCCTTACCATCTAACTCGGATTCGCAACCTAGCCAACCAACACCCACACCATTAATACAACCACCTGTTGCTGCACCTCGAAAAATAATTAATCACTTTGGAACCTCTTGGACCACATCAGAATGGAATCACAGAATTCAAAAACTGAAGACTGGAAACCAAAGTGATAGCACTGCTTTGTTCGTTAAAGGCTTCCCCACAACTACAGATGCAACTTGGGTAGAAAATTACTTCAAAAAGAAGTACAAATTAACCATCTCAGACTGCCATAAAAAGTCATCAAAACGATCCAAGGCTAGCAGTTTTAAATTTAATATACCCAAGGCATATGCGTGGATGTTTTCTAGTGCAGGTATGCGAACGAAAGGAAACATTCGTATAACTGAATGGACGGAAAAACCAAAAACGGAAGTTAAGGCACCTAGTATTAAGCTTATCACTAAGCGTATGATTAAATCTATTAAGCCTACTAATATTAATAGTAATAAAAATAATATAAGCCCACCTGCCAGAACACCCTCAAAGCCAGCTCAAGATCAAAACTGGTCATATAAAACAAATTTATTCCCAAAGTTTTCTCCACAGTCAAAACTATCTTCTCAACTGTTATCTTCTTCTAAATTTCCTATTACTCAATCGTCGAAACTCCCTTATCCTAAAGATAAACGGGTTTCGTTTAACCTCAATAACGACGAAAAAAATAAAACTTATTCATATAAATATCCTAATTTCGTCCATTCCCATACACTAAATCCAACCCCACAGCCCGCAATAGTCATACCTAAGCCTACTTCTACACAACCTGTTACTGCAACACGTTCACCAGCAATCACACCCTCCAATAACACACCTCCTCCCTTAATTACTTGCACTAATACTCAAACGTTCACTAATGCTACACCAGCCTTTCTGGATAATCTTCTGCCACCTAATGCGAAGCTCACAAAAAATCTCGCTGACGTTAGTAGTGAAGGTCGTTTCGTTATGTCTCGTCTAAGAGACCGTCGGTTGTATGATAATGTTCGATTATACCTGTCTTATTAACATAATAAGTCTGACTCAGTCTGTATTGAAGGTACAACAAGAACAAGTGCTATGGTATCCATCCAACAAGAAGGTCTTCCTACCGACCCTGTCGAGCTGAAAAAAATGTTCATTAACTTCCATGAAAGCCTCAACATTTCACCCACTGATGTTGAAAACGACCTCACGGCATTTGCATCGCATACTAGCTCAAAGTATATATGGCATTTACAAAGAGCTCGTTCTAACTTCAAAAATTTTTACTGTCCCTAACTCTCATCCTAAAGCAATGTCCGATTATCCAGCCTCCCGAAATACACTACCTTCAATTGCGTCTTTTAATATATCCTACCACAATTGTGGTGGCATGAGAGGCAAACTCAATAAACTGTTTGTTGAAGCTAAATCTTGTCATTTCAATGTTTTTGTCTTTACGGAAACGTGGTTGAATGACGCTATCAAAAATGAAGAAATTCTAGATAGCAACTGGACAATATACCGGAATGACAGAAACTATGCAAGCGGCGGCCTGCCTCGAGGAGGCGGTGTCTTAATTGCCACACATAACTCCTTATCTAGTGAATTGATTGTAACCTGCTCCTCCAAATGCTTTGAGCACAAAATAATCAAAATAAGGCTAGATCAAAAAGCTTCCGTATACATAGGTGTTATTTATATTCCTCCGAATTCAACCCACAATTCCTACAATGAATTATGTGAAATCATAACGTCAATAACAGCTGCGTTAAACGAAGATGATAGAATTATTATTTTTGGAGACTTCAACCGTCCCAATATAACTTTTGTGCACGATTATGATGACAACCATCTCCTTCCAATTAACCTGTCCAATGCGGTCGACTTCGATTTATTAAGTACTTTTTATAGTAATGATTGTCAGCAAGTTGCTCCTGCTTCAAACCGAAACAATCGCTGGCTAGATTTGATTTTTACTAACTCATATGACGAAGTAAAGGTTAGTCCAACCTGTGAGGATGAGCAGATATTTTCCAATACCCTCCACCATACTGCTTTTACTACTGAGTTATGTACTAACAACATAACTTTTATACAGTCATTCAATAATTCTATTGTATACGATTTCCCCAATGCCGATTACAATAACATTAAAAATGACTTAAATTGTTTGGACTGGAACCACTTGTCTGCACTAGAATTGGACGATGCTGTATCGTCTTTCTATCAAAAAGTCTTTTCTGTATTTGATACTCATGTTCCAAAAATAAAGAAAAAAAATACACTATCGGAACCGTGGCTTGATTCAAATCTTAGAAATTTGAGAAATCAAAGAAATAAACTTTACAGAGTCATTAAAAATTTCGTCATTGTAAGTGATGAGGTAAAGGTTAGATACGAAGAGCTGTCTAAGGAGTTCTCCATTAAGTCCGAAGAGGCTTATAGGCTTTACACCAATTTAATTGGTGAAAGGATTATTGAAGACCCGAAAAAATTCTTAGATTTTGTAAATGTAAAACGGAAATCGACCGGATACCCAAACTTCATGTTTAAAGGCAATGTTACTTCATCTAACTCACAGGAAATTTGTAATCTCTTTGCGGATCATTTTAAAGAAGTCTTTTGTTCAACTACTTCCCAAAATCAACCTACATTTGCCAGTATAACTAGTAGACCGACATTGGTTTGTGAAATAAATATTACATGGAGTGACATAACCAATTCCATTAAAGAATTAGATTCAAATAAATCTCCAGGTCCAGACCTTATACCACCAATTTCACTTGTTCAATGTTTAGACCAATTAATTACGCCGGTTCATATGATTTTTAACAAATCCTTGCATACAGGTTTATTCCCAACTTTTTGGAAATCTTGTCATCTTACGCCAATTTATAAAAATGGCGACAAGAGATCAGTTGAAAATTATAGGGGTATTGCAATATTATCAGCAATTCCAAAGCTTTTTGAAAAAATTATATGTTCCAAACTCACGAGCATAATTAATCCGTGTTTAAACGAGCAGCAACATGGTTTTCGTAAAGGACGATCAACAACCACAAATCTTGCAATCATGGCATCAGACATTCTTACTAAAATGGAAAAAGGCCACCAAATAGATGCAGTCTATACAGATTTTAGTAAAGCCTTAGATCGTGTTGATCACGAAATCCTAGCTAAGAAACTAGAAAAATTTGGTATATCAGGTACTGTGCTGAAATGGCTCAAGTCTTATCTCTGTGAAAGATCCCAATATGTAAAATTTCAGGGTACTTTGTCTAAAAAGATTGTTGTCTCGTCGGGTGTACCTCAAGGTAGCCATCTTGGCCCACTTCTCTTCAACATATTTATTGCAGACATATCTGAAGTCTTGCATGATGTCCCCCATCTCTTATATGCAGATGACTTAAAATTATACTATAACATTAGATCAGAAGTGGATTCAGTATTCTTACAGAATAAGCTTTTTTCTCTGGAACAGTGGTGTAGTAAAAATAAACTTTATTTAAATATAAATAAGTGCTACGTTATAAGTTTTGCCCGTAAAAACGTAATCACATATAGCAGATACATGCTAAATAAGGTAGAACATAAAAGTGTCAACCACATAGCAGATCTTGGAATAATTCTTGATAGTAAGATGCGCTTCAACCTTCACTACGATCATATCATATCCAGGGCAAACAAAATGCTCGGATTCATAAAAAGACGTGCAAAAGAATTCAAAAACCTTTGGGTAACTAAAACCTTATACTGCACATTAGTACGACCAATCTTAGAATACTGTTGCATAATTTGGAACCCAGCTTTTGTAGTGCATAGTGAAAGGCTAGAATCTATTCAAAGACAATTCTTGCTTTTTGCATTGAGAGACCTATACGATCCTCGTGACTATACAAATTTACCACCATACGAGAGTAGACTTAAAATCCTCAATTTAATGTCGCTGTCATCAAGGAGAATATTACTTTGCTCATGCTTTACATTCGATGTTATTACTGGTAACATCGATAGCGAATACATCTCGAGCAAGGTACTATTTAATGAACCAATAAGGCGAACAAGGTATACAAAATTGTTAAAAGAATCGCATCGCAACACTATTTACGCATTGAACGAGCCCTTGAATAGATGTTGTAAAATATTTAATAATATCAGCGAGCATTATACACCGCCAATATCGAAATTCAGATTCAAGCGTTCTCTTTCCAAATCACTTTCCTTTACATAACTACCCCCTTATTAAACACCAATTCACTTCAGAATCTTCTCCAATTCCTTTTCACCATTCTGACCCCTTTTCTATTTCCTTGATCTAGCATTTGTAGAAAAATTGTAAATCAAAAATTTTAATGTTAAATAAGTAAAACACCGCATTGTAATATTAACTCTATTCTCCCATATCCAAATGCCTCTTCTTACATTGCCGTCTACCACCCATACCTAAACAAAATTTAGTTGTTCTCTCACTCAGCTTTCCATCTTAATAATATTTTAGCATAGTATTAAAAATTAGTACATATTTTTACTATGTGTATAAAATCTGTTAGTATGTAAGCTCAGTATATAAGTTCCCCCTTCGTTCTTCTTCTTGTCTTTTCTTTTTGACGTGTTTTTGAAAATGTGTCGATTCATGTGGGCGGATTACGCCCACTGAGAATTGCATATCTTCTACACCTAAAACAAGGAAAGAGGAGAGAAAAACATAAAATAAAAAAAAAAAATACAACAACAACCTGTTAGAAAAATAAGTTAGAATAAGTATATTGCCTTGTTTGGCTAAATAAATAAATAAATAAATAAATAAAATTGTAACGACGATTGGAAATCCGGTGTTTTGATTTGGAGTCTGCAAGATACAAATTATTGCAACGACCCTGGACAGCCGCTTTGTCTGTCCCAGCCATGGACCCAGATAAACTGGGAGTAGTTACAAAACAAAATTGAGCGAACATGTAAATGTTGTTTTTGCCTTTGTTCAAAGCCTGTTTAATATTATCTGCCAACGGTTTATGGAATTGCAACCGAATCTTTTGTTAGGACTAAAAGCTTAACCTCTTCAAGTATAGTGTGACAACTATTGTAAAAGGGCAATCCATCCGTTTTCGACCACTCACTCAACTTCACCATCTCCGATTTTGATAAAGTCGTACATTTATAGCCTAAGTCTGTGTAAGGTCTGAACATCTTTTTTTTAAATTTTTGCATGACTGGTTACCGAGTTATGGGTCGTCAAAAATTAAAAAAAGGGAGTTTTTTTTTTGTAGAGTGATTTTCAAAAATTCCTAACTTTGTTTTCATGTTACAACAACGATTATGGATGCAATCGAAAGATTATCTTTCAAATTCATTTTGTTAAAAAACAAAGTTATACCATCATATATATTTTTGCAAATTTTGAATGCAAAAAAGTTTGAGCAAAAATGTCTCTAACATTGTATCCTGCAAAATGGTTGCAAGAAATATATATTAATATACAAAATTTCTTCTTGCTATATCATAAATGACTTTCTTGGGACGTCAATGGAATCACCTACAAAAAAATTTCCTGAGTCTACTTAACTGAAACTTTTGCTCTAAAAATAAATTTTTTTAAATTTTCAGCAGCAAGCAGTTGCTTAGCCTTTAGTATTTACCAAATATCTATGTGCTTGGCCGCAATGCTGAGATGTTGCGGCTGAGCAAAACTTATTTGGTGATTCCCGAAAGCCCAAATTTAGTGGATAGTAAATATTTTACCGAAGGTTAATAAAAGAATCTTTGAGAACCAAAATTGATTTTTCTTGCAAGGATATTGTTTTACTAAATAAAATTAAGTTTTCTACCTTATATGTTTAACTTGCTCTGTTGTTTTATTAAATATCTTTCTTTATATTAATGTTTCGAATTGTTGTAAAAATCCAAATATTTATATAAAATTATACAAAACATCCGTTGGGTTTTCTAAGTTTGCGGAGCTGAGGCCAAAAAATTGTATTCTACCTGGCGGAAGCAGAACTAACACTGTGTGCGGATGTTGCATTCATCAAAATTTTAAGTTAATGCTTTGCGGCTTACAAATTGACAAGTTTACTCAAAATGATCAAAGTCCAATAAAAACTTACAAAGACTGCATTGCAAAAATTGTATGCTCAACTTCGCGTCCGGCTTGCTTCATACGCGAATAAGCGTCTGGAAAAGACGGATTCAGAGAGTTTCATCAAGAGCTTTTGGAAAGCCGAGATGTTGATAAGATTACAAACAAGCATGGGTCTTTGTTGATAGGACTACTTTAGAAACAATAACGAAGTCAATAGATGACTTCATCGACATTTTTTTTTGAGAAAATGAATTTGCTAAAAAGACATTCTTTTATAGCTAACGAACAGTCTTTATTAAAAAACTAAAAATTAAAAGCTAAATTAAAGGAAAACGAATTCTTGGTTGTTTGTGACTTTGCCGAAAACTACTCTTTTGTAGTCCAAGATGAAGTGCAATCGTATCATTGGACCAACGCGTAGGCAACCATTCATTCATTTGTTGCGTATTATATCAATGGCGACGAATTAAAACATATCAGCTTCGTCATAATATCTGAAGTTTAAAAACATGATACTGTCGCAGTACACTTGTTTTAATCACGCCTGATAAATTTCCTGTGCAACATAGTAAGCAAACCTCAAAAATTATAATTCTTTTCGGACGGTGCAGCGTCACAATATAAAAACAGAAAAAAATTTCATAAACCTGTGCCACCTGCAATGCAGCTGAGTGCATTTTTCAGCAACCTCCCATGGCAAAGGCCCAAGTGATGGCGTGGGTGAAATTGTAAAACGTTCGGTTGCTAGAGCAACCTTACAGCGACCATACGCTGAGCAAATACTAGGTCTGTTCTCGTACTCTAAAGTCTTAGTCCAATTTATAATTTTTGGAGGCTTTAGTCCAAAAAGCGTTCCCGTACTCGAAAAAATGCTAAATGAGAGTACAATCGAGAGAGTAAAAAATGTCAAAAGTTGCAAGTTTTAGTCCGAGAAATTTCATCTGGCAAAAATGGTAAAAGTGTCAAACTGCTTAAAATTAGCTGTTTACAAAAATATTGAAATTGCAAAATTTCAAAGTTCTTCGAAATAAATACATAACTATTGAAATGGAAACAAGAAGCATGGTAAGTTGTGTAAAACTAATTATAAATGTTAATTTGAGAATTAGTTACAATATTCTTAAAAATATTTAGCATGTCGTCAGCATTGCCGATACTGCACATCAAGCCAGCGCTGGAGCTGAACCAAACAAATCTGCCTGGTACAAACAATTTGTTTAGCTGTAAGAATCATCAAGCGATTCTGAAGATGACTGCTTTTGGAATTGTTTGAAGATCAAACCGAGGAGAATCTTATCTATGGTCTCCTAGAATTTTTTATCCCACAGAAACGCAATTGCGTAAAAAATTATTTGCAGGATATTGTCTCAACATATTATTCGGAAAAAGAATTTAGATGCAATTTTCGGATTGCAAAATCACTATTTTTCACAATCACAAATTCGAAAAAAACAATATATTTTCAAGTCTTCGAGCTAATATTGCCAATAAAAATTGCCAGTCACAACTCATTTGGCTGTATTCTTGTGGTTTGCTGGACATGAGGCATGCAGCTATCGTGACTTGATGGATCGATTCGACTTATCTCTGTGAAGTGTGTCCAGAATAATCGAACGAGTCACTATGTTCATTAGCAATCTAAGTCCTACTGTTATTAAGTAGCCCAATGCTGAAGAAAAAAAGCTGTATGCTGAATTTTTTAAGAACAAGTGTGGTTTCTCGAAAGCAATAGGTTAATACCTATATACATATTTTTAATATGAACTATATTTTTTTCCTTAAAGAGGCTGTATTGATGAGACCCACATTACTATCTATCCGCCGGCAAAATGCAAGGATGACTATACAGGGTGTCCCAGACTTAGAGTATTATAATGTGTGCGCTGATTCCTCGCGATGAGGCGAGCAAAAAATCGTATGGGTGTGGGTGGTCGCAAATGCCCCCCTAGGGGGCTAGGAGTAAAAAACAAAAAAAATAGGTGTCGTTACGTTTTAATCCATAGCTAACATATCCCTGCAACGATTAAAAAAACCATAACTTTTTGAAAAGAAAATTAAATTTGCTTTAAGTTAATACTGCAAAGTTTTTCCATAAAGTCATAAACAAAAAATGTATAAGCATCTGAAATCAAAAAATAGGTTTTTTTCTTTAAAAATTCAACTTTCAAGGCAATTTTCTCAGAAAAAAACCCAATTGTTTTATTATTTTTTATGACGCAGTTTTTTTCCTTGGTCAATTCTCTAAAAACCCGTCATACATTGTTTATACTTCAGAGATAATATTGTTTGTATAAAATCGATTTTCCGATCTTACCACTTAGCAACAAAAAAACAAAGTCGTTTGCTTGCATTAAGTACCTCAGTGGGAGGAAAAAGTGGTAAGATCGGAAAATCGATTTTATACAAACAATATTATCTCTGAAGTATAAACAATGTATGACGGGTTTTTAGAGAATTGGCCAAGGAAAAAAACGGCGTCATAAAAAATAATAAAACATTTGGGTTTTTTCTGAGAAAATTGCCTTGAAAGTTGAATTTTTAAAGAAAAAAACCTATTTTTTGACTTCAGACGCTTATACATTTTTTGTTTATGACTTTATGGAAAAACTTTGCGCTATTAACTTAAAGCAAATTTAATTTTCTTTTCAAAAAGTTATGGTTTTTTTTTAATCGTTGCAGGAATATGTTAGCTATGGATTAAAACGTAACGACACCTATTTTTTTGGTTTTTCACTCCTTGCCCCCTAGGGGGGGCATTTGCGACCACCCCCACCCTTAATATTTTTTGCTCGCCTCATCACGAGGAATCAGCCCCCACATTATAATACTCTAAGTCTGGAACACCCTGTATAGACCGAAAAGGAAACGTCACAATAACAATGCAAGCAATATGCAACGAACAAAAAAAAAAATGCATTAACATGTAAGTTAAAGTTTATTAATAAACGTTTTATTTTTTGTTACAACTTTTATTCTTTTATTTAAGTTTAATACTTAACTAACTTAATCCACGACAAACCTTAGACTAAAACTAAAGTAAGCTTACTGGACTTACTAACAGCTAATCGCTGACACCTCAAGTGGCATGATGATACCGTTTTTATTATAGCAACTTGCTTGCTTAGTAACGTGAAAATGATACAATAATAATAAGAGTCTTAGTACATAATAAAATAATAATAAGAAAAGAGTTAACAAAGAGAAAAAATAAAGCTTCGCATTACACATAATACTATATGTAAGAGCAACACACGTAATGAGTAAGTTTAGGCTACGTTCCCAGAATATTTCCTAACAGGTAAGTTTTAGGCTACGTTGCTAGAATATTTGCTAACTATCCCCCTTCTTAATAAAAGTCGTCCTCGACTGTCTTTGTATGAACAAGTGTTATAAATGCTGAGTTAATAATTTAAAGGTTGGAACCACCTATACGTTACACAAACATAAATTATATTATCAAAAATTTATTAAGGTTTTGTAAGTGTGACTTCAAGGTTAAGTTTATAATTTACTTTATGTTGCTTTTATGAATTATTTTATTATCAGTTGTCTTAACAGTTGTCCCCAAGTCTTCTTGTACAGTTGCTGGTTTATATAGACTGGTCAACTTATTCCCAATTCTGCGCGTTAACTTAACAAACACCGCTTCTCCCAACTTGAAAACACGATGTTTTTTGTTTTTATTGTGATATTCCAATGCCCGAGTTTGCGCCTCTAGAATTTTTTTTGATGTTTCATTGATTAATGCTTCCGACGAACAATGCATTAAGTCTATTGGGCGATGCCCAGTTACGCTATGTATAGATCGATTATATTTATCGCATGCTAACAAAACTGCCTCTAAAGTATCTATTATTTTATATTCCAAAATAAGACAACGCGATATTTCAGCCAAAGTTGAATGGAATCTTTCAACCTGACCGTTACTACTGCTATGAAATGGGGGAACAGTATGATGTTTAACGTTAAAGTGAGTTTCCAACAGAGATCTAATTGTTCCAGAGCATAGAGCTCTCTCATTATCAGAAACGATAACCCGCGTTTGCTTAAACAGTCCCAATATTTTAATTACAGCAGGTTGTATATCCGTTATCGAGTGAGACGAAATGGGTTCTGTCAAAGCAAATTTTGAAAGCTTATCAACACATGTTAAAAACAGTCTTCCTTTTGTTGAAAAAATATCTAAATGTAATATTTCACCTACGAATACCGGTATCGGAGTGTTCTGAATGGGTTCCTCTTCTGGCTTCCTTTTATATTTTGACTGTAAACAAACCTGACAATTTGCTATAAATGCTTTTATTTGTGTACGCATTCCGGGAAAATAGTAATTTTTCATGATTTGTTTACTTATTTCATTACAACTTCTGTGTGCTCGAGTGTGTTCTTTTGCTATGATTTCTAATCGATCGTCTATATTGAGCACATCTATTACTACATTCTTTGTATGCACGATTTTAGCATTCATAAAATTAATTTTCAACCATTTTTGTATTTTGCCCAAAATTTGTAATTCACAGCAAATGCCATTTGCAACGGATGGATTCACACAGTCTGCAAGAGTGGAATATAGAAATTGGTAGTCACTAAATCTAATATTGTGTCTAAGGTTCTTTTGAAAGAATATTTGTTTAGTGTAACTATTACCAGCATCGTGTGCTATCACAATCTGATTTCGGAAGCAATTGACTGGATTTGGTACTGATTGAAGCACTTCAGACTGTGACTCTTCGCTATGTTCCGTGGATTCTACATCCGTTGAGATATGGTTCATTATTTGCCGAGATAAAGCGTCTGCCACAGTATTATCCCTGCCTGGCTTATAGTGGAACACAGGTGAATATTCCTCTATGAAGGCTTTCCAGCGCTTCAGTTTTGAATTAGGGTTTCTGTCCGGTATTGCAAAAGTAAGGGGTTGGTGATCTGTAAAAACATGAACCTCACGACAACCATATAAATAATGTCGAAGCTTTTGAAATACCCACACTATTGCGAGTAATTCTCTTTCATTCGTTGCATAGGATTCCTCGGTTTTTGATAAAGTCCTTGAAATAAACGTAATCGGTTTTCCATCTTGGGAAAGCACTCCACCAATCGCCTTAGAGGATGCGTCAGTAGTCAATTCAAATGCTTTATTAAAATCTGGCTGCAATAAAAGAACATCCTCCGAGGCTAAAATTCTTTTTATCTTTTTAAATGCTAATAGCGCCTCTTGGTCAAAAGAGATTTTTATATTCTTGGATTGACTTGCTTTGACATTCCCATTTGGACCCCGCAAGTATTTAGTCATAGGTTTCGTCAACAAAGCATAGTTCTTAACGAAGCGCCGGTAATAACCCGACAATCCTAAGAACGCTCTCAATGCTCGAAGTGTCCTAGGTTGTTCGTAATTTATAATAGCTTCTACCTTTTCCGGTGATGTTCGAATACCCTTTGCTGAGACCACAAATCCTAAAAACTCAACTTCAGATTTAAAAAAAGACGACTTTTCCGGTGAAACCCTCATGTTTGCGTTCAATAGTTTTCCTAATATAATCTCAATATCCTTACAATGCTGATTCTCTTCTTGCGAAAAAATTATGACATCATCTATGTACACATGACAACGTACGCCTATGTCTTCCCTTAAGATGTCGTCAATAGTACGCTGAAAAATACGAGGAGCATTTTTCAGGCCAAATGGAAGCCTGCAAAACTCGTACTTTCCATTATTAACTGAAAATGAAGTCTTTTCGCGATCTTTTTCGCTTAACACAACCTGATGAAACCCTGATCTTAAATCAATTGTCGAGAAAAATTTTGATTTTCCCAGGTTTGACAATATCACAGATGTGTCGGGTATTGGATATCGATCAGCTATAGTAATATTGTTCAGTTTCCTGAAGTCTATTACCAAGCGATGATTTTTGTTGCCGTTTATGTCCACCCCCTTCTTGTCAACTACCCATACAGGACTATTGTATGGGGACCGAGAGGGTCTAATAATACCATCGTGCAACAGTGAAGCAATTTCCTTGTTTACAAAATCAGACATTCCAACTGGATAAGAGTAAGCTTTGGAGTACACTGGCTCGTTTGTTTTCGTTCGTATGCTAGCCACAACATTAGTGTTAAGTGGCAAAGCTTCAGTTGGGTCGGCAAATACACCACTTAAGCCTTGAATTTTGGAGTTAAAAACTTTGCTAACGTTTTTTGGAACCTCAGAACTATCGACAATAATGGCATTTTCGCTTCGGCAATAAAGATAAAAAAAAACTTCAACTCCATATTTATGGTGGAGAGTTCCATGCTTAGTGTCGATACCAGCATCAATTTTTCTCAATGAATCATACCCAAATATAGCATCAAATGAGCTAAGCTCTTCCAAAATGAAAAATTCAAAAGGATGATTTAAAAATTGTATTTCTACTTTCTTCGTTACTGTTGTCTCACCGTTAATGGTTTTTATTTTAAATGGTTTTCTAACTAATTTAATATTTTTTAACTGGGGTAGATATTATATAATTTTTTGATGATCCTGTGTCTATAAGAATCTTCAATTTTGTATTTCTATCTAACCTCTTCTCAATGTATGGGAGAAGAGAGCTTATTCTAAAAAATTAACTTGATCTTCATACTGATCTACGCTTTCGTTTAGATCTTCATCTAAATAATCATTAAATTCTCTCTCACTATAATTATTCTCATCGACTTGAATATTATTAATTCGTTGCATTTTTGCCTGAACACCATGTACCGTTTTATCTGAACCTCTCTCTCTTTTATTCACAATAGCTTGATGATTATCGAAGTTCTCGTGTGGCACATTTGAATAACGTCTGAAACCTGATTGATTTATGCCTCTTTTGTGGAAATTGTTTTGCTGTTCAGACCTCTGATTAAATAAATTATTTCTTTGCAAAGAAGGTTTGATTTCGTTATACCTATGCTGTCTTGAAGAGGGGTCTACTTCCATTGGTGTTGGATTGGGGTTTGAATAATTGTTATTTTGTATTCTTTTAAACTGTGGAAGATTGAAAGCCTGATAAGGTTGCCTAGTTGAAACATTAATGGAACTTTGAAAGCGATTTGCGAAGGCATTAGCAAAGTTAAATCTCTGTTGGTTCATACTCAATTCTTGTGCTAAAGCTAATGCAGACGGTAAGTCCGTTGGTCTACTAGAGAAAAGAATATCACCAACTGGTCTATTAAGCCCCGATATAAAGACGCGAAGGGCGTCTGCGCGATATTTATTATTTAAAAGCGTAATCATTTCGTCGTTACCCGAATATTCCATTAAAACTTTTGTGGTCAATAATGTTAACTGTTTTTCAATATTATCATAAAATTCAGTTAATTCTGTCCGTCCTTGTTGAAGAATACTAAGTTCCTGCTCTAAGACATGCAAAGAACGTTTATCAGAATACGAGTGATCGAGTCGGGCAATAATTGCCTTGAAATTTAAAACGGTATTGTGTGATGCTAAAACGTGGTCTGCATTTCCAACCACCTTATTTCTGAGAATCGCTACAGCTTGGTAATACTTTGAACTTCCCTCGTATTTCTCATAAACATTCATTGCAGTTATGGAAGCTTGTCGCCATGAGGGGTATTTTATTTGATTCCCATCGAACTCTGAAACACTTTTAATAAGGTCTAAACTCTCTGGACACTGGATATCACAATTTATAGTTACCGGCTCATATGAAGCAATGTTTGTTTGCGGAATTAACTGTCTGAGTTGTAAAGACAACTTATCAATTTCAGTTTGCAACTCTATTCTTAAGTTTCGAGCCATTTCGTCTTGAGACATTTTTACGGCAGCCGTAACTATTGCTCTAATTAAGTGTTCGTCCATTTTGTGTCTTTTTGATAGATAATAGGTCAATTTTTTAATAGATAATTGCAATAATTTTAAATAGATAATCCAAAAAAATAAAAATACTATATAACATAAATTTATTAAGATAACTATTAAATAAATTCAGTTTCCTGGCTTTCTGCTCCGTTGGTTCTTGATAGACGGCAAGTTCTCTGAAGGTTCTGACTGAATAGGTTTTCAACCAATTTCGTTTGTTGTTGAATGTATATTTTTTGTGTTGTATTTACTCGTATTCTCCTCAGTAGAAGTCTTAAGTCTCGGTTTTCGCACGAAATGATATTGCCTATTTTGTTATTATTGTTTTTTGATTGAAGGTTCCTTGCATGCAAATTATTATTTTAACCTTTAATTTTGTCGTTTTAATATTGGAATTTGTGATCTTAACATCAAGTGATTTTGTCTTTGATCGTTTTTATTTCGATCGTCAAGTTTTATGAAACAGTGGTTAGTAAGTAAGTATTTTATTTAAAACGTTATTTTCACTTTAGAATTAATAATAAGGACTTATCGTTCTTATTTTGTCTTTATGACAAAAAGTTCTTTTTGCCCACTTTAACTTTTTTAATTTGTGAATTTGGGTTCTTGGCAACGATTCTGTAATCAAAACACTTTTCCTCTATGAAGAATTACTTGTTCTTGTTTGATTTTTGTCTCGATGCCCCACGTTGGGCGCCAGTTAAAGTTTATTAATAAACGTTTTATTTTTTGTTACAACTTTTATTCTTTTATTTAAGTTTAATACTTAACTAACTTAATCCACGACAAACCTTAGACTAAAACTAAAGTAAGCTTACTGGACTTACTAACAGCTAATCGCTGACACCTCAAGTGGCATGATGATACCGTTTTTATTATAGCAACTTGCTTGCTTAGTAACGTGAAAATGATACAATAATAATAAGAGTCTTAGTACATAATAAAATAATAATAAGAAAAGAGTTAACAAAGAGAAAAAATAAAGCTTCGCATTACACATAATACTATATGTAAGAGCAACACACGTAATGAGTAAGTTTAGGCTACGTTCCCAGAATATTTCCTAACAGGTAAGTTTTAGGCTACGTTGCTAGAATATTTGCTAACTTATATGTGGAATTTTCGGGGTCAAGTCACGATAGCTGGGTGCTTCAAAACTCACAAATTAATAGCAAATTGGCTTCTGTTAGTGGAGGTAATATACAAGTACCCTGATATGTAACTAAAATAAAATTGAAATAGACTCATTTCATAGATAATTATTTGCTGGGAGACTGCATATCCCTTTACTAAGCATTTGATTACCCCATACAAGGAAAATGGTCATTTGACTAGTGCCCAAAAAATTTGAATATGAAATTAAGCTCAGGCCGTGTAGCAATAGAGCACTCCTTCGGGATATTGAAGCAGAGATTTAGGCAGCTTTATTATTGCAAACTTAGAGGTGCTAGAAAACTTTGCCACTTCATTAGAGCGTGTTGTGTTTTGCATAATATTGCTGCTGAAACTGACCTGGAATTTCTTTCTGAAGAGGCTGTTGAAAATTCTGACGAAGTGTTAGAACAATACGGACAAGCATCGAGAGGAAATGAATTAAGGGACCTAATTTGCCAAGAACTGCGCAACAGTGAAATTTAAAACAAAACCTTTTTTGTTAATTTCAATTAATTTTTTAATTTACTTTTCAAAGGTATTGTACATAAAATAACATTATCACTTCTGTGCACTTAAACATCGGTTTTTATATAGGGATATTATAAATTATATTAATTTTTATGAAATTGGTTCCCCAACTTCTCTAGTAGCTTAAGTTTTTTCTGAGACGATTCTTCTTTTCTGTGTGCCCTCTCCACTCTTTTCTGCATAAATTCCAGAAACTGCTTATGATAAGCCTTTCTTTCCTCCGGAATGTCATTTATTGATCCGCATGAAGTACGCTTTCTTTTTTTTAAGTGCTTGGCTGGTTATGTTCTGCATATAAATTTATAAAATAAAACAAAAAACTTCAAAATTCAAACACTACCTTGATACTTTGTGCCCGAACTAGTATTATTTGTAATACCAGATCGGCCAGTGCCCTCAGCGCTCTCGCTATCTAAAATAAAGTCGGGATTTATGCCCCTCATGTCACTGAGAATGTTCTCAAGTTCGCTAATAAAGTAAGAAATGTGTGAGAAAGAAATGTGTGAGAAAAACATCATACCTCTGATATGGACCAATTTGACTAATCCTTCCCGTTTGTTTGTTGTGCAATTTTGTTTTTTGAACTGCCGCTCCAAACTTCTACATTTGTTTTCTATTTGGGATCTGGAATAGTTGTAACCTTCTAGGCACATCCTTTCAGTTACAACATTCCATATATTTTTCTTATTTTTAATGCTGGTGGACTTTCCAACTTTCGGCTGCACTTCTGCCATTATGGACAAAAGCAATTTTAAGCCTGTATGATACTTCATTAAATTGATCATTGAAAATTATAACTAGACCAGTTTAAATAGCACGAATGCATGGATTCAATTGGTGTGAGTGAGTACGCATATGGTATGAATTGGAGAAAAATTTGTTGGACGGACTGTATTTTCTTTGCATTTTTTTGCCGTTTCTTTCAATTCGTTCTTCGTTAAGTTTCGATCAAATATTTACTGTGCTGTTAATAATTCATTTAACATTTTTAGAGTAAACAAAACTATTTAAGATAAATGTATGCTGAATTGGAAGTGATCTGTGTAGCTAATATTAATTCATTCAATGCATCTGCTCTTAAAAACACCAGACATAAAAAAGTAACAACAAAATATGTCTGTCCTGCCCACGCGCCACTTGTTTTCAGATTTTAAAATTGGACACAAAAAATTTAGTATCATACGGGCATTATCGGCGCCTATAGCCATACTTGCTTTCCGTCGCCCTCTTCCACAGGCGAAAATCACTTCGCTGTATGCTTTCTGTTCATTGACCACTAAATCCAACGTCAGCTGTTCGCGATAGTCTGAATCTGGAATCGTATTGGGAAATTGTTTATTAATTTATTGAAATATGTACAACTTACTCACCATTTTGGACACGCGAAAAAGTTCCTGGGGAACATTTAATGCTTAATTTTTTATTTTCTTCCATTTTTTTCTATTTTTTATAAAAATAAACTCAATGCAATGAATTTGACAAATTTTTTTATTTTGCAAACGATTTTATTTGACAGTTTACACAATTTTAGTCCGAATAGCGTCTCCGTACTTTTTGGTGTTTTTCTCTATTCTTGGGAGATTTTTTTCTTGCTCTCACGCTCTTGCCAGTTTTACCATGTTTAGTCCAAAAGGTACGGGAACAGACCTACTTACACCAAATGAATTGTATATCTTTGCAAAAGAAAATATAGGGGGAATAAGTTTTCATTACACATTTCAAATCATGATGAAATTTAAATTTAGATTTAAATTTAAATAATTCAAATAATTTAAATTAAATCGTTCCATCATGACGGTGACACAGGATGGAATTACTGTTAAGCCTGCTCACCGTCTCTTCATTTTTGACAAAATTAATAAACTCCAACTTCTAATTGATACTGGATCAGCTGTTTCAGTAATACCTTCCTCTAAATTCAAAATTTTCAAAAAAAATTCTGATATTAATTTGACAGCAGCAATTGGCTCTAAAATAGAAACATTCGGATCAAAACTTCTCAAAATTTATCTGAACTTAAGACGTGATTTCAAATTTCCATTTTTATTAGCACATATTTCAACACCAATCATAGAAGTAAATTTTTTAGAAAAATATAATTTAATTGTTGATGTTAAAAACAAATTTTTAATTGATTCAACTACAAAATTAAAAACATTTGGTTCGTCTTGTCTTTGTGATATTTATTCATTAAAAATACCAATCACAGAAAACAAATTTACAGAACTTTTAAAAGAATTCCCTTCAATAACATCAGAACAAAATTACAACAACACAGTAAAACATCACACTGTACATAGAGCTGAAACCAAAGGCATTTTACCATTCTCACGACCACGTCGCTTAGATCCAATCAAACTCAAAATCAAAATCGTCAAAATCGGTGTTTGCAGACCTTCAAGTTCTTCTAGCTCATCTTCTCTTCACCTGGTTCCCAAAAAAGAGCCAAATGACTAGAGACCATGCGGCGATTACAAAAGACTTAACTGCATCACCATTCCAGACCGCTATACACTACCACACATTCTACCACATTCTACCACAAGTTCTTGCATATCACCAAATTCCAATGGCAGAAGAAGATGTGCACAAAACAGCAATTACAACACCTTTTGGTATGTTCAAATTTATACGCATGCCATTCGGCTTACGAAACAGTGCTCAAGCCTTTCAAAGGCTTATCAATGAAGCGTTCTTTGGCTTAGACTTTGTATTTACATATGTTAATGATATTTAAGTCGCAAGAAACAACGAAAAAGAACACTTAGAACATTTAAAAATAATTTTTAAACGACTCGATCAATACAAATTAAATTTGAAACCAACAAAATGTACATTCGGCGTACCCGCACTTAATTTTTTATGTTATGAAATCTCTTCAAAAGGAACACAACCGTCAAACGACAGAATTGAAACCATCACAAATTCTGAAAAACCTCCTTCAATAAAAAAATTCAAACATTTTTAGGAATGATAAATTATTATCATAGATACATTCCGATGTTAGCATCAGAACTAAACCTACTGCATGACATGCTTACATCTGCAAGCATAAGCAAAACCAAACAGTAAATTTGGGCCAGTAAATCTACATCTGCATTCGAAAAGCACGATCACTTACTCATACTCAAACTCTGCTTACTCATTTTGATAAAAATGCTCAGCAGGTTAGAGCAGGGGGTGTTACAACAATCCACAAACAACGACTGGATATCCATCGCATATTTTTCAAGAAAACTAAGTACAACAGAAACTAAATATTCAACATTTGACCGAGAACTCTTAGCCATGTATCAAGCAGTAAAACACTTTAAACACTTCCTAGAAGGAAGAAATTTTACCATTTTCACCGACCACAAACCACTAACATACGCTTTAAACTCAAAAACAGATAGAGCTCTTAGGCAAACAAGTCACTTAGAATACATAGCACAATTCACAAACGATATTCAATACATAACAGGAAAACAAAGCATTGCACAGTGAAAGATTTTATCAATGTAGGAGGACAAAAATAAAAAAAAAACATCCAAAAAATTCATTTTTTTTTTCTTGAAAATAAAGCTAGTACACACACAAAGCCATGCCAAAAGTTTGAAAATGGTTGCTTTATTAGATACATATATCTAAAACAGCCGTCGTAAAATGGTGCTTTTTGTGTTTTTCAAAATTATTCTTAAGCCTCAAGATAGTAGTTTTTGTATTCAGTGCGCTGATTAAAGTTTGTAACTTTTAAACTTTTTTTGCAATAAAAACTTTTGTGAAAATATGTAGATTAATTCAAAATAGTAACGAATATTATTCTAATAATTAATTATTATACTTTATTATTTATTGAATTGAAATGAATTGTTATTTTTATATTGATTTTAATTTTAATTGCCACCACTGTATTTGATGTGTTTACAGCTATTGGTAAAAATACTCACCAACCGCTTTTCTTATTGCTTTATTTAAATTCACTCACTAAAGTTCTAACTAATACTCTAATCTCGTTCGTTGTCGCTCTGAATTACTCAGCTAAACTGTTTGCTTCAATATATTTAAGATTATATCGAGTCAAATTATTAGTTATGCTCAAAATTTTATTAAGCTTTAGTTTATGATTTAAAATAGTGAACGCTAGGAAACTTTAGCACAGTTGTAATCGAGACGTCAGGCAATAAAAACCGACATTGAAAAATAAACTTAACCTGTCTTATTATTATAAAAGTACATATATATATAAATAAAAAAAAACATCAAGACGCATTGAAGCCATAATTTGGCTCTTGCGGCAGGTGTTAATTAAATAAAAATAAATTTAGTGAGGACGGGATAACCGGACCACTAACAAATGAATTAATAAAAAAAACTAACAAATCAAAAGTTAGACAATTCTTATAATTGGCGCCCAACGCAAAAAACCTGCAAACATAAAAAAAAGCTTTTTGAATTGCAAACTTAAATGCTAATAATTGAACACAAATGGAGCTATAATTGCAGTTGATAAGAACATCATTGTTGCTGTTGTTGCATGCACATTTTTTTTCTTAACTACCGTTGTTTGAACATTATTGTTGTTGTTGTGTTTTGGGGATTAGGTGCTGATTGCTGGATAAAATTTTAAAATAAGCATTTGGCGATAATTGACTATTGAAATTAATTTTACCAGTTGCAGAAAAAAAGTTGATTTTTTCTGTTAACGCAAAATGCGTTGAAGCCCACGTAAGCCTGCCCGCATAGTAAACGCAGACAGGCAGGCAGACAGGCAGGCAGGCAGGCAGGCACCAGTGCGACAAAAGTAGCTTCATACAGTTTCATATAAATCTGCTCGAAGTCCACATAGTGACGGCAGGCAGGCAAAGCAGGTACAGCGAGAAAACTGCCGTGTCCTGGTTTCTCGCAGCTGATTTTGCGTGTTTGTCTAATTTCCGTATGAAATGTAATAAAATTAATATGTAAACAAAGTTTAAAACGACATTTTTTTTCGCAAGGAAGAATTTATATTAGATGCATTTTTTGTTTATTTTTTCGTTGGACGAAACATACACTTAAACATAATAACCATCACCGCACATGGATATATAATAATAAACACACAAAAACAACACCATGCGACCACAACATATCAACGAGTGTGAAGATTGTTTTTTTTTTTCTTGTGCATCTCTTTGTTGTTGGTGATAAATTTGGAATAACTGAGACAGTGAAAATTATGCTTTGCTGAATTTAGCAATTGTTGTGCATCTAAAATAGATGAAAAATTATTTTAATGCGTTGTTGTTCGCATTCAATACACATTTTGTGGAAACTGAACTGAAAGGACTGTTTCGATTTTGTTTTCATCATCTTTTGAGTGCAAAAAGATTCAAAACAAAAAAACAGCAACAACAAAATAGATTTTTAGGAACATACATATAAACAACAGCAGCGGCTGAGTCGATGCACATGTTAGAGTGAGGGTTGTGTTTTGTTTTTGTTATAAATGTGTGCAATCGTTAGCGAGTGCAAGTGTAAAGCTTTGTTTACTCTTCTTTTTTTGTTTTTTCAATAAGCAAAACAAATCTGATCAACATGAAGTCAGTAAAAGCAAAATAAAAAAATGTTAGTTCTCAATTCTTGCGAAATTTGAGTACTTTCTTTGATAATTATAGACAAATTTTTTTGTCAAAGAAAGTAAATATCTATCTTGGATCATTGAGTGATTGTTTTTTTTGTTGTGCGCATGAGGAAGTGTGTGTTTTGAGTTGCTGTTGGTAAACGTTTTTTCGTAGAGAAGCATTCATAACAAAAGAAATGCAAAAAAAAAAAAACAAAACAATAACAAACTATGTCGCACTGATCTGCTCTGCATCTCGCATGCACTGTGTGATGCTTATTTGTACAGCGAGTTGCTGTCCCCGCCTGTCTGCCTGTCTGCCTGCCTGCCTGCCTCAGCGTTTACTATGCGGGCAGCCTAATAAACCAACTAGTGATAATGCTAATGCTACTAATGATGCAAATACGGCGAACAGTCAGCAAAACCGAAATGCTGTTAGTCAAAATAATGGGCCAGTTAACATAAATTTGACAGAAGTACAATTTAGAGAGTTATTAGGAGGTCTTAGTATAAGACGAGAAAATATATCGACTTTTAGCACTTGTACTGCTCGTTTCAGTGGTGGAAGATACAATACAAATATCGAAGATTTTTTAGCGACTATTTTAGTATACAAAGAAGCTGAAAGTATTTCTGATTCTCACGCATTAACTAGTTTTCCACTGCTGTTAGAAGGTTACGCATCAGCATGGTGGCAAGGGGTTAAGCAAGAAGAAAAATCTTTTGATGAAGCAATAGACCTTTTAAGAAAAGCTTTTGCTCCACCTTAACCAGATTGGCGCATATTTAGTGAAATTTTTCAAGACAAACAAAAATTTAACTGACAGCTTTATATGCAACAAGAGGAGCTTATTCGCCCAGTTGTCAGAAAAGTTGACGGAAAATGCTATGATCAACACAATTTTTTCTGAACTACAGTTCAAGATAAGAGAAAAAGTTTCCAGAGACAGCGTTAAAACATTTCAAGATCTGTTAGCTAAAGCCAGGGAAATTGAGATGCTGGTTAATGAGAATAAGGTTCAAGTTAAAAGTTATGCTGAAAAGGATAATTTTAAATCCGCAGCAAATGTAGATAAGCCAATTACACGTTGTACATTCTGTAGGAAAAAGAACCACTCAGCGGAAAACTGCTTTAAAAAGATAGAAGCACAAGTAAGTAAGTAAGTAATTCCACGGAAAGAATTCGTTTATTCTACTGTTGTTGATTGCATTATTAGAAATAGATTTAAGCGCATTCGTTTCATTTGTCTGCCAAATGCCAAAGATAATAGAACTTTACTTGGTATTGGCTTCCTAGAACAATGTGGTATTGTGTTAGATTTAGCTCAAAGGAACTGGCATTTTAAGGATGATCCTTTTAAGCATTTTGATTTTAAACTGAATCAACCAAATGCCAACAGTGTTACGCTGACACATGCAAATATAAGTGAGCATAACAACACACCAAGCACAAATTATAAACATATAAATGATTTTCTTAATTGGTTTGAAAAAACGAACTTCGATTGTATCAACTGGTCTGAAAAAGCGAACTCTGAAACAGAAGGCTACATTGCACCAAAACACGTGAAAACGAGTAACTACGACTACTCGCCTGGAGGCATTAACAACATTTATAGGAACACAGTTCCCGTAGACTTTCAACCCAAAATTAAGAAAAAACACGATAATTTGTTTCCTCCGATGAAAAAACTGAAGGCTGATGAAGAACTTCAAGATAGTATCTTCCATTCTATAAATTTAAACACTTTCGATATAAATCTACGTTTAGAAGAAGGACCGCATCTAAGCAGAAAAGAAAAAGAAAGCTTGGAAAATCTGCTGGCTCATGAAAAAGATATTTTTGAGGAAATCACAACGCCGATACCACATATTGAACATTATATAAAAACAGGGTCACATGAACCAATTTCTACAAGCCCATATAGAATCTCACCTAAAATGAAGGAACGTTTGAAAATAGAGATTGATGATACGCCTAATAAAGGCATTATTTCTGAGGAAGAATCACCCTGGGCATTCCCGGTTGTTTTAATTTCAAAAAAAGAATGAAAGCATAAGAGTTTTTGTGGACTACCGCTGCTTAAATGCCATAACCGAAACGGATACGTACCCACTACCTAGGATGGACGACCTACTGCATGCAGCTAAAACAACGCCTTACATGACCACTTTGGATTTAAAATCTGGGTACTGGCAAATAAAAATTGCGGAAAAAGATAAACTAAAAACGGCATTTACAACCCCATTTGGAATATATGTTTTCAATAGAATGCCCTTTGGCTTAAAAAACGCGCCAGCCTCGTTTCAGCGGTTAATCGATAAATTTCGTTCTGGGTTGCCAAACATTTTAGTACTTGCATATTTAGATGATATTATCATCTGCTCTAAGGACATTATGTCACACGTAACTGAATAAGAGCAAACGTTTCAGCGATTGAGAGAATTTGGATTTCATCTAAATAGAGAGAAATGTTATTTTGTCGACCGAAAGTAAAATATTTGGGCCATATTCTCACTGCGGATGGTCTGAAAATTGATCCTGAGAAAACGGATGCTATTATAACGTAAAACGTCCAATTCCAAAAAATGTAAAACAACTTATTTCATTCTTGCAAACTTGTTCGTGGTATAGACGCTTCATACCAAACTTTGCTGAAATATCAAAGCCGTTGTCGGATTTAACAAAAAAACGCTCAGTGTGGAAATGGTCAACAGAAGAACAAGATTCTTTTAATAAATTATAACAGCTTCTCACGTCACCGCCTATATTGCAACAAGTAGATGAAAACAAACGTTTTTTCTTAAAAACTGATGCAAGCAATTATGTTATCGGTGCAGTTTTACTGCAGGGGGAGAAAGAGCAGGAGCGCACTATCGAATACGCCAGCCGACTTCTACTTCCAGCAGAGAGAAACTATTCAACAACGGAACGAGAAGCTTTAGCTGTTGTTTGGGCTGTGCAGAAATTTCGTGGCTACATAGAAGGTTCGGAGATATCTGTCCTAACAGATCATCAACCACTTAAGTGGCTTTTTAGTTTAAAATCGCCCACAGGACGACTCGCTAGATGGGCGCTACAATTACAAATGTATAATATTCAGTTTGGATACACACCTGGACGTCAAAGTGTTGTTGCTGACACGCTTTCCCGGCCACCATGTTCATTGGAAAATCACGACGAAACAACCTGTATGTTCATCGAGATTGATTTTCCATATAAAGGGGCGGAAGAGTTCAGAAATGCTCAACTGGAAGATCCAGAAATTAAAAATATTATTATGTCATTCGAAAACAACGATGAGAATGTTTTGAGACACACAAGTAGAGGGTTAATTATGGTTGATGGAGTTCTTTATCGATTTTGTGCAGACGAAGAGTCTGAAAATGGTCAGCTTGTTGTGCCAAAATCAATGCGCAACAAGATTTTTTCAAATTATCATAATGAGCCCACCGCTGGACATTATGGCATTGATAGAACCATAAGCCGAATAACACCTCTTTATTACTGGCCAGGTATGAGAGCAGAAATTAAAAAAAAAAGACAACCGACTACAAAATCCCTACAAAGTAAAAAATAATTTTAAAAATACTTTTCCTCTTAATTTCTTGGTCATATTTGATAATTTTTTTAAACATATTATTATATATGAAATCTTATTATCTTAATTTTTTTTCTTATTTGTTTTATTATCATAAATATATGAATTTCTTGATGAATACAAATGCTTTTAAGGTCGGCGCTAATATAAACAGACTATTAATCAGAAGCGCCAACTTCAAAGCGTTTGTATTCATCAAGTCGGTTGTTTTTTTTTTAAAAAATTTTTATTTCTTCCTTTTCAGAGAATATGATAAATTATCGAAAAAAAAATATAAACAACATTAGTACAATTGTTCCGAAAAAATTTGTTCTATTAAATTCTGAAAGTTTGTTGGTAATTTCCAATATCTGCCTCTTAAATTTATATTAGATGTCACATGTTTTGAAATTATTATACCCATTCTTGTAACGAGTTTTATTACCCTAGTGTCAATATTATTCGAGATATAGTGTTTTTCTAATATTTTCACGCCCCTTTGTTATATAAGCGCCCACTTTCTTGAGCATTATTTCCAATAATTGTGCCTACCCCTGTACTTTATTTCAGTACCCCAGCTTCAATATTAACTGCGATAGTGTTTATCTAGTATTGCCACGCCCATTTATACAATAACGCATACTTTATTGACCATAATTTTTAATAATTCTGCTTACCCCTGTACTACAATAAATTTCAGTACCCTAGTGTCAATATTATTCAAGATACACTGTTTTTCTAATATTGCCACGCCCAGTAGTCGAAAGCCGCCCACTTTCTTCTCCGTAATTTTTACTAATAATGCCTACCCCTATACCAAATTGCAGTACCATAGTATCAAGATTATTCGAGATATACTCTTTTTCTTTTGACGGAAATTTTGTAATAATTGTGCATACCACTACACTAAATTTCAGTACCCTAGTGTCCATATTATTCGAGGTACAGTGTTTTTCTAATATTGCCACGCCCATTTGTCGAATAACGCCCACTTTATTGGCCATAATTTTTAATAGTATTGCCTACCCTTATACTAAATTGCAGTACCATAGTATCAATATTATTCGAGATATACTCTTCTTCTAATATTGCCACGCCCATTTGCCAAATAACGCCCATTTTCTTGCCCGTAATTTGTATTAACTGTGTCTACCCCTACACTAAATTTCAGTACCCTAGTGTCCATATTATTCGAGATACTGTGTTTTTTTATAATATTGACACGCCCATTTGTCGAATAACACCCACTTTATTGACCAAAATTTGTAATAATAATGCCTACTCTTATACTAAATTGCAGTACTCTAGTCTCAAAATTATTCAAGATACACTGTTTTTCTAATATTGCCACGTCCATTTGTCGAATTACGCCCATTTTCTTGCCTATTATTTGTAATAATTGTGCCTACCCCTACACTAAATTGCAGTACCCTAGTGTCAATATTATTCGAGATACACTAGTATTTATTATTGCGAGATCTATTTTTGCCACGCCAAGTTATCGAATACCGCCCTTTTTTTTACGGGCACCTCCATGCTTATCATATCTATCTGTTCGCCAAAAATTATTTCAATCAGGCATATGGTTTAGGAGTTATCGATGTACATACATTTAAAAAAAAAAAAATAAATAAAAAACACAGAAACCGACGAACTTGAGAACGTCCTAATTTTTGAAGTCGGTTAAAAATTACGTTAAATCATGTATTGAATGCAAACGCTATAAGCCAACAAATCTGAAACCAGCTGGCTTACTTCAAGCTGTGTCTACTAACCAACGATTTGAAATCATAGCAGTCGATTTATTCGGTCCTCTTCCACGCACAACAGAAGGTTTCCAGTGGATTTTAATCGTTGAAGATATTTGTAGTCGCTGGGTTGAGCTATTTGCTATGAAAGAAGGTACAGCTGAAAACTGCGCCCTACTTCTATTGAACGAAGTTATTCTGCGTTACGGTGTGCCAAGAAGAATTCACAGTGACAATGGATGCCAGTTTATTTCAGCAGTAATGCAAAAACTCACATTCTGCTTAGGGATTGAGCAAACGTTTACTCCTGTTTACCACCCAGAAACGAACCCGGTTGAAAGAAAAAACCGAGATCTTAAAATCCAGCTTTCTTTATGTGTTGGTTAAGAGCATACCAAATGGAATTTGAAATTTCCTGCGATTCGTTTTTCAATGAACACTGCAAAATGTTCAAGCACTGGTTATTCTTTTAGTTTATGATTTAAATAGTGAACGCTAGGAAACTTTAGCACAATTGTAATCGAGACGTCAGGCTATAAAAACCGACATTGGAAAATAAAATTAACCTGTCTTATGATTATACGATAAAAGTACATATATATAAATAAAAAAAAACATCAAGACGCATTGAAGCCATAATTTGGCTCTTGCGGCAGGTGTTAATTAAATAAAAATAAATTTAGTGAGGACGGGATAACCGGACCACTAACAAATGAATTAATAAAAAAAACTATAACAAATCAAAAGTTAGGCAATTCTTACAAAATAAAACAAGTCGCTTAATAAATCTGAGTTTAATTTAAATTAGCGATGGAAAATGCATCATAAATAAGGAAAGATAAAATCAGCTTACACTTTGATGGACTGCAAAAAAAGTTTGTATACATATGTATGCATATTAATTGAATTTTTTATTAAGTTTCACTCTCATAGATAGTTCATACAAAAATTTAGCTGCTAGTTTTTGCAGATAACCAAAATATTTGTATTTTCGGAAGAGGCCTGAATATCTCAAGAATGCAACTTTATGATGCCAAATAAAAAATGACAAAAGCCCTAGACCATCATTATAAGCTCATAATGCATACTAAGATACTATCTAAATGCAATGTTTAATATACAATCAAAAATCTTGGACTAATTTTAAATCCAATCATTGAAATCATGGCTTTATTTCATTTTTTTTTTATTAAATTTGAAACTCTTCAAAAGATTAAAAATGTTTCGTAATAAAGCGAGGAATAAAATTTAGGCTGGACAACTCTAGGACAAAATCAAGAACCAAGACATACATGGAAATATTGTATAAAGGTTTGATAACTTCGGACCCTGTGGTTGGCTCATATATAACAAAAGCAAACTATAATTCATAGACCTTAAACATGGAATGTGCTCAGGGTTTGGGTCCCGCAACATTACTACTGCCCAATGAAAACTAAACCAGCCTCGGATAAAAACCCCAATTACGTTGACGACCACCGCAAACGAAAAACGGGCAATGATTTACGGATATGCACCTGGAATGTCCGGACCCTTTATAGGGAAGGTGCCATTATCCAACTGGCGGAAGCCCTCAAAACAATAAAATCTGATATCATCGCCATCCAGGAAATGCGATGGAAAGGGCAATGCTGCTCTAAACAAGCACTCTGCGATATCTACTACAGCTGCCATGCGGAGAAGCGCGAATTCGGATGTGGATTCGTCGTAAGCCGGAAACTACGCCACCTTGTTTCCCGGTTCACACCTGTGAACGAAAGATTGGCCACGATCCGCATCAAGGCAAAATTTTTCTATATTATCCTTATTTGCGCGCACGCCCCGACTGAGGAAAAGGACGAAGCTGTCAAGGACGCTTCCGGTCCATATGACCACCTTCCGGTCCATGACGTGAAAATAGTCCTCGGCGATTTTAATGCGAAAGTCGGAAGGGAAGGCATCTTTGGCCCCACTGTCGGTGAGCTGAAGAAGTCATTGGTTTCCGGCGCCCGCAACCTCGGAACCAATGGTACGATCGGGAGTGTCGCATCGCGACAGCAGTAAAATACGCCGCATACAGAAAAACGCTGCAGTTTTTCTGCAACGCGAGCAGTGCGAGAAAACTACCGCGAAAAGAGGAAGGAAGAGAGGCGCCTTTTCAGACGCAAGAAAAGAGAGCAGGAAAAGCGTGAGCGTGAGGAACTAGAAGTATACCAGGGCAAGAAGGATGCACGAAAATTCTATCAACAGGTTAAGCGTCTAACCCAAGGTTTCAAGCCCGGAGCATCCACTTGCAGGGACGAAAATGGAGATCTGAATACGGATACACAGTGTGTGCTTAGATTGTGGAGACAGCACTTCTCCAATTTACTTACTGGTGACGATTCCACCAATGCCGCCCATCGAGAGCGCAGTGCAGTGCCACCAATCGACGATGACGGAGTGGAAGTATCACCACCTAGCCATGAAGAGGTTCGAGTTGGTATTCAACGACTCAAAAACAATAAAGCAGCGGGTGCTGACGGCCTGTCAGCTGAATTGTTTAAAACCGGCGGCGATGAATTGATAAGGCACATGCATCAGCTCATCAGCAAAATATGGCTAGCAGAAAGCATGCCAGACGATTGGAACCTCAGTGTACTGTGCCCTATACTTAAGAAAGGAGACCCTACAATCTGCGCTAGTTATAGAGGTATCAGTCTTATTTCCATCGAATATAAGGTTCTCTCAAGCGTACTGTGTGAAAGATTAAAGCCAATTACAAAAACACTGATTGGACCTTATCAGTGTGGCTTTCGACCTGGTAAGTCCACCATAGACCAGATTTTCACGCTACGACAAATCCTGGAGAAAACCCACGAAAATCAAATTGACACACACCATCTTATTTTTGTCGATTTTAAAGCTGCGTTCGATAGCCCGAGAAGGGATTGCTTATACGCAACAATGTCTGAGATCGGTATACCTGCAAAGTTGATTAGACTTTGCAGAATGACGTTGAGCAACACACGCATCTCCGTCAAGGTAGGAAATGACCTCTCCGAAACCTTCAATACCGAAAGAGGTTTCAGGCAAGGCGATCCACTGTCTTGCGATCTCTTCAACATCATCATGGAGGGGATCGTACGAAAGGTCAGTGTGCATCGTAATGGCACCATTTTCTATAAAGGTGTCCAGCTCCTTGCGTACGCTGATGATATTAATATTGTTGGCAGAATCAAGAGAGATGTTACCGCTGCTTTCGCCGCTATCAAAAAGGAATCAGCCAAAGTGGGTTTGACGATAAATGAGGGTTTGGAGTTCAGTTCTTACTGCGTAACCTATTGGTCGTGTTTTTTAACTATGTCTCAACTGAGATCTCGTTGTTCGCAATGCAATAAACCTATTGCTAAAGATTCTGTGCTTTGCTGTCATATATGCAAGAATGGTTTTCATAAAACTTGTTTAAATATAGAGGATGACTCTTTTAACTTAATAAATTCAAAACAAAATATTGTTTTTAACTGCGATGAGTGTTTGAAACAATCTAATAATCTACTCAGTTTGGTCTTAAACTTAGTGGCTGAAGTGCGTGACATTAAAATTGTAGTCACAGTCCTTTGTCGTGATTTTTCTAAAAATAAACAAACAAACAATACCTCAAAGGCGAGTACATTGAACTCTTCAAGTTTGCCGAAAACGCATGAAGCTCTTATTAAACACAATGAAAATCTAACATCTTTACCAAGTGCTCCCTCCATTGCGCCTGCTATCATCCCATCTTTTGCTGCTGTTGCTTCGCCTTCGGAGTCACCTAATGCCGAACTTGCCAAAGTTAGGCCGAGTGTTTCAAACTGGGCATCGATTGCTTTGGATGCTGATAAACACGAGCAATGTGTGACTTCCAGCCCAACTATACTTACAGCCGGTGCATATAAACCGGTTTCTGCTGCTGCTGCTGCTGCCACCTCGCCCTCTTCTGCTAATGCTGGTGTTAATGTGTTGCCGTCTCTTAGCGCTGCTCCTCTTGCGCTGCAACTCTCTCATTCTAAACATAGAAACACCGTGGGTGAGAAAATAAATAATTCAAACACTATTGTTGGTCAATGCTTGACCTCCGAGCTTGCTGTTGCTGATAATATGCGTTGGCTTCATGTTTCACCGTTTTTGCCATCTGTGTCTGAAGAGGAGATTTTGAATTATGTTGTTAAACATTCAAATGTTGAATTGCAGAATCTGCGTTGCTTTAAATTGTTAAAAAAAAACAGCTCCGATAGACTCAGTGAGAAGTGTCAGTTTTAAATTGGGAGTTTCTAAATCGCACTATAATGCAGTGTTTAATGTGTCGGTGTGGCCAGCTGATGTAAAAGTTAGCTCTTTTAAATTTTTTCAAAGAGCAAGGCCTCAACATCAAAACCTATAATCAGAATTAACAACAATAATCTTAAAATATATTACCATAATGTTTCGGGCATGCGAATGAAATCAAACGAAATATATTTAGCCACTGCTCAAACGGAATACGATATATTTGTCTTAACTGAAACTTGGCTGAACTCAAATTTTTCTGCTGAAGAATTTTTTGATCCGAATCTTTTCCACGTCTTTCGAAAAGACAGGGATTATTATAAAACTGGATGTAGGCGTGGGGGTGGCGTATTAATTGCTGTAAACTCTTCGTTCCAATCATCTTTGTTTAACTTAAAAAACACAGACTCTCTGCTGGATCAACTGTGTGTTGCTGTGCATGGCTTATCTGAAAAAATATACGTGTGTGTTTCATATATTCCACCGAACAGTGCTTTTGAACTTTATAAAGCGCATGTCGAAAACGTTATGGATCTTATACAAAATGAAAACAATAATCATCATTTTTGTATACTTGGTGATTTTAAACTAAATAAAATAATATGGTCTCAAATGTCTGGAGATGTTGGCTATATGCCTTTGAACTCTAACAGTGACCTTGAATTATTAGTGGTTGACAGTTTCCTTGAGCTGGATTTACTGCAAATAAATGGTGTTCGTAATAAATTAAACAGATTATTGGATCTTATATTTTTAAGTAAAAGTATTAAATTTGCTATTGATGAACCAGGGTTTCTATATCTCCGCCCAGTTTGCATCACTCTCCTTTATCTATTGAATTAGAATTCTATAAATATCTCCAATGTGAGACTAAAACTACAAATGATTTTAATTTTAATGCTTGTGATTTCAATCTTTTAAATAACATTTTTAATGGCATAGATTGGCTTAATAAGCTTGTTTCTTTTAGTGCTCTTGATTGTTTTTTGATTTTCAAATCAATTATATTAGATATATGTTGTGAGCATATTCCTAAAAAACACATAAATAAAGATTATAAATTGCCGTGGTACACTCCTGGCTGATTGAAACTAAAAAATTTACGAAATAAATTTTATAAAAAATGGGCTGCGGCTAACAATATAGACTTCTTTAATAAATATAGGCATTATATGAGGGAGTTCAATTTTTTAAATAAATATCAGTATAATCAGTATGTTCAGAACTTTGAAACGAACATTAAGTCGAATCCTAAAGCATTTTGGAGTTATTTAAAATCGAAAAAGAAGCGCTCTGATATTCCTGCTAGCATGTTTTACGGGGAAAAAACCTCTAAAAGTGCACTTGAAACTGCAAATCTTTTTGCTGACTTTTTTGAATTTTTTTACTTCTGAGATAACACCATTAGTTGATATTGGAGCTGTTTATATCTCTGAGGATGATGTGATGGAAGGAATTTGGAATCTTAAAACTACTACTAAATCTGATTCGGATGGTCTCTCGGGTATTCTATTAAAAAACTGTTGTAAATCTCTGGCAAAACCCCTTCAGCTTATCTTTAATAAATCTTTAGCTATGGGGGTTTTTATTCCTGACTGGAAAGTGTCATTTATTTCCCCTGTTTTCAAATCTGGTAATAAAAACAATATTGAAAACTATAGACCTATATATAAGCTAACGTCGGTATCAAAACTCTTTGAATTTATAATAAAACGAAAAGTATATTTTGCTGTGAAACGCTTTATATCTTCTTCCCAACATGGTTTTGTAACGGGTCGTTCAACGGTAACGAACCTTACAATTTTTTCCGAATATTGTATTTCGGCTTTCCAACAGGGGTATCAGGTCGACTCTATCTACACAGACTTTTCCAAAGCCTTCGACAAAGTCATTCACGACATCTTATTAAAAAAATTAGAGAAATTTGGGTTTCATTCAAATTTATTAAAATGGTTTGGATCATATCTTAGTAATAGGGTATGTCATGTTTATATTGAAAATAAAATTTCAAGATCATTTATAGCTTCCTCGGGTGTTCCTCAGGGAAGCATTTTGGGCCCGTTACTGTTCATTTTATCTATTAATGATATTACATCTAAAATAAAAAATTCACAGTGCATTTTATATGCGGATAACTTAAAAATATTTCGGAAAATAAATAATCCGTTGGATGCTTCGCTACTGCAATCAGATTTAAATTCAATAAATGTCTGGAGTTTGGATAACGGTTACCATCTTAATCACGAAAAATTTATGTTTTCTACTTTTACTAAATCGTCATGTCCATTAAAAACAACATACTATTTAGATAATGTTCCCTTGAAATGTGTTAATGAGATTAAAGATCTAGGTGTGATTTTTGATTCAAGATTCACTTTCATTCCTCATCTAAATCATATTATTCCAAAAGCTTATTAACTTCTTGCCTTAGTACGGCGAAATGGGTCTAATTTTAAGGACCCTTTCACATTAAAAGTACTGTACACTTCTATTGTTCGTTCGAAGTTGGAATATGCTTCATTTATATGGAACCCTTTCTATGCGTCTCATACATTACGACTAGAACGAGTTCAGAAAGCCTTTACTAGATTTGTTTTTAAAATTAGTGATCCAACAAATCCTGTTCCTTCTTATAATGTTCGTTGTAATGAGATAAATTTGAAAACTCTTCAAAATAGACGGACCATTTTATCTCTGTTGTTTATTTTTGATATTGAAGTTGGAACGATTGATTGCCCTAAACTACTTGAATTGATAAATTTTAATGTTCCTGGTCGAACCCTACGCCATCTTGATGTGTTTTATCTAGGAAAATGCAGAACCAACTATGCCATTAATTCGCCAATGTATAGAGCAATGTTGGAATTCAATAACTGTATGCATTACTGCAATATCGATTTTTCTTACTCCAAAGAATCATTAAAGAATTTACTAAATAACTATTATTTAGATATTTGAATTTTTTATATGTATGCTATTATTGAATAGCCTATTAATAACTATATTAATTATCTTAGTCTGTAAGAACTTTCGTTCATTGACTTGAAATAAAATTAAAAAAAAAAAAAAAAAAAAAAAAAAAAAACAAAGTATATGATGTCTACAAACAAGGGAGCGCGGCGTTTAGACTCCCACGTTTCATCCGGCAGCTATAACTTTGAAGTAGTCAAGGAGTTTGTATACCATGGCACCGCCATTAATACTAACAACGAAATCAGCCTGGAGATAAAGCGAAGAACAATAATTGCTAATAGGTGCTACTACGGGCTCAGTAAGCAACTTAGTTCCAGAGCTCTCTCTCGATCGACAAAACTAACACTCTACAAGACGCTCGTTCTACCTATGATGCTTTGTGGCGCTGAGGCATGGGTAGTTTCGCAAACTGACGCAGCCGCTCTGGGGGTGTTCGATAGAAAAGTTCTTCGCAAAATCTTCGGTCCTGTTTAAGTCGGCGATGACTAGTCGGCATCCGAATGAACCACGAGCTGTATGAGCTCTACGAAGACATTGACGTAGTTCGGCGTATAACTGTGCAGCGACTACGCTGGCTGGGTCATGTCCATCGTATGGACGACGAAGCTCCAGCGAAAAAGGTGCTCGAGGCGAGGGTCGCTGCTCAACGACGACGAGGGAGACCATGCCTCGGATGGATGGACCAGGCGGAGGAAGCCCTAACCGCACTTGGTGTATCCGATTGGAGAAGGCGAGCACAAAGCAGAGGCGCCTGGCGAGATCTGATGAGGTCGGTCGAAATCCGGACACGGGTTGTTACGGCCACTTAAGTAAGTAAGTAAACTATAATCCAACACCACTTGATAATGCATAACTATTGTGAGTTATGGAACTTATAAAATTACCCAGCACTGAATCAGAGTCAGAGTTAAACAAAAGAATAGAAGGAAGTGAGAGAAATTCTACAAGCAAAAAATCAAATTCTGAATTACTATTATTTTGTTTATTCTTATATTCTAACAGCTTTTTGATAAAAAATTAATAGGTTTTTCTTTGGTAAACTAAATTTCTGGAAGTTCTTCTAAATAGGACTTAATTACAATAACAGAGAAGACACACAATTTTGTGTTGTTCTAATGCAATTTAGTCTTTCAAAGTCAAAACAGAGAGCGTGAATTTCCTTTATAGGCAACTCAATGAAACACCCTGTAATGAAGAGGGTGTTTTTAGGAATGAGCCAAGGAATCATATCACAAAAAATTAGAATTTTGTCCGCCTAGATTGGCCAAATCGCACACTGTGCATTGTCGCAAATACACTATCACGAAATCCTGAAATTGATTCAATTTTATCACAAGATATAAATTTTTTAACACTATACAAAGAACAACAATCAGACATGACACTTAAATCCTTGATTTTAACTCCAAACTCCAAATGCAACTTAAAAGAAATACACATTCCAATTCTTTATTCAATGAGAAAAACTATATTCGACAAACTTCATTCACTTTCACATCCTGGAGTTCGAACGACAAGAAGCTTAATTCAAGCAAAATAATTTTGGCCTAACATGCGAAAAGACATCAACGAATGGACATCCAGTTGCATTAAATGTCAAAAATCCAAAATTAATTAAAATCGATATTCCTATAGGGAGATTTGAACATATCCATATGTATCTAGTAGGACCACTACCAGTTTCGAACAATTACCGATACTTATCTATATATATAAAAATAAAATGCATTGTGTATTAAATTGATGTTCTCTGTAATGCGCGAACCGATTTTGTTTTTGCTTATTACCCATGAAAGTTGACGTCAATACGAAGGTTTTTAAGTATAAACGGTTTTTGTATGTGTATTGTTTCATGTGTTATAGGCATTTAAACATATTTTTGTGCGTAAATGTTGTGTATGGGGAAATATTTGCAAATTGCTATACCTTGCTAAATATGGGTGCTATTGGTATTGGAATTTGGTAAAGATGTGGATAGGGTAATTTTCTAACACAGTAGAAAAATTGGGCAGGATAAGTCAAAGGGGCGTGGTGCTATAAATAAATAACTATATCTCGGTAAATATTGTTACTAAGGTATTGAAAAAATTTAAAAAAAAAAAAACAACCGACTACAAAATCACTACAAAGTAAAAAATAATTTTAAAAATACTTTTCCTTTTAATTTCTTGGTCATATTTGATAATTTATTTAAACATATTATTATATATGAAATCTTATTATCTGACTTTTTTTTCTTATTTGTTTTATTATCATAAATATATTAATTTCTTGATGAATACAAATGTTTTTAAGGTCGGCGCTAATATAATCAGACTGTTAATCAGAAGCGCCAACTTCAAAGCATTTGTACGAACTTGAGAACCTCCTCCTTTTTGAAGTCAGTTAATAAAATAGCAAGAAATTCTCAAGAGACTTAAACGCAAAAAAAGCAATTGATGTTATTTTATTCAAAAAAAAAAAAAGTTTAAAAAACACGCCCCTATATTAAGAAAACAAAAAAAAAAAACAGGAGAACGGATAAGCCAATTTGAACGAAAAGGGTAAAAAATTGTTTTGTATTAGATTTAGATGAGAAAAACCAAATTTTATCTGCCTACCTGTTAAGCCTTCTAACATTGAAAAACAAAATTAGAAGTGAACCACTGAATCTATTTGAACAAAATATGAATCAAACAATTCTGATTGCATTTAGATGACACTATTTAGAAACGCTCACAATATTGAAAAATTTAACAAGAGAACGGGTTAATCGATTTGCAGTTTGCAGACTTGCAGTTTACCAAGTCAGCCTGCCCCGCTCACCTTATTTAAAAAAAATTAATAAGATGTGAACAGCTGAGCCGATTTCCGCAAAATGAAATCACTTTTTTTTTAAATTTTATAGAGTTGTTTGATCAATCCTTCAGAATTGCAATTTTTAAATATAAAAAAAATCAATTTTGTCTTAAATAATATTTTGTCGCCAAAAAAGTGACGAAACGTCGGGACAAATTGAACTTTTATTTTTATAAAAAAACAGATTTTTTTCCTAAATCTTTTTTAAGAAAAAATAAAAAAAAAATAAAATAAAGAAAAATGTTGGGACAAAATTGAATTTTTATTTTATAAAAAATAAATAAATTTTATAAAATTAATAAAAAATATATTCACATTAAAATTGGCCCAAAAAAAAAAATTAAAATAAATTAAGTCGGTGTGCCATTGCGATTAACATCCCAGCAAAAAAGTGCTTCCAAAAGAAGGTGAAGTGAAAGGGAAAGTTTTAAATTCCATCCCTTCCACTTTTATACCCACAAGGCATTCTTTTAACATATGCATGTAATTGGGTCATTCTCCAGAAGTGCTTCCAGAATGTTTTCAAGGGAAGATTTCTTTGAGGCATTCTTTGAAAAGAGTTATCGTTGCTATCAACCGACCGAAGACTTTTGTTGTATATAATCTATCTATATTCATAAAAATCAATGTATTTATGTATGTATGTGGGCGTGTATGTCTGATATAGACTCCGAAGCCCCTAAGCCAATTTTTATGATATGTTTAGGGAAACTGTATCAAAGTCTCGAGATTTACTTGAGTTTGGTGCCGATCGAACCAATGAGCAGGCATTAGACAAGCATGCCACCTCCCTTTGGAGTTATAGGTCGCACAGCCTCGGAATTCGGTATTTGAATTAGGGAAAATCCACCCTTTATTAATAAATTAATTGAACTAAAATGGAAATTTCAATTTTGGTCTTTTTGCAATATACGCAGTATTGCAAGTGGCTGATACGCGGTATTACACGCACAACGACGATATATTGTTCTTTCCTTACCTCAATCATTTCATTATTATTTAGCCGAAACCTTCCATTTTTAATAAAAAAAAACCTTTACAAAAACTACATTTGTGAAACAGTGCGGGTAGTTTGATCACCATGGTAAATGAATTAATGTACAAATTGCTTAAATAAATAAAATTTAAATGTTTCTCCGAGATAATATTCTTAAATCATAAGTTTCTCCATTTTTCATAAGTTTTTAATAACTTTTCATTTTTCACCTGTGGTTCCATTTTCTGGGTTTGCCAATATGTAAGCCTGTTAAAAAAGTGCCTGGCGAAGCGGGCGGAGATTCAGCTAGTTAACTATAATTGATAGACATACACTCTGGCCTGAAGTTTATCCACTTAAAGACATTTCCACCCACACAATAATACACACCTTCATAAACAACTACATTCCTCGTTTCGGCATTCCAATGAAAATCACTGTTGATCAAGGTACACAATTCACATCATGCCTTTTCACTGAATTAACAAAAATACTTGGTTCACATAAAATACATACTTCTCCATATCACCCACAAGCCAACGGGATGATAGAACGTTTTCATCTTCAATTGAATTCGTCAATTGTATCTTCAAACGACCCGATACATTGGTCAGAACAGTTAGCATGGATTCTGCTTGGTTTGCGAATTGTCGTTAAAACAGACCTCAAATGTTCTTCAGCTGAACTAGTCAAACTATGGTCAAACACTTAGAGTACCTGGAGAGTTAATTTTCTCTAACAAGATTAAAGATAATAACAACTCTGCTGAAACTCTACAAAAGCTAAGAAAACATTTTTCCAAAACACGTTTGAACAAAAACCATCACAATAAAAATTCATTTTATTTACCAAAATCATTAAAAACTTGTGAATATGTATTCGTCAAAGTGAATCGATCATCGAAATTGCAACCACCTTTCGAATGACCTTTTAAAGTTATAGAAAAACATGATCAAATATTTAAAATACAACACGGAAATACCACTAAATCAATAGCCATCGACAATTTAAAACCAGCTCACATAATAAGTACACCATCACCCCAAACAATACCCACACAAATACCCAAAACAAAAAAGAAAGTTACTTCCAACATTAATTAATTAAAAAAAAAATAAAATATCAAATTGATTTTAACCGTTTCACTGGAGGGATAGTATAATAATGTAAACATTTGGTCCATAAAAATACTTGTTTTAATTGTATATTGTTATAGTTGTTAATTGTACTTTATTTTTATTGTATTTGAAAATTTAGACGTCAAAATTTTGTTAATCAAAAGTTTTCAATTAAAAAAATCAATTAATTAAAATACAAAATATAATTGTATCTACACATTTTAGAATATATTATTTAAATGAAAATATTCATAAAATTAAGTGTGTGTATAAAACAAAATACATATTATACTAATTCTACGAAGCTGCAATGCGGTGGCTCAAATAAGTATGAGTATTCGAAATCACCAGTCGGATCGGGTAAAGATCCGTTTTATTCGGTTTATCAATACCTATTTGAAGTGGTATCACGAAACCGCAACACACCAGCAATAATTATGTAGCGACAAATTTTGTTTTTCTTTTTTTTTCTTTTGTTTCACACAACGCTTACTGAATGACATTAGGCCATGACTAATGTGACCAACATTTTCAGAGCAAATAGAAATAAGTAAGAATAAATATAGAAGTACAAAAAGAAAGTACAAACAGAAAAAAAATGAAAATATGAAAATTTGAAAAAAATGCATGAATAATTTCATTGCACAAGAAGTTTTATATATAATAGACTACAAATTTAAATAAGCTTACAATTTAACGTTATAAGCAAAGTAATGTAAATTTGTTTATAAATATAAATTCATTTTGGGAAAAAATTTTGTTTCAACAAATCAAAGATAAAATAAAGAAAAACAATACTAAAAATATATATTAGCACACATCGCGCCCGCAGTACATAACTGTCACAATTCAAAAATCACAAATTTTCAGGAGAGGCAAAAACTGTTGAACCTGCAGATGCAACGAAACTAACTGAATTTTTCCAGTTAAAGAAGATAATGATAGTGTAATTGCAGTACACTGAGGGAAAAAATAATGTGATATTAAACAATTCATGGTTTGAGACAACAGATTTCACTGTTTCATCCCATCCAACAGACGAAATCGTCAAAATAACTGTTGATCAACTGTTGATATTTTTTTGTTGAATTCATTTTTTTTTACAGTTAATATTTTAGCACAACTAACTGTCGCTTTACCAGTTTTTTTCGTTAATATAATCTAAAATTAACAGTTGAATTAACAAATAAGTTGTTGCTTCAGCTTTGTTTTTTTATCTGTAATCTGTTATATAAACAAATTGAACTATTGACTTCCCAGCTCCTCATACTACAAAAATTGTTAACTTTGCACATTTTCCGAATCGAAACACGTGAATGTATTCCTCGTTGTGTTCGAAACGAATACAAATACGAGAAGGCTTACTCGTTGAAACGAACGGAAATCTCTCAAATGAACAGTGTATGAAAATAACAGCGACCGATTGTTAATATTACAGCTAATATTTTCCTGAGTGTAGATGGAAATGTGCAGCGTTTAAAAACTTTCAGTTTTTTTCAAGGCACCTGCTACGGCTATGCGAATAATCGCCCAAGTTACCATCGCCCAAACCCAAAAATGACCAATCGCCCAAAAAAATTTGGGCGATTGTGCATAATGTACAATCGCCCAAAAAAAAGATAGAAAATCGCCCAAAATTGCGAACGATCGCCCAAATTTGGAAATGAATTATCGCCCAAAAATATTGGCCGTTTATTTATTATGAATAATCGCCCAAAAGTGAGATGAACAATCGCCCAATTAAAAGAGGATGCTAGGATATGCTTATGACATACATATGTATAAACATATATTTAATAAGTCAATATATGATAAAGTAAACATAAACAAAATTACACAAAACAAAATCATGTGTACAAGAAATAAGAAAACATTTATACTATAGAATAATCGGTAATTTTACGACACTGTATATATCTGCATACTATCGACAACGTCATGGCGACAAACAGGACATAAATACGAGTTATTACCTTCTGCAATACTCTGCGCTTGCAATTTCAAATTGCAGGCACTGCAAATATGAAGGTGTTTGCAGGGCAACAACACAATATTTGGACGAATATCTACACATATAATGCAAACGTTTGGATCGTGCTCATTGTTTTGTAGTTGAGCTTCCTCTGTATCTTCCTCATCAATTTCATCTTCAGGAAAGTCCTCAAAAATATCATCATATGGTTCCATATCCGTGCAAATATTATTCTTTGGATAAACCATACGATCCAAAAAACGCATTGCTGTTATATTTCCCTTTTCGAGCAGCTCTGAAGACTCCAGTATACTTTTATTTCTTTGAATCGCTGAGGACTTTCGCTTCTTTGCTCCAGCAGCGCCACCACTTTCTATAAGCATCTTGAAATCGCGACTTTTCATTAATTCTTCGTCCTGAAGCACTCAGACAAATTTATAAAAATTGCCTTTTTTAGAAATCATACGTTCAAGGACACCATTGTAGGCTTCAATGTCGGACGTTGTTCTTGTGACCTTTTTATATACAGAAAATTTACGTGGTCCAACCTGGAATAATAAAATTAATCGTGTATGTAAAAATTGTGTATATAAAAAAATAGTGTTTGTTGGGGCTTGTGGTGCTTGACGCGCTTTGGTGTAGTTCGGCGCACTCCGGCTCGTTTCGGCGCGTACCGGCGCGTTTCGGCGCGCTCCGGCGCGTTTCGGGGCGCTCCAGCGCGTTGCGGTGCGTTTTGGCGCGATCCGGCTCATTCCGGAGCAGTTCCTTATAAGGGAAAAATATTTTAACATAAAAAACACACATACCTTATTCATCCAAAACTTCTCGTAGTAATTCATAAAACTTTCGAATTCATCGTTTGGAAAAGCCGTTCTGATCTGAAGTTTAAGAGTAATGAAGGTTGATTCCATGCAATAATGTGGCAACAAGGCCACAGCCATAAGTTTGTGTAAAAACATTGATGCACTTTTGTTGCTTCTAATTATTCCAGCCAGTTTTTTGTGCTTCGTTGTAAGGTTTAGACGAAGGGCGTGGCAATAATGGAACCAGCAGATTTGATAATTTGCCACCGGATATATTGCTTTCAGGCCATTTTTTAAAGCAACTTCATAATCAGTTATAAATTCACTTGCCTCTAACTTGAAAATATTTGCGTCAATGTATTGAAACAGATGCGTATATGCTTTTGTGTTTTTTTTATCCATTAAAATAAACATAAATGGAAATATCTAAGAACAGTAAAACAAGAAATTATAGTGCTGCTGCTTCTCTGTTGAGGTCGTAAATAATGTAAGTTTAAGACGGTATCTGGCTCTGCGCTAAATGGTCCCAGGAAAAATGGCCCCGAAACTAGAAATGAAAAATGGCCCCAAACTTGGGATCTTTCGTCAATATGAAATATTGCCCCACCACATAATTGAAATTTGGCGCCAAACTGAAATGCAAAAAGGCCACAATAGTTTTTGTCAAATTTTACATTGTAGGTGTGTTATTCACCTACACGATTATGTGAAAAATTATTTGCCCTTGTACAAAATGCTGAAACCAATATTCCGTAGAAGGGCAAATAATTAAAAAAAACACTATATATATACCAAAAAAAAATATATGTATGGGGTATAATTTTATTATGAAAAACATCCCCTCACCGAAAAGGGAAAAATAGTCATAAAAAAAGAAAACAATTGGCCCACATTTTGCGTGTTGTTGCACTTAATACCAAATGTTGGTGCCTTTTTTCATTTTTCGTTTTGGGGCCATTTTACGCAGAGCCACAGATCCGAACAAAAGAGCAAGTGTCATAATCCCGATTTTTATATTAGGGTCCAATTTTGGAATTTTGTCCGCCGGGAAGATAAAAGTTGCAACAAAAATAACATTTAACTTACCTTCTCATCAAAATAGTTGCAGTATATGATTATAAGTTGCTTAAAGCATCCTAGAGGAACTATTTGGAAAGTACCATCCACTAAGTACACTCGTTTAGTAGGTGGTATGTATTCTTTTATAATATTTATTATTTTTTCAGACGAAAAAATACAATATGAAAAATCTTCCTCTTGGATGCAGGCTTTAAAGAACGGAAAAGCTTCCTTGTTCTTGCTGATCCCAAATTGCTTCCATATATTCTCCGTTTGAAATGCTTCAACAACTTCTATTGCTGATTTAGGTGATTTAACAAAAACTCTGTTTGTTAACTTTTGTAGGCTACGTTTCATTTTATTGTAATTAAGAAATTGAGAAGCTTCTTCATCTCTATAGGAATTGGAGAATATTAAATTACTTAATAGCTTACGGACGAAATAATTGTGATTGCAAAAACTTACTTCTCTACAGCTCTTTTGAATGCAGTACGTATACCGCTCATTGCCTTGGGATGTCCTAATACTCCTGATACTGTTAAACAATCTGTTCGAACTTCATTAATGCATTTCATTTCCTTATAGATATGTTCTTGTGAACCATGATTATGATCATTTTTTGCCTTTTTTGGTTTCGAGCAAATACCATCTGAAGACAATTCTAATCTGGCATAACAATCACGATGATGACACACATAATATGTTGTTTTGGTTGTTTTTGATTTTATTTTATAAATTTGTTTTTCTTCAATAACATACAGAAGAACACTTTTGTACTTTTTACCTTGTATAAACTCATAAGCCAAACTATTCATTTTTCAATAACACGTCTTACTTCTAAACTACTAAACTTGCAATGATAATTTCACTGCCGAACATAGAAAAATCACACTACAACAACCGTTAAGTTATTTGTAAAACATTGTTGGTCGCAAATTAAGCAAAATGAATAATCGCCCAAAAAATTATTTCATGAAAACAGTACCACTCTCTCTCAAATTGTACAATGGAGCACAATTTATGCAAAATGAACAATCGCCCAAAAAGTAAAGTTGGGCGATTATACATTTTGCAAAATTTGGGCGATCATTCATTATGAACAATCGCCCAAAAAACAAAACGCACAATCGCCCAAACCCGAAATGAACAATCGCCCAAAAAATTCAGCCGATTTTTTGGGCGATTGTTCATTTTCGAACTTTTGGGCGATGGTAACTTGGGCGATTTGACGCATAGCCACCTGCTACTGCTTTAACTTGTGCTTTCTAAAAATCAAACAGTTGCAGCATAAGCAGAAGCAGAAAACTAGTTTCAATGAACAAAACTGTTCGCAAAATCGAAAGTCGAAGCAGTAGCAGTTGTTCAACTTTCGTAAGTCGACGCAGCATCAGTTTTTCAACAGTCGTAGCAGACTATTTTGCGTTTATGATTTTTGCTTATTATTTCTAACTTTTGTTTGATCGCTCGCTCTATTAAATTTTTTTCAATTTTGTTATGATTATGATTGCATTTTTATTAAAATTCTACAAAAGTTAGAAAGAATAAGCAGAAGTTAAAGGTGCAAAACGACTGTTTAAAAACTTATGCTACTTCGACTTACGAAAGTTCAACAACTGCTGTTGCTTCGACTTTCATTTTTTTCAACAGTTTCAGTTAATTAAAACGACGACTGCCCAAGTTGTCGACTGCCGAAGCACTTTGCAAACTATTGAAACTAGTTTTCTGCTTCTGCTTATGCTGCGAATGTTTGATTTTCCGAAAGCACAGTTGAAGCAGTCGATATGCTTTGAAGTTATGAAAACAGTTAGTGCTTAAAAAAGCAATAATTTTACGACTTTTGCTATTTTGACTGCATCAATTTAATCACTGGAAATTTGTATTGTGAATTGATGAAAAAATTTCGATTCCGAAAATTTTGAGTTGTGACGCTTTTGTATTGCGTGTGCTATTAGATAATGCTCTTTCTCACCAAAAAAATTATTAATAACATCATTTTAAAAATAAAAGGTACATAGTATTTTTCATATTCATTAAAATTAATTTAAAGTAAAATTTTTAAAAATGGGCTTAAAATTAATCTTTTTATGTCAAAAAGAAGTGCATAAAGTAAAAAGAAGTACTTTTATGCGAACTTCGCTACAAGAAGTACATCGAAACTAAAGAAGAAGTACAAAACTCCCAAAAAGAGTACGGTTGGTCACTTAAGTCATGACTAACATTTCGTCATGAACAAATGTAAACAATACGCTCACTGTCTTGCTAACCCAAATTAGCTGCATAAGTGCAAGCATAGCGTAGAATTTCAAAGTCAATTAATGAGTTAATGAGGAAGCGAAAGAAAAACAAATAGAAACAAACGCGGAAATAAACGTGAACTTCTATTTTAAAACAGTAAAGAAAATTAATTAGTGGGGAGGAGTTCAAGAAACGAAGTAATAGTTGTAACATAATTAGTACTGGTATTTTTAATATAAATACCAGCATTTTTTGGAAAATAAAAGCAGAGTCTATCTCAACTTAAAATGAAGTAAGCATTTTATTTTTTTTTTAACTTTCATGTATGTCATATGGGCCATAAACAGGTTCAGACTTTTCATTGGCATTCTTTCTTACTCAACAAGTACTAGTAACATCACATGGCGATGCTACCTATCTTGAACTTTTGATCCTGAAATAAATCTGCCAATCCTGAACTTTTGATCCTGAAATAAATCTACCAATCCTGAACTTTTCATCCTGAAATTAAATACTTTTCATTTTTGATCTTGAAACTAAATTCATTTCATTTTTGATCCTGAAATTAAATTCATTGCTCCCGTCCTGTCAATAATTGCTCCTGCCATTACATGGAAAGCGAAAGAACAGCCAATAAGACATAATAAAATCTTTGAAAAGTGGGAACGCTACGCTATAAGCCAAGAGGAAGAATACGTTCCACAACCCGTAACCATAACCTTAGAAAATATACAAAAATACTAACCAACACCAATCAGTGCTGGCCCAAAACCAATAACTTTGGAGGAATATAATAGAAGACAGAAAAATCACAAGAACGAAGTCAAGAAATACAGAGAAACCCAAACACAGGAAGCCAAACCAGCAAAAAGGCAACGAGGTGGAAAAAGAGCTATAGCGCGACAACAAATAGCCGACGAATAGTATAGTAAACGACGTTGCTCAGAAGAAGCGCTTGCTGGCACAAATCGAAATTGAAAAACAAAACTACGGTCCAAGACGAAAATTTTAGAATACCAGATTGGGTTGGTTTTGAGCCAAAGAGGTCATCACAAACAATAACAACAACAACAACAGCGGCAAGAGCGACAACGGATTTTTTTTAAATATAGTAGGAATAATTAGCGTAATTTTCATGTTTGCAACTTTCTTATATATAATAAATAGGTACTACAAAAACTACGTAAGTAAACAAATGTTGCGCAACATACACAGCTTAGTTTAAATTTAAGAAATTTTTACATTTTAGCTCATAAAAATTTCATATCAAATGTATAAAGCAAACAAAATATAATTAAAATATATGCATAAGATTGAATAAATATAAAAAAAAATTAATACATAAAATTTTTGTGATAAATGGAAATAAAAATACCACAAATGTTGCTCACGAAATTAAAGAAAGCTCCTAGTAGAATATATTCGTTTTAATTTATTGACGAAACTAAGAAACAGTTGACTACACTAAAGGAAACTTTAACTAACATTACTACAAACAAAACTGAAAGACACATTGGACAAAATAATAAACAAGATACACAAATATTTACAACCAACCGTAGAAAATGAAAATTCACTCTCTGAATCAGAATCAGAAAACAATTAAAATTCAAAGAATAGAAAAGATATAACGAGCAACATGGCAGCTTTTAATTTAGAAACAGCTCTTAAGACCATTCCAACATTCAATGGATAGTATAAAGAACTAGAACCATTCCTAAAAATTACAGAATTACAATAAGAATCTTACACAACTGACGCAAAGAAAACCCTGATAGAATTTGTCACGAGCGTTAAACTTGGTGCAGTAGCCCGAACGGCCTTATGTTAAAATATAACATCATTCCCAGATCTTAAAACAGCTTTACAAACAAAATACAAGAGCAATTTAACAATCGCCCAAATCCATACACAGTTAGCACAGACAACTCAAAAGAATAACTCGGTAATAAATTTTATAGACAAATTTTTGAATCCAGTATCAGAACTTAATAAATTACAAATAAACGAATTAGGTAACAGTCTAGCAAACGAGCTGAAAACAGTAGTAGCATTAACATTGTTAACAGCAATAACAATTCTCAAAAACGCTTTAGAAAGTCACCTGAAAAACAATATTTGTCGCTACATAATTATAGCTGGTGTGTTGTGGTTTCGTGATACCACTACATATTGCTGTTGTCTTGTTGATTGTTATCCTACTTACAAAAATACAGACAACAGTGCTCAACGCTAGTAACAAAATTACCGCTTTCAAAAGAAAATTAGATTTTTGGATTATTCGTGTTGGCAAGAGAGAAATACAAAGCTTTTCATCGCTCAGTGAGTTCGTTAACGACTCAGAAATGTTCCAATATGACATGTTTGAAGAATTGGTTCGATATCTTTGAGACGTATTTTCCCGAAGAACAGAACACAAAAATTGAAATGCATTCATGGATTTAAAATCCATTTGTACGCAACTTACAAAAGCCTGAAAGTTTGTCAAACGATAATTATTTTTTTTTAATAAAGAAAACTTATTTTAATACAGATTTTAAAAATAGATTATAGTTATTATTAAAGAATACACATAAAGCAGTATTTGATTATCCTAGGGCTCCATTAAATGTTTTGCTTTCCAAAAGGTTTCCGTCTCCAAAAAAGTTTGAGAACCGCTGGTTTAGAGTATATGGGGTGTGAAAACGATCCAAAGTTAATCTAATCCTATCCCTGGTGGCAGAACATATTAATTTTGTGTCCACCTAATAGATACTCATAGTGGGAAATAACTCTTAAAAAAATAATTTTTTAAATTTAGTCTAACTGTTAACTTTTTCATTTAATTATAAAAGTTAAAATTTACTTTAAGTTTGTATACATTAGAGTGAAACGAATTTTTAACCTCATTGGTTTCACATATTTTTGAAAACTACGCATAAAATGATAAATATCTGTATGTTTAGTTTCGTTCTGCGATATAACTTTTGACTACGCCCGGTATATATATTTCATTGCCATTTTTTTTTTTCTGAAATCGAAAAAAATGAGTGAATGCAAGAGAACGGCATGAATGCATTCATTCCCGTTTATGTGTCATTCACAGAAATACGAATGCCGAGATAGCACTGCGCACAAATTAGATTAGAAACGAAGAAATGCACCAATCGCTGAATTGTTGTTACTTGTGATTATATAACAGTTAGTGCCATCGAAAAGACATCACATGAATAGATGTGCAGTTGCTGCTTTCAATACAACACTATATGCAATACTATATGAGCGGAATAAACTTACTTATTGTTCAGATCTAGCATAATTGTTTTTCTGCAAATAAAAAAAAAAAATAGTTTGAAAGTAAAACAAATAGTGTACGTTTATAAACATGATCAAAATTTAGTGATATTTTGTTAATTTTTCATTATATTTGTATTATTAATCTTGCTTGCAGTTTCGGGCCCAAATGGTTTCGTTTCCCTGTCATTATAATACCTGCTGCAGAAAAATACCGCTCGAAGGCAGCACTGCTAGCAGAAATAGACAAAAATATTTTTGTAATTGTTAGTAAATTCGGATATTCTGTGGAATGATTTGTAAAATATTCACCATTGCTAAACATCAAAATTAATCAATGTTAATGTTTACTTTTGATGACAAACGTTTCTAATTTTTAATCTGCATATGTACTGAATTGACAAACAGCGCACATTCCTTCATGAAGGCAGTGCGGCGCAAACAGCTGTTTGCTCGAAATTACAATGAACTCAACGAAATAAACACGAATGCAATAAAGTTTAAAAGCCAATAGACAATGCAACAATAGCGGTCACTGCACAACATGATTCACAGTTCTTGTTGACGAATGAAAGCATAGCAGAAGCAGTGATTGTGCGAAGATAAAATAAAGGCGAAGCATTCATTGCCGGTCTCTGGTGCAAGCCTCTTAGTTAAAGCATAAATAAGAAGTTGTCAAGAGTTCCCTATGATACCATGTATGCGCTAGAAGATATTTAGCAGAGATAAAGAGATAGGAAACTTCGATTTTGGATTGTGCGAAAGGGATAGCCTTATATACTGTTTTATGTCAAATTGAGGTCAATTCTAACACAAAAAGCTCAACACAATCACAAACCGAAATCACAAATCATCCCTGGGCAGGGATGATTTGCGGTTGTACTCACTACAGCGCCATTAGGTTCGATACTGTAAAATTGAGTATTCATATGCAATGTGTAGCAAAAGGTGACGTATTCGTAAATTCACCAAAATTGCTCTTAATTGCTTCAATTGCCACCCTAGCTACAATTGCGTTTCCAAAAATCTCATCAAAAATGTTTCTGATTTTTCTGCACAAGATAAGTTTTTATCGTTTATAAAAGTTTTTCTTAAAACTGATCTAATTATATTAAATATATTAGTACTTCTTTTCTTTTTTCAGTTATTGACTTTAAATTGATGGATACTCCAAAAAGAAGAGAGTGGAGGAAATGCGTTGCTGGATGCCAAAAAGTTGAAGACGGAACTTTCTTCAGGTTTCCAAATATATTAGAAAGGTTGGTGAATCAATATATTTATTATTAGCGTGGCTTTGCTGTGGGCGGTTTTAGTGGCGGTGAAACAAACAAGAATTCTGGGGCACAGTGCACATCTGCACCGATCTGCTGCCCAAAGACAAGCCGCGCTACTTATTAGGTGTGGGTTTTGCTGCTGACTTGGTGGTGTGCGTTGCCTTGGGCAAGATATGTGCGGCTGCGTATTTCCCACGCGAACTGCACGTTTTGGCTGAGCCTTGATAAAGCACATAAAATATGGGTTGGATATACGACCCATTGACGAGCAGTGTGACTGCAGCCTTTGCAAACTTTACACGCACTCCTATCTGCACAAGCCTTCCAGCTGCATCTAATAAATGAAATGCGTGCAGCAATACAGCGCAATGATTTTCCGGAATATATGCAGGAATTTATGCGTTAATATTCGGAGTTGTTGTAGAAACCAAGAGCTCTTGGAATCAGAATTGAAACCGACCAGTATTTCACTTAGGTGTCATGAATTTTTAGTTGGCGATATTTCATTCGAATCGGATTCGGTGTCTCTTTTAGATATCACGGAAACCTATGTTATCCGATGTCACTAAAGCAAAATATTTGTCGGTTTCAATTCTGTTTCCAACACCTCTTGGTTTCTACAACAACCCCGATAGTAGTTACGATATGGCGATTCTGGGGCAGGAGGCGCGGAGGTGCAAGCCGATGACGTCATGCCCGGCACTCAAGTATGAATGGATTTCTGCTTGTGCTGGTGGACGGACAGACAAAAAACCGCAAGTTGTTTTTGCTTTAAGCGTTGATCATGTTCTTATCAGTGTTTGTATGTTTTATGATTTTTTTCATAACCCTAGCATTAGTTATAGCAATGACTCAAATTCTGCTGGCTGACTTTAGCTGAAATGATATGACTTGCTATATGAAAATATATGTATTAATATGGGTTGAAGCAATTTAGATACGGCGATGGTTGAAGGGGGAAATAAATGTTTATAAATTTAATAAAGTTGGTAAGTATTAGGTGGGAGTCTTTGTTTTGAGCTTTTAAAAATTGGCAAGTTTGATGTATGTCTTTGCTTTAATCTTTTTAAAATTGGTAAGCTTGGGGCATGTCTTTGCTTTAAGCATTGGTCATAATTTTATACGCTACATTATCGGTAGTGGTAGTCAAGCGAGTTCTTATCAGTGTTTGCATGTTTTGTTTTTTTCTTAACCCTCGCATTAGTTATAGCAATGACTCAAAAAATAAATATATATATTTATAAGACTTCTAACGTAGACTGCGTGGTGGCATACTTATCAGAGTTCGCATGAGTAAACGAAATACATAGCAACCAGGAAGAGTCAGGAAGTTTCTAGAAGCTTCGAGATATAGAAAAAACTTCGAGAACATTTTAGAAGTTGACAACATCACAAAAAAAAATTTTTTTAAGTCAAAGGTGATAAGAGCCAAGCTTCATGGTGTGAGAGAGAGAGAGAGAGAGAGAGAAAGGGAGAGAGAGAGAGAGAGAAAGGGAGGGAGAGAATTTGATAGTAAGAGAGAGAAAGGGAGATAGCAAATAGCGCGATCCTATACAAATAATACTTCAGAATCAACCTAACCTAAGCCAATGCCAAGAAGAGACAGGAAGTTTCTAGAAGCTTCGAGATGCAGAAACGTCGAGAACATTTTAGAAGTCGACTTATGTTATTGTATGCCGATGACGTCACCCATACCCATCCTGGTACGGATTTTAATTTTATTTAATTTCAATTTCAATACTAATTTCAAGGTTAAAGTGATAAGAGCCAAGCTTCATAGTAAGCACACTCATAACCCGCAAGTTCAAGATAAGGCAGCAATGGACAAGTTCAAACATGTTTTTTTTTTTGTGTTACTTCTAAAATAAATAAACAATTTTTGCGGTTAAGTGCAAGGGCAAAAAAAGAAGATAAGAATTTAAAGTTGATATGTCAAAAACTAAGCTAAGCTAACCTAAGCTAATATAAGCTAAGGCTGCGTTCATAGTGAACGCCCATAATCGGCTGCTTTTTTATAATGGTTCTTGTTGTTGTTGTTCTTACTGTTGCTATTGTTGTTCTTACTGATGTTGGTGTTGTTGTTGTTGTTCTTGTTGTTGTTCTTACTGTTGTTGTTGTTGTTGTTGTTCTTACTCTTGTTGTTGTGGTTGTTGTTGTTGTTGATGAGGCTGTTTTACTAATAATAAAAATAGGCAATCTAAAGTTACTAAATAAATAGCTAAACTTCTTTATTAAAATATTATTTATATTAATTACACTACATTTTGAGCCCAATTTGGTCACATCTGTTGATAACCAAGATAAGCTATGGAAGCTAGTACAATTACGGACCATCTCAAGTCAAATATGTTGAAGAACTATCACCCAACACAACATTTATCTTACTATGACAATGGACGACACGGTTGCAAGCAGTTTTTAAAGGTAAACCAATCGGCCAAACGGTTACATGGTAAATTTTGACATATATCAAGGCAAGAACCCACGTTGTACCAATCCATATGATGAACGATTCGGAAAATGTGCAGTACCACTTATAACTATGATCGATGACTTTCAGATAATTTGAAAGGCCTTATTGAATATTTCATTCATATTGAATTATTGTTTGATTGATTATCGATATTGTGATTGATTGATTGATTATCGATCAGTTTAAGCAGGTAGCTGTTGAACAGTACAGATCATTTTAGCTGGTAGATGTAGAACAGTACAGACCAGTTTTAGCAGGTAGCTGTTGAACAGTACAGACCAGTTTTAGCAGTTAGCTGTAGAACAGTACAGACCAGTTTTAGCAGTTGCTGTTGATCAGTACAGACCAGTTTAGCAGATAACTGCTAAAACTGATCTGTACTATTCAACAGCTACCGGCTAAAACTGGTCTGTACTATTCAACAGCTAACTGCTAAAACTGGTCTGTACTGTTCAACAGCTACCTGCTAAAACTGGTCTGTACTGTTCTACATCTACCAGCTAAAATGATCTGTACTGTTCAACAGCTACCTGCTTAAACTGATCGATAATCAATCAATCAATCACAATATCGATAATCAATCAAACAATAATTCAATATGAATGAAATATTCAATAAGGCCTTTCAAATTATCTGAAAGTCATCGATCATAGTTATAAGTGGTACTGCACATTTTCCGAATCGTTCATCATATGGATTGGTACAACGTGGGTTCTTGCCTTGATATATGTCAAAATTTACCATGTAACCGTTTGGCCGATTGGTTTACCTTTAAAAACTGCTTGCAACCGTGTCGTCCATTGTCATAGTAAGATAAATGTTGTGTTGGGTGATAGTTCTTCAACATATTTGACTTGAGATGGTCCGTAATTGTACTAGCTTCCATAGCTTATCTTGGTTATCAACAGATGTGACCAAATTGGGCTCAAAATGTAGTGTAATTAATATAAATAATATTTTAATAAAGAAGTTTAGCTATTTATTTAGTAACTTTAGATTGCCTATTTTTATTATTAGTAAAACAGCCTCATCAACAACAACAACAACCACAACAACAAGAGTAAGAACAACAACAACAACAACAACAGTAAGAACAACAACAAGAACAACAACAACAACACCAACATCAGTAAGAACAACAATAGCAACAGTAAGAACAACAACAACAAGAACCATTATAAAAAAGCAGCCGATTATGGGCGTTCACTATGAACGCAGCCTTAGCTTATATTAGCTTAGGTTAGCTTAGCTTAGTTTTTGACATATCAACTTTAAATTCTTATCTTCTTTTTTTGCCCTTGCACTTAACCGCAAAAATTGTTTATTTATTTTAGAAGTAACACAAAAAAAAAACATGTTTGAACTTGTCCATTGCTGCCTTATCTTGAACTTGCGGGTTATGAGTGTGCTTACTATGAAGCTTGGCTCTTATCACTTTAACCTTGAAATTAGTATTGAAATTGAAATTAAATAAAATTAAAATCCGTACCAGGATGGGTATGGGTGACGTCATCGGCATACAATAACATAAGTCGACTTCTAAAATGTTCTCGACGTTTCTGCATCTCGAAGCTTCTAGAAACTTCCTGTCTCTTCTTGGCATTGGCTTAGGTTAGGTTGATTCTGAAGTATTATTTGTATAGGATCGCGCTATTTGCTATCTCCCTTTCTCTCTCTTACTATCAAATTCTCTCCCTCCCTTTCTCTCTCTCTCTCTCTCCCTTTCTCTTTCTCTCTCTCTCTCTCTCACACCATGAAGCTTGGCTCTTATCACCTTTGACTTAAAAAAATTTTTTTTTGTGATGTTGTCAACTTCTAAAATGTTCTCGAAGTTTTTTCTATATCTCGAAGCTTCTAGAAACTTCCTGACTCTTCCTGGTTGCTATGTATTTCGTTTACTCATGCGAACTCTGATAAGTATGCCACCACGCAGTCTACGTTAGAAGTCTTATAAATATATATATTTATTTTTTGAGTCATTGCTATAACTAATGCGAGGGTTAAGAAAAAAACAAAACATGCAAACACTGATAAGAACTCGCTTGACTACCACTACCGATAATGTAGCGTATAAAATTATGACCAATGCTTAAAGCAAAGACATGCCCCAAGCTTACCAATTTTAAAAAGATTAAAGCAAAGACATACATCAAACTTGCCAATTTTTAAAAGCTCAAAACAAAGACTCCCACCTAATACTTACCAACTTTATTAAATTTATAAACATTTATTTCCCCCTTCAACCATCGCCGTATCTAAATTGCTTCAACCCATATTAATACATATATTTTCATATAGCAAGTCATATCATTTCAGCTAAAGTCAGCCAGCAGAATTTGAGTCATTGCTATAACTAATGCTAGGGTTATGAAAAAAATCATAAAACATACAAACACTGATAAGAACATGATCAACGCTTAAAGCAAAAACAACTTGCGGTTTTTTGTCTGTCCGTCCACCAGCACAAGCAGAAATCCATTCATACTTGAGTGCCGGGCATGACGTCATCGGCTTGCACCTCCGCGCCTCCTGCCCCAGAATCGCCATATCGTAACTACTCCCGATTATAATAACCCCCGATTATAATTTCTTAAATATACATTTCTACTTGAATATTCAAGCCTATTAAGAGCTCAGAATTTTTTCCCACAAACTTTTCGTGACTGCAATAAGTATGAAAAAAAAAAACAAAAATGAGCCAAAAAAAAAAAATTTCAGCCCTTGAAAGGACTTTGACCGAGCTTCTTTTGATCAATTGTGTTGTGTGTGATGTGAAATGAAATTGAAATTGCACACAAATGATCGAGAACTGGACCTACATGTTTTACGCCGACTCCGAACGGCTTATGTTCTCAAGAAGCTTTTCATGACAGTTTTTACTCTCTGAGGTCTGCTATTGTCTGCAGAGAGGTGACGGCCGAACAGAAAAATTAATTCAATTGAAATTTTTCAATTTCTGTGTCGGATGGAGGATTCAAACCCACTACGCCACGGCCGCCACTAGTCACAAAAATGAGACTATTAAATTCAAAATGTAATTTTTCTTTTTTAAAATAAACTGAGATGACGATATTAACTTACTTGAAGATCAACATTTTCAAAGCCAATTTAAAAAACTCCGCTTAATTAATGAGAATTTTTTTGGCCAAATGAACGATTAACTTTGCTTATAAAAGGCATAATCATTATATAGGAATTAAACTGGAAAAACCATTTGCAATTGTGGATTTTGATGCTCAAAAAGCTGCTGATATCCGGAAAATATACATTTTTTATGCAAAATCTAAGCTCATTGAACCCAAAAGCTTTGAGTAAGCATTCGTCTGAATGGACTTTTTTTTTAAATTCTTAAAATCTGCTTAACGCAAAAAAAAAAAACCATGAAGTACGAGCTTTAACACTTGGCATATAAGACATCTAAAGTCTCCTACTTGGCTCAAAAATTTACAATTATTATTGTAATTTTGAGAAATAATCTACAATTATTTTTTATTATATTAAAATATAAAAAAAAAAAAATTGGAAGTTCAAAAAGTTTTATTTTTAATCCACGATTTAAATCCACGACTTATTAAGTTCTTAAATATAAAAAAAATTACTGTTTAATTCTTTTTATAGAAATTTATGTAGCTGAGTAATGGTTTTCAAAGAAAGTCTTATTTTGATGTGATAACTTAAATAATATATTGGGTATATGATATTGGTGCTGTGCAAAAACTAGTTTTTGAATTTCGAGTTTTGAAAAATTATCTAAAATTTATGTGACTTTTACCGGAGTCGATTCTCCTGTTAAAAAGTTTTATTAAAAAAAATATATAGGTATTAATTGTTATTGGGAATTAAAAGATTTTTTCAGTCAAGATGTCAAATTTTCATGATGAAATTATAAGGAAATAGTTTAATATTTAAGGTTTTTAAAATATTTTTTTTAATTTAATTTAAATTGTCGAAAACGTTTTCGAGAACAGTAATATTTTGGCTTTTAACGATAACTCGAACTAGGTTTACACAGGTCCAAATACTTGTACACAAGATGGGGATCAATTAAAGCGTAAGATAGCCAAAAAGAAACCAAATAATGTGGAATGCCCCCTAAAAGTTGTGAATCAAGCTTCAACAGGTGAACTTATTACAAATAAATTTTAATTTGTCATAGCAAATTTAAATTTTGATTTTAATAAACTGTAAGAAAGCCTTCCCTTTTTTTACCTTTTAAGCTAATATTGTTGTATTAGTAAAATTTTGTCATAGAAATTTTAACTTTTTGTGCTAATTTTCGGAATTATACTTTTTAAAAGACGATTATAAATTCTCAATTTGGACCATTTTTCAAAAAATGTTTTTGTGTTGGAATAAATGTTTTTATTAACTTTATTTGCTTGACTTTATTCAATAAATAACTCCAGGGTTGCCAACAAACCGTTTTTCCATTCCGTTTTTGTTTTCTTTAAGTTTAAATAATTTTCGATTTTATAAATTTCGATTCGAAGAAAAACAGTTCAGCAACATTTTCTCCTGTGTTTCTCAACTGATTTTCATGATTTTTTTTTAAATAAATTTTTAAAGAAAAATACTTGCTGGAATACCCGGCGTTGTTCGGGGTGGTATGGCATTCAGGGTGTTTCTAAGCCTGAAATTGAAAAGAACCGAAATTCGGAAAAAAAAGTTATGCCTGTTGAGACATGATTTTTTTTTCAAATACTCGAAGTGCCCATTTCTAACACTTAAATTGCAGGGCTGCTAACATACCGTTTTTCCATTCCGTTTTTTAGGTGTAATTTTTTTATTTTGGTTGAAATAATATTCGATTTTGGTGTTGCTCGATATTTATTACACAAATTTAAAAAATAATTTTAAGAGTATGTTTAAAATTACTTCCTTTTCTAAAATATTTTTTTAATATCTTTTCTCTTTTTGCTACATATATAAGAAAGCAATGGCTCACACTTCTAGGTTTGAAGGACCCCATAGGAGACGGGTCTGTGGTCTTTGTGGAAATCTGCCCCCACAATTAAAAAGAATTACAAAACAGCTTAAAGAATAGTTGTTGTCATCCTAACGGGCGCAGATATGACGACTATCTCAAAACTATTGTTTTGGGTGTTTACTTTTTATTCCCTTTAGAGTATAGATATTTAAAAAAGACCATGAGTTGACCCGAAGAAAGAACTCTTCACGAGCTTGAAGCTTCTTGGCCAAAATCTCCGGGCTGCTCCAATAGTAGTCTTAAGTCCTAAGAACTTCAAAGCCGTCTAATCTTTACTGCAGAACAGAGATTTGTCTCAATTTCTTGCCACAAAATATCGTTAAAAGTTCATTTGCAGTATGACAGGCTAAAGGACATGATTGTTGGGCTTGAAGACTACGGAAATGAGAACCGTACTTCAAGAACGTCCAATAGTATCATGATGTTAATGGTCCAAGGCATTGGTGGATTGTCTTAGAAACAATTTGCGCCCTTTTGCATAGGGATTGCAAAGGAGATATAATAAAAAAATTCGTTTTTGAAGTTATTGACCAACTTCAACGTATTAATTTGCACCCTTGTCATTTTGTATGTGATCAAGGGGCGAATTTCTTAAATTTTGCAAAATTGTAGGAGTAACTGAGCAACGTCCTTCTTTTATTGTAAATGGTGAGAGTTTTTTCTTATATGACTCTTCTCATTTACTAAAAAGTAGTCGGAACTGCTTAGAAAATTCCAGATGTTATTTTCCCTTCGAAAAAGGTATATACCGCATCCCAGGAGCAATTGTATCTACTTGAGACAGCTAAATCTCTTATAAATTTTATGAAAATTCAAGACGTAGTCGGCTCTGATGTGAAAAAAATATTTAAATTTATAAATGGTTGGCTTTAAATATAAGTAGTTTAAAACAAGTGTATAATTTCTTGAGCACTAATGGGTTTTCTTCCATTATGACGAAAAGACTGTGCCAAGGTGAACTTGAACATTTCTTCGGTTCTATAAGACGGGGTGGCGGCAATTGCTCAAGAACTACACCTTTATTTCACCAGCCTATTTCAAAAGCGTTGGGGCTTGCAATTTGTTGATGTAATTGCGAGCCCTCTCCGGATTTTAATATGCCAATGTTGCCGATAAGTGATGTTCTGCAAAGTGTTTGCAATGACACACTGATCCAAGATCAACCTTGGCGAAATTTTTAAAGTTTGTCACGACCAGAGCATTCATTTATTCAAAAAGTGCAAGCTGATATTGATATAAATGAAGCAAAATTTCTTATGCAAAATGCATTTGCCTATGTGTGTGGCTGGCTATATCATAAATTCCATCTTTCCACCCTCCAACTAACTATCACCCTTCTTCCGAATCAACACAATGTATTCGCATTTATAGGGGGCATCCCCTGAGTGCTGGTTAAGTCTAAAAAAAAAAAAAAAAAAAAAAAATTGTATAAGCAACACAATTGCCTCAATCCATTGCCATATTTTGGAGAAAAAAATCATTTTGGATGAATTTCTCTTCACAATAGAAGAGCAATGCGAAAACTTTAACCTCATCAAACCACCGGAGGATTCCATTTTATATATTGAAAAATTGGAAAACATATTTGTCCAATTATTTGATGGCGCTTGCCACAGAGTTGGACTTTCCCAATTTTTCTTTACAAAAATTCAATATATCCAGCCATGCTTTTGTTGTGATAATTGTGACAGTAATATTTTATTAGCTCTATTTATAAGGGTCAGAATATACTTCATTCTCAACTTTTTAATCGAGAAGTATCTGAACCCAATTTTAAAAATAAAATTTTACTTGTCACACATCTTCATTATCATATACGTATTTCAAAATTTCCGGCAAATTCATTTTCTGAGTTATTTGTTTTATGTCAATATCATCACACATTTTGAACTAGTACATTTCCCGTGTTGCTCGGGATATAGTTCAAAAGCTTCATAATTTCAACAAATCTATTTGTATGGGAGGAGCCACGTCCATAACGGGCGTATTTAATCATTGAACCGGCTTTCATTTTATCACTAACATTATTTCTAATTATGTTAGGCTCTCTGACTTAATCTTAATCTCCTTCTGCTTAAGTCCTATACGGGCATACTTTATTGTTTTCTTTTCTTTCATGATATATTTTCTTTTATCTTTACAGCTCAAATAATTTATATATTTTCATATATATCATACATACGTGCAGCATATAGTATAATAATGATATAGACCTACAGGGGAACCTAACACAAAAAAAAAAAAAATCGGTAACGCGCCACAATGCATACCTCAAAGGTGGCGTGGAAATGCATATATAATAATATTTATACATTAATAATAATAAAAAATATTAATAAATAATATAGTTATATTAATATTTCATTTTACTACATCACAGGTACTCGCCGGAATTAATGAAAAAGGCGATCTTTTCATTTCAATTGTATCTGTGGCCTTATGGTGTAACGCAGCTTCAAATGTTTTCACAAGGGTAAACACCAGATCTCGAAGCCGTTAAAGAACTGTCACAATAGGAATTTATCAAAAGGCTCGAAACTGGTGACAGGAATGCTATTTATTTTGAGTTTAAACATTTTTAATCTATTCGACACATTTCTTATTCTTACTTTCAGTCATCTTTTTTTTTTTCTTGATAACGCAAACCATCCTAATGCGCCGATAATGTTTATGAAAAGCTGATGATTCGTTCTGATGATTCGTGTTGGCAAGCAAATTCTAAAACGCGTTCAAGCTTCAAAAATTTAATCAAAGAAATCCAAAAGCAGCGAATTCAGTTAGAACAGAACGAAAAGCTCTGCTGGGGTAGTTAATGATTTTTATTTTTTGAACCGTTTTTTTACAACTTAATTTTGAAATGCTGTATAGTAAATGTTCATTTAAAAAAGCTACTTTTGTCATTTAGATTTAATTATTATTCAGCCCAATCATTAAACATTTTCTCCTGGGAGTTGTAGAAGGGAGTTTCCAGTTTTAAGGTAGCAGATCAAGACATATTTATACCCCAACGCGTACTGCGTAAGGGGTATATTAACTTTGTTATTCCGTTTGTAACGCCAAGAAGGAGGCGTGGCAGGTATAAAAAAATATATATATTTTTGATCAGCATCTTCTCCTGAGTCGACTTCAGTGTGTCCGTCTGTCTGTCCGTCTGTCCGTCTGTCGACACGATTACAGCCGCAGTTTTAAAGCTATCGTGATGAAATTAAAAATATAAGTTTATTTTTAAAAAGGGAAAATGAAGTTCGAGAATGGACCAAATCGGAAGAAAACCACGCCTACCTCCCATACAAAGTGACTTTATATTAACCGTAAAATGTCTTTAAAATCCACAAAAATTAAGGAAATGCCTTGAAATTTGGCATGTAAGCTTTGCTCTTCAGTCTTAATCCTGGCTATAAAATGTGAAAAATCTAATGGAAACCACGCCTCCTCCCATACAAATTGGCTTTATTTTAAACGTAAAATCTCTTCAAAATCTGCAAAAATTAAAGAAATGTTTTAAAATTTTGCACATAAGCTTTGATATTTAATAAAGCCATCTGCACGATATATGGAAAAATCAGATGAAAACCACGCCCACTTCCCATACAAAGTGGCTTTATTTTAAACGTAAAATCTCTTAAAAATCCACAAAAATTAATGAAATGTCTTAAAATTTGGCACATTAGCTTAGATATATAATATCAACAATCCCTATGATATATGGCAAAATTGGATCAAAATAGCGCCTACCTCCCATACAAAGTGACGTCATCAAAATAGGAAAACTTTCGTTAATATATAAAACTGAATATCATCGTGTATGTCGTGGCTCAAGACTTCGAATATACTTCAATATGGCCGCGGGGAGGTATTTTAGCATCGGTACCCTGCCAAAGCTCCATTCCTTACTAGTTTTTTTTATTTTACACTCATGAATATTGACGGTTGATGAACAAGTTTGAATTAAAAATTATCGAAAAAGTTGTTGAACTTCATTTTAAAAACAGAAACTTAATTTTGAAATGCTGTATAGTAAATGTTCATTTAAAAAAGCTACTTTTGTCATTTAGATTTAATTATTATTCAGCCCAATCATTAAACATTTTCTCCTGGGAGTTGTAGAAGGGAGTTTCCAGTTTTAAGGTAGCAGATCAAGACATATTTATACCCCAACGCGTACTGCGTAAGGGGTATATTAACTTTGTTATTCCGTTTGTAACGCCAAGAAGGAGGCGTGGCAGGAATAAAAAAATATATATATTTTTGATCAGCATCTTCTCCTGAGTCGACATCAGTGTGTCCGTCTGTCTGTCCGTCTGTCCGTCTGTCGACACGATTACAGCCGCAGTTTTAAAGCTATCGTGATGAAATTAAAAATAT